>JANRMT010049829.1:14690873-14707818 GCA_026402145.1 Polypterus bichir lapradei
AAGAATCTTTCAGTATAGAAGAAGTTAAGAATCTTTAAGTAAAGAAGTTAAGAATCTTTTAGTAAAGAAGAAGTTAAGAATCTTTAAGTATAGAAACAACTAAAGTTTTACAAGAAAAGCTACGTTTAGAGAAGATACATTTTTCCTTTTTTTTGTCTTTTATTCTACGTGTGTAACAACTTTTTTCTTTATTCTTGTGTGGATTATTTGCTTTGAACTTTCACAAAATATTTTAAAACAAACTTTTGGACTGTGAGATTTCTTTCAGCATGCATTTTACCCGTGCTTGAACTCACCTTACACTCCGGCGACTACAAAACCTTAAACAAGAAAGGCAAGAAAACATTTTGAGGAAGCATTAAAAAAAATGTAGTAAAGAAATCAATCACGACAGGAATAAAAATAGTTAGCATCTTCATTATGAAATGGAATAAATTATGTGGCTAAGTGTGGTGGAGTTCAGCGTTATGTGAACCTCCGTGAACCTGATGCCAGCGGGATTAGTCACAACTCTAACCATTGGGGAAAGTTGTTGTCAGTCGTGGGCTTGGGGACGGTGTTTACTTTTCGGCCTGACAGATGTGTCATGGACTCAACTCAAAGAAACACCAAGGAAGGAGGAAAGGCCCCCACTTTTTTTTTTTTAATTTTATTAATTTTATTGTAAACATTCCATTCCAAGTCGTCCTCCACCTGAGAGAGAGAGCATGGCCAACGGAGTAAAACTTAAGGCTTGTAAACATACCTAAATTGATAAGTTTAATAGGGCAATAGAGATGAATGGAGAAGAAAAAGAAATGTGGAGATAATTGCTTCCTCTGTGCATTAATAGCTTATTCTAAAATATTATTGATTAGATCCTGCCAGGTTTTGAAAAAGTTCTGTACAGATCCTCTAACTGAATATTTGATTTTTTCCAATTTCAAATAGTATAAAACATCAGTTACCCACTGACTTAAAAGAGAAGAGTAAGGATTCTTCCAGTTGAGCAAAATAAGTCTGCATGTCAAAAGTGTAGTGAAGGCCATTACAGTTTGTTTGTCCTCCTCCACTCTAAACCCATCTGGAAGAACACCAAACACAGCTGTTAATGGGTTAGCAGGGATTGAGACACCAAGGCTGTCTGAAAGGCACTTATAAATTTTGGTCCAGAATGATGTTAACTTGGTACAGGCCCAAAACAGGCCCCCACTTGATAACCCCCCTGAGAAATACCGATGGTGACCCTCAAGGGGGACGGTAATAATTCACTTGGTACTGTGTTTAGGGAGACTTATAACGGTAATGCCTGATGTTCACCCCTTGGGTAAGGGTACACGTGATTGTAATGGGCTTTATACGTAGCCCCCTGATTGTGTACACAAAAGGATTAACATCATAGCTCGTGTAGTATAAAAAAAAAAATAAGATGGACCCAGGAGTTCCACTGGATTGTGTTCATTGTTAACTTTTTCAATGGCTACCTGGGCTCGAATTCTAGCTTGCTCATTCCTTTAGAAGAGTTTGCACATTCCCTTTTGTGTTGGGTCTTCCTCCTACATCCGCAAGACGCACGCGTTAGGTAAATGCATGACTCTTTATAAGTTAGTGTGGACGTGCCCTGTGTTAGGTAGATGCCCCTTCTGGTGGGCAGGCACTGTTCCTGCCTTACATCGGGTCACATCACTTTGGACTCTGTGACCTTTAATTGAAAATGGAAGGAAAGTTTTCGCCCGATCGTCATAAAGCTGACTTGACCCGTGTGGAACGTGAATGAGCTAAATGTGACCTGCACTGGAAGAACAGAAGTAAACCAACTGAGTCAGAAAAAAACATGGCCTGAATTAGCAGGACCTGACCCTGACCACAGAAGATGGGAGTGCAAGGAAAGACACACTTGGAATAAAAATGAACTGGCAGGGGGCAGAAGAACAGGGTACTGTCAAGAGAAGAAGGCATGGAAATGAATATACGGCAGCGTGGGAGAGACAGAAGGAGAGATCAGCGGTGCTTAGGGCAATGGGTTGGGGAGGAGGGAGGGGGCGGTCAACATGGCCAGCCTTATGTAACACAGAACTGGTAGAGAAATGCCCTTTAGTCAAGTCAGGAGTTCAGCCATCTACACTCTTTGATGCTTCCCACGGCCCTCTAAGGCTGCTGTGCCCGTCTCTTATTGGTAATCCCCTGCCACCGATGCGTCACAGTGACGGTGCGGAGGAATGAGCTTCAGCTGCATGGCTTCATTTTTTTTCCATTTTCATCATTTCTTATTAACCTCGATTGCCGTTTCAACACACAGTTTTATTTCAGAGCTCTAGTCATTATAATCGCCCGGCTTCGCTGAGATTTTTTCAGGTTACTTAATGAAGAAATCACTCATGGGAAAAGATGCTTCCAGAATTTCCACGTTGAGGTGTGTGCTTCATACATTTTCTCAGAGAGTGGGGATGTGTCACGTGTTGGTGGTGCAGCCAGTGGGTGCCGACCCCAGTTGGAGTTCTCATTTTGGCGTTTTTGAATAGGAAGAATTTCAACAAGGGAGTTCCTAAAACGTGTAAACATAATGCCACAGAATTGCTTCCTATTGTGTTTTAGGAGTAGCAAAAAAGAACGTCCTCTTAGGAACTTCTTGAATGGCTTACAATACAATAAAATACAATTTATTTTTGTATAGCCCAAAATCACACAAGAAGTGCCGCAATAGGCTTTAAAAGGCCCTGCCCCTTGACAGCCCCCCAGCCTTGACTCTCTAAGAAGACCAAGAAAAAACTCCCAAAAAAACCCTTGTAGGTAAAACAATGGGAGAAACTTCAGGAAAGGCAGTTCAAAGAGAGACCCCTTTCCAGGTAGGTTGGGTGTGCAGTTGGTGTCAAAAAGAAGGGGGTCAATACAACACAATACAATACGCAGAACAGAACAGAACAGAAGTAATCCTCAATACAATATAATAGTACAGAGCAGAATTTAACAGTAGATGATATCACATAATAGGGTTTGGATTTGTTCAGAGTCCTGGAGACCTCGGCCATCAAGCCGCCTCCCCCTATTGGCCATTCCACAGCTGAGTCAGCGCTGGGCCAGCCAATCCGATGAAAGGACCCCTCCACCCGACAATTCCTGCGATCCTCCATCAGGGATGACTTTATCTTAGGCAGGACAAACAGCTTTGCAGGTGGGCCGTGGCACATTTGATTACCGAGAAGAGAAACAGAATAGGTGAGGGTTAGTAACAATTCTAACTATCATATTAGTTATGTTTTAGTGTTAATGACTAACAACAGAGATGCAGGCTGTGCAGTTAATCAGCAGCTCTAGTCAGGGTGTGCTAAACTGAAGTTGTGAGATTTGAAAGCTGAGACTGAAGGGGCATCTCTTATGGTAGCTGGCAGACCATTCTACAGTTCAGGGGCCCTGTAACTAAAAGCTCGACCTCCCACTGTTATTTTATTAATCCTTGGACTCATAAACAGACCGGCATCTTCAGATCTTAATGTGCGCTCTGGTTTGTAAGTCATGATAAGTTCAGACAAGTAAGCCGGACCTTGGCCATTTAAAGCTTTACATTTTAAAAGGAGGATTTTGAATTCTGCCCTAAACTTAACCAGGAGTCAGTGTAATTATTAAAGAACTGGAGTTATGTGCTTGTATTTTCTTGTTATTGTAATAATTCTTGCAGCAGCATTTTGGATTAACTGGAGTCTGTATAACGATCAGTTTAAAAATCCATTGAACACTGAATTGCAGTAGTAAATCCTTCTAGAAATAAATGCATGAATTAATTTCTCATAATCCCTTATTTGGAAAACACCTTAATTTCCCAACATTTTTATGATGGAAGAAACATGATTTAGACAACTTTATAATGTGCGCTTTAAAAGACATGCTAGAGTCAAAGATAATGCTTAGATTGTGAGATGATTCAGTAAAATTAATGATAATAATGATGATTCCAACTGAGTTAAATAATGACTCCGATAATTAACATCTCTGTTTTATCGGTTTTTAAACACAAGTAGTACTCTTCCATCCACTCATTTAATTCAATAACAGAACTATCGGTGACTGCGGTGGGCTGGCGCCCTGCCCGGGGTTTGTTTCCTGCCTTGCGCCCTGTGTTGGCTGGGATTGGCTCCAGCAGACCCCCCTGTAGTTAGGATGTAGCGGGTTGGATAACTGATGGATGGATGAAACTATTAGAGAAACTTCATTTGTTTTAAATGAAAGGTATAACTTGGTGTCATCTGCATATGAGTAAAAAATGACATTATGTTTTTTAATGATTGATCCCATTGGAAGTATTTAAAGTGAAAACAGTAAAGACCCCAGTACTGAGCCTTGCGGGACACCATATTGAATCTCTGCGTAGAATGAAACCAAAAGGATAGCTTGTTATGAGTGAACACCTTTATATATTTGTTGTTATCCTGATAATAATAATAATAATAATAATAATAATTCTTTCCATTTATATAGCTCTTTTCTCACTACTTAAAGTGCTTTACATAGTAAGTGAGGAGCCACTTCAACCACCACTAATGTGCAGCGCTCACCTGGATGATGACATGGCAGCCATTTCTGCTCCAGTCCATGAGCTATTAGGTGATGAAGTGGTGAGAGAGACAGCCAATCAGAGACAGGGAGTAATTAGGGTCCAGATTGACCAGGCTATGGAGGGCAGTTTAGCCAGGACTACACCCTCCTCTTTACGAAGAACGCCCAGCGATCTTTAATGACCAAAGAGAGTCAGGACCTCGGCTTTACATCTCATCCAAAGGAAGATGAAGTGGACACCAATCATTGAAGTGCTTTGAGTATCTCGAAAATTGTCATATAAATGTAAAAAATTATTATAATTATTATAAATAATAATAGTAATACATATGATTATTATTTATTACTATCTATTCACTTACCTATTATTTATTTATCTATTTATGATATAGCATGATTATTTACCTGTCTTGCACTTATCCTGTATTTATGTATATGATGTATTAAGGTCCTAGGGAATGTTAGTTCGTGGCACTGTATGCTGCAATATGGAGTATGGATGGTATGACAATAAAGCCACTTGACTTGACTCGACTTCCTTTAATTTTTGTAAACTGTTCTTGAACAGCTTGAAAATCTTGACGTCACACAAACCTTAGCAACCCAAAGTCCTCAAAAATTAATGACCATGGAAACAAGCATACGAAATGTATCACGACTTTGTGAAAACAAACATTCAAAATAGCAACATGAACAATTACATAAAAATTTTGAAACCGTTGTAGCAGTGCTACAGCGGGAAGGACTCCATTTCCCAGCAGCCCCAAAGGGGATTACCCTCTTTACTCAGCAAGACACTGCCACACATTGACACGAACACAGCTGTGAGACACTGATATACCAAGGTTCTGGAACCTTACCGAGCTATTTGAACAGCCCTGCTAACGTACGCACATAGTGGCAAGTTTGCAAACTTAATCGTCCGACCTTGTATTAGCATCATTTAATTCACGCATTCCTGACATTTTCCAGTGGAAGCTGTGTGGTAAAGCGCAACAGGGATCCACGGTGGTGTGGGATTTGTTTTTTTTCTTTTCAGCCTTGGAGAGTGTGCGCCAGTGGAAAAGCTGGGCTGCCACAGGGTGTTCAGTGGGGGAATTAGCTGATTGCTAGCTCATGTGCAATTCGTATGCAAGATCTATGGCACCATTATTGATCGGTAGAGCAAAAGCGATAGGACTGAAATAAAGTCGTTCTGAAGAAGGTTCAAAACTTTTAAACCATTAAAACTAATCTCTCTCTCTCTCTATATATATATATATAAAATCCAATGTCTGTCTGTCTGTATGTCTATTTGCTTTTCATGTAAGAACTACTTAACAGATTTAGATCGGATTTTTTTCTAGAATTTGCTTGAACATTCTGGTTGATCTTGTGACGTCTCTCATCGCGCTAAGTATCATAGTTCGTTTGTTGTGCCGATTTATTTGCACGAAGCTGAGAGACACACAGTGGGCCGAGAGGAGTGGGGGGCAGGCCCTCCTCACTCACGTACACACCAGCCTCGGGGCATATCTTACATCCGCTTAGCTAGCAAACGAGAGATCTACGTAACAGATTTAGATCAGGTTTTTTTCTAGTATTTGCTTGAATGATTTTGCGACTTCTCTCATCACACTAAGAAACATACTTCATTTGCAGGAGCGATATATTTGCGCTAATCAGAGACAGAGGCTGTAGGCCGAGGAGAGGGGGAAGAGAGGCACCGGGTGGGCCCTCCTCACTCACGCTCTATCTCTCGCCACGTTTTAGAGCCAACCTTGCCTCCACTTAGCTAGCGATACCTGTTTGTTTATTGATTTTTAAAGTTTGACCTGTCTCACTACAACGCGGGCAGAACCGTGGGGAGCGGCTAGTATGTAAAAATATGGACACACTCTGGACTCCCTGGAGGTCGGAGCAAAGTAGAGAATTAAAACAAAACTGAGTGCCATTATGAACAATATGGTGCATCCTCTTTGTGACATGCCAGCACTGAGGACGTGTGTCAAGAAACGCAGCAGGGGGCTCCTTTACACCAAAAGCAATAAGGCTGCACTGGGACTGTGTGACTGCCAAGTCACAAGTTTTCTTTTCTTCATTTTTAGTCATTCTGATGTGTGTTCAGACCATAGTGTGAGTGTGTGTGCACGTGTATATATATTTATTTAGCTATTTATGCATTTATTTATTTATTTAAGTGGCATCTAAAAGAGAAATTTTCCACTGGGGACAAATATCCAATAAAGTTCGATAGGAAATGATAATGTGTGCACCATCGGCCAGTTCTGTCTGGGATGTTGGGAACGGTGAGCACACCTTAAAGTAGGTCAGCACCCAGACCTCCTCCTCTTCCTCTCCGGTGCCTCCACGGTTTCATTTTGGGCTGTGAATTGTATTAGCTTGAGAGCTGCACAAGCTGTGAGTTTTTTTGTTCCCAATGGGGGACAAAGAGCATTTTTATTTTTAAATTGTCCTTGGGGGAAAAAGAAAAGAAAACAAAAAAAAGATTCAAAGATACCGTAGGGGAAGAAGGAGAGAATAATAATAATAATAATAATTATTATTATTAGTATTACTAATGACTGCAATATTATGACTTCATGGTTATAATATTAGAAATATCAAAAGGCCAAACTAAGCTCTTTGTTTTCCTTAGTAATATTTTAACCATATTATATAACACATACACAAGGAGACTGGCATTTTAATAATAATAATAATAATAATAATAATAATTCTTTGCTTTTATATTGTGCTTTTCTCACTACTCAAAGCACTCAGCAATTGCAGGTTAAGGGACTTGCTCAAAGGCCCAACAGAGCAGAGTCCCTTTTGGCATTTACGGGATTCGAACCGGCAACCTTCCGATTGCCACTGCAGATCCCTAACCTCAGAGCCGCCACTCCGCCTGTTTTATTGCATTTATAATGACAGAATTATTAGATACAATTTTATTCAATAATACACTTTATTTTGATTACTGTATATATACAGTATTAAAAAAAAAAAAGTCAATTAACTATACCTGCATATCCGAAAGCAAAAATAGAAATTAAAAAAAAAAAAAACAAACAGTACTAATAGTTATAATAATAACCATCATCATCATCAACATAGAAAAATGGTTAGAGGAGACAACATCCATTAATGTACGATAAAACACAGCAAAAAAAAAAACGTCTGAATGGGTGTAAGCCATCCTGGTTTGGGATGTTCATAAGACATATAATGATTTACTTCAACACATTTTATTTATCACAACTACATTATACATCTGTGGTGGGCTGTCGCCCTGCCCGGGGTTTGTTTCCTGCCTTGTGCCCTGTGCTGGCTGGGATTGGCTCCAGCAGACCCCCGTGACCCTGTGTTCGGATTCAGCAGATCCAATCACATTTTATTTATCACAACCACATTATACATCTGTGGTGGGCTGGCGCCCTGCCCGGGGTTTGTTTCCTGCCTTGTGCCCTGTGCTGGCTGGGATTGACTCCAGCAGACCCCCATGACCCTGTGTTCGGATTCAGCAGATCCAATCACATTTTATTTATCACAACCACATAATACATCTGGGGTGGGCTGGCGCCCTGCCCGGGGTTTGTTTCCTGCCTTGCGCCCTGTGTTGGCTGGGATTGGCTCCAGCAGACACCATGACCCTGTAGTTAGGATATAGTGGGTTGGAAAATGGATGGATGGAGATAGAAAATAAAACATAGAATTATTATAAAAAATATAATTATTAATTTCTAAATAAATAAATGCATTTATTTTAATGGGCGGCATGGTGGTGCAGTGGTAAAGCTGCTGGATACGAGTAATGGAGACCTTGGTCTGCATCCCGGGTCATACTTTGTGAAGTATGGATGATCTCCCTGTGCCTGCGTGGATTTTCTCCGGGTGGTCCGGTTTCCTCCCACAGTCCAAAGACATTCAGGTTAGGTGGACTGGAGACACTAAATTTTCCCGAGTGTGTAAATGTGTGTGTGTTTGCTCTGTAATGGACTGGTGCCCTGTCCAGGGTCTGTTCCTGCCTCATGCCCTCTGTTAGCTGGGGTAGACTCCAACTCTCCCCAAAAGCCAGTTCAGGACTATGCTGGTTAGAAAATGACTGACTACAAAAATTAATATTGATGCCGATTTCCATTTGTACTTGTTTCTGTGTCCAACGATAGCCAGCCAGCATTGTTGGAGTCCACCCACCCCGATACAACTTTTCAGTCATTGCAGTGCCCTTGTTGACCTCTCACCAAGTACAACACTGACGACACCACAATTAGCTGGGACGCAGATAGTGAATCTTTAGTGACACGTTGCACTTGTTGAATCACGTTGTCAAGCAGCTGGGCATAGTTTGACGCTCTCTATATACCACGAAAATTCTCAACAGCATCCACTTGAACCTTGGGCTCTAGAGCAGCAAATCACTGCAACACCACTTCCTTCTAAATCCAGAGATAGCTATCTGATACTGTTAGAGCATCTGCAAGTCTAACCGATTAGCTACACGTACCATAATTTGAAGAAATCCATCCATCCATTATCCAGCTCGCTAAATCTTAACTACAGGATCACGGTGGTCTGCTGGAGCCAATCCCAGCCAACACTGGGCGCAAGGCAGGAAATAAACCCCGGGCAGGGCGCCAGCCCTCCGCAGTGAAGAAATCCAATCCTCAAAAATGTAATCAGCAAATTCAAGGAGGTCCAGATTTGTGTGGAACTGCAGGATTTCTTGAAATCAAAGCTGTTTACAATGATACTCTAGAGACCTGCAGATATGTTTTATATTGTTGCAGTTGGTGCAGCTACTGTTGTTGTCATGGTGACAGAAGCAGTCAAGAGTGAAGGGTACAAGGATCAAAGTTAAGAACAGAGGTCATGCAGCGTGAGATCAGTCTTTAAGACACAAGACACACAACCAGGCGATCGGAATTGGTCCTTTATGTCTCGCGAGTTGGAGAAGTCGCAGCAATGTCCCCCGAGAGACACGTCTTCAGTAAAGAAACGTCTCTAAAACGGAAATGGCATTAACCATCCTCTGCACACATACACCGAAGCGCTCATGTAGTGTGGCAAGAAACAGTATGTGAACACTTTGAGTTTACGTATAAATGTGCTTTAAAATATTATCTCATCTTCATCCAAATAACAAGAACTGTTTTGTCTTGGTAGAGTAATGTATTGCTCTACTTTCCCCTTTGTATTATTAAGATGTAGCCTCTGTCAGAATGCCTCAAATCCCCCAGACTCACCACTGTTTATAAGGTATTATAGTATATAACCTCCTCACATTCCCTTCTACATCTATAACCTCAGGCAATTAGGTGTAGTAAAAAGACAAGCAGGAGTTAAGTTACAATTTAAACAATGCATTACTGATAATATTCATAAATAATAACAATATGTAAAGTACATTTGAATATTGGCAACCGTACAACCTGATTAAATGGTGATGTGTAGTTCAGGCGGCACACAGACTTGTTAGTTACTTAATGTCTCTAGTTAAGGCATCATTTGTGCTCAGCTTTCAGCCACATGTCTGTGCTGTGTTCTTCATTGTGTTGTCCTTTCCTTCATCAGATGTTAGTAAGAGAGATACTTCTTCATCATCAGGGGTTACTAAGAGAGAGATAGTGTGAGGTTAAGCAAGTAAATTTATAGGTGTTCTGTCCAGCCCCTAGAGCCAATAGGGCATCATAATACTTAAAGGCCTCTGAGACAAGCCAATTCCAAACAGCCATACCTCAGACCAATGGAGAAATAGAACATCTTAACACCTGCCATCCCCCCAAAACCATTTGTTGAGCTAAAGTTTGGCTTTCTTGCTAAGGTTGAAAGACTGTAGCAGAGAAACACTCGCCAAACTGGTTTAAGGCACATCCTCTCCCAACTCTGTTGTAAAATTCAAAGAGAACCAGTCCTGGTGGGGGGGGGGGGGGAAGTGGGTTGTAAACATGAATGCTTCTCACTAAAGTAATACTAAATTACATTGCTTTGCCTAAATTACAAATCAAGACATACAAAATATTTATCAAGTTATATGCAAAATCTCACATCACAACAAGAACGAATAATCACTATCTGTTTCAACAAATAACACACCAATTATTGTATTGTTCTTGTACATAATGAATTCATCATTCAAATATTCACAGGTGTGGAATGGAAAAAGTTCTGAACACCTGGGCCGTTAACTTCAACATAAGCTAATTGGAGTCAGGAGTTAGCAAACTTGGAGTCCAACCAATGAAACAAGACTGGAGGCGTGGTTTAGAGCCACCTTGACCAATAACAAAAGACTGAAACATTTTGTCTTTGCTGTTCAGGAGAAGCACCAGCTGATGTGAAGCATGACTTGCAAAAAAGGAGATCTCAGAGGATTTACGCACAATAATTGTAGATTTGCATTAAGCTGGAAAGGAGTACAAAGTCATTTCAAAGAGTTTAGGTATTCATTAGTCTACAGTTAGACAACCTGGGCTCAGGTGGAGATGGAGATGGACTTTAGTTCTTTGGCTACTCTCCCTATGAGTGATCACCCAGCCAAGCTGACTCGAAAGGCACAACACTGAACGTTCTGTGAGGTAAAAAAGAAGCCCAGAGTAACAGAAACAGAACCGGCGTCTACCACATGAAAACATTAAACAGGCGTCCATGGCAGGACACCAAGGAGGAAGCTGCTGCTATCCAAAAAAATAACATCACTGCATGCCTGAAGTTTGCCAACAGCCATCTTGGAACTCCACAATGCCATTGTGAAAATGTTTTGTGAATGGATGAAACTAAGGTCGGACACTTCGGTGAAGAATACACAACATAATGTATGACATAAAAAGGACACCTCATAGCAACATGAAACCATCATCCCAACGGTGAAGTACGGTGGAGGAATCATCATGACTTGAAGATACTTTGCTGCCTCGAGGCCTGAACATGTTGACAATATAGAGGGGCAAAATAATTCAAACGTTAAGGTATCACACCTGCCCCTGGGAAGGCAGCTAAAGGGCTCAAAAGAGGGTAATTTCATGCCGGACCAGGAGGTGGCATTGTGCACTGATTTCTTCTCTCTTTCTTCTGCAGACGCTCCAAGGGAAATTCCACCTGGGCCTCCCAATGATATAACTTCCGACTCCAGGGCCTGATGTCACCACTTCTGTTTACGGCCCCGATGTCACGACTTCTGATTCCGGCCCTGATGTCATCACTTCCGGTTCTGGACCTATGACATCACTTCCTCCACCCGGCATTAAGATGCCGTTTTGTTAGCCATACACTGTTTTGGACTCAACTCTGTAAAGAGGTATTGACATTTTACTCCCTTTATCACCCAATTTTCAAGTATACAGGGTGGCCACCTCAAACCTTTTTCTGTGTTCCTCGCTTTATTTGCCAATAGATAGAATTTTATTTGCCCCGTGGGAAATTTGGCTTTCTATTACCCTCAGGGGGTCGAGTGCGTCCCATAATTGAGCCTGCCATTTTAATTAGTTTGTCAATTCGGTGGACCTCTCTTGAAGTGATGTTACCAGCCCACCATGCCACAGTATAGAAAAACACACTGGCTATCACAGAGTTGAAGAAGATGTGAAGGATGTCACCACCCACATTAGAGGAACGCAGTCTTCTAAGAAAAAAAATAACAATTCAGACGTGAGCATCAGTAGGCTTTGAGCCCCAGAAACCAAGTTACCCATATTCTCTAACATTTCAGTAATTATTTATCGCTCTGATGCTGATTTTTCTGATCATGAAATAGCTCATTATGATAGCAATTGACAAGAAGGATTCATAATTAAATTTCAGTATGTGATGGCTCTCCCATAGTGCCTCTTTCTTTTTCACGATTTGGCTCAAAAACTGATCATCTCATAGATGGCTTAAGTTTCGTATTTGGTTTGGTATTTTTCCATCTGGCCATTTTAGCTCTTAACCATCCTTAAGGAACTGTGATACATAGACACACCCACCCATCATCAAGATATCGATGTTTTCAGCATCAAGGGACCCTAAATCGTCGGGATCCGTTGAAAATCAGAGATTGAAAATTTTCTCAAATCTAAAGCTTTCAAATAGGTTGTGGTGGGGGTGGACGCAAAGCAATAATGTAACGATGGTTGAAGATAAGTAGAAGTTGGGTGATGCACCCATACAATGACCTTAAACGTTAAAGTAATTCTACTACAGAATAGCTTTCAACAATTGAAAATCCATCTTTTTGGAGTTGCCCAGCCAGAGCCCAGACCCTAACCTAATAGGGATGACCTCAAGAGAGCAGTTCACACCAGACATCCTAAGGCTATGGTTGAGCGTAAAGAGGATTGGCCCCAAAAAAACTTTTACAGGACTAATTCCAAGCTCTTGTGTGAGGGTATTGATGCCAAAGGAGGTTCAACCAGTCATTAAATCCCAGAGTTCACTTGAATTTTTTCCCACAGCACACTGTGCATATATGATGGCTGTTGTCAATAAAGACAGGAAAGATTTTACTTGTTTATGTGTTATTAGCTTAACCATTGTCACACACATGCGCATGGGAAACATCTAAAGGGCCTAAATAATAGTAATTCTATGCCAGACCAGGGGGTGGCGGAGTGTGCTAACTGTCTCTCTCAGTCTCTTGCAGACCGTTCTCATGAAATCCCGCTTGGTTCCGGCACTAATGATGACACCACTTCCAGGCATGAAGACGGCACTTCCAGTTCGGGTGCCGACAATGACGTCACTTCCGGTTCTGGCGCTGATGTCATCATTTGCCGTTTTATCTGTTAAAACCGCCATCTTGTCTCAATGCAAGTCAGTTCTGTTTTGGACTCTGTTCTATGCAGATCGTGCTTACTTCAACTGAACTTTTGCAGCCAGATAACAATATACGGGTGGCTGCCCCAAACCTTTTTGATGTCTCTGAGTTCTTATTATGACAGCAAATAAGATATAAGAGGACTGGAGATAAACAGGGAGTTGAGGTTTAACTCTTTGAGGGCTGTATATTTTTTCGGCAGCCGGCAAGAATGCACAGCAGAGCAGTTGCCGGCCACCAGAGCTAAAGGCAGATCTGGCAAGAGAGATAAGCGAACGTGCAAAGCTAAATACTCTGTAGACAACATTTTGTGTATTATTGCTGAATCGGACTCTGATTTTTTGTGCTCCTATTTTAGTACAAGAGATCTGGAGATTGAAAACGAATGTGATGTACCGGAATCAGGAGATCAGTCGCCAGCCAGCCGTGTAGACGATATTATATGTCGTTATAAGTCGACACTCAACCTCGAAAGTGTTAATGGTGATCAGGATTCTGAAGTTAGCCTGCAGGGATAGAGCTTCAAAAAGAGCGAGTAAGTTTAAATATCTAGGATCAGTGGTAACCCAAGGATGGACACTGTAAAAGAAATCGGTCTCAACACACGCAAAAAAGGTCTGGGGCAGCCTCCCGGATTTATTGTCCCTGGCTGCAATTGGGTAATGGAAAGATAAGCACCGTTGCTCTGCTGAGTTCTCAGATTGAACAGATGAGATTTTGGACAATGGTGATTTTTTAAGCTATGAAGTGATGTCATCTGGCCGGAACAGGAAGTGATGTCAGTCTGGCCCCAGAACCCGAAGTGACATCAGTCTGGGTGCTGGTGAGCGGACGTGATGTTTCATCAGGCCAGATTTCCCATATTTGGCCTGCAGAGACAACAGAGGTAGGTTAAGTGCACCTCGCCACCTCCTGGCAACATTGTGACAACATTGACAACACTTAAGATACAGAGACAACCCATAGAG
The DNA here is from genome assembly GCA_026402145.1 of Polypterus bichir lapradei. Classification (NCBI taxonomy): domain Eukaryota; kingdom Metazoa; phylum Chordata; class Cladistia; order Polypteriformes; family Polypteridae; genus Polypterus; species Polypterus bichir. The sequence goes on from JANRMT010049829.1 coordinate 14,705,148, forward strand.
TGCAATATGGATGGAGCAATTGGAAGAAGGTGTCAGGAGTAAAGAATTAAGTAAGTTTTCTAAGATGGTGGTAAGACCAGCAATGGCGTATGAAGCTGAAGCACGGGCAGTGAAAGCAGCACAGGAGAAGACGTTAGATGTGCGAGATGGATGTGTGGAGTTCTCAAAAAAGGACAGAAGAAGAAATGAGACCATCAGAGGTACAACAAAAGTGGGAGAGACATCTAAGAAAGTACATTGAAGTGGTATGGACACGTGATGAAGAGTGATGGGAATGGAAGAACAGGGGAAGAGAAAGTGGTTCCTGAACTGGAGGTGGATGGATTGAGTAAAAGAAGGAAGGGTTTGACTTGGGAGGAGGTGCAGAAGAGGACCGCATGGAGAAGGCTGATCAGGCATATTCACCCCACACAACAGCAACATTTATTTCTATCACACATTTTCAAATAAATGATGGAGCTCAAAGTGCTTTACAAGACGAAGAAAGGAAGAAGAAAAAATATAAAAATAAAATTAGGTAATACTAATTAACAAAGAATAAAGTAAGGTCCAAGGGCTGGAGAAAAAAAAAAAAACAAAATCTGCAAGGATTCCAAGGACACAAGACCACCCAGCCCCAACTAGGCATTCTACCTAACATAGAGTAAATGATCTCAATCAGTCCTCGTGGTTTTCAGGCTTCATGTGGAAGAATCAGACAATGATGATGGTCATGTGGACCTCTAGCCTTCATTCACACAAAGAAGATATTGTTTGTCTATACTTATGACTTGGACGAAGATCTGATCACATTTTATGACCACTTAATCCAGGAAGCCAGGTCGTTCCAAGGGGCTCACATACCTTTTCTTGCCACCATTTTTGCTCTTATGAACTTACATGGCATATCGCTGCTTAATAGCACATCCTTGTGAAGAGAGGCATCAGGAGAACATGGCTCACAACAGACAGAGGTACGTTGTCATAGGATACTGGAAAGTCGAGGATCCCATAAGAAATGGATCAGGCTAACCCACCTTTGAGATCGGACCATCATGCAGATATTGGTTGATCTTCCGTCTCATTGTCCCATAGTGGTAGACTCATCACTGTTTAAATGAAGCCCCCAGTAATTACAAGTTAAGCCCCCTTGAATTTATTTCACAATCTATGAATACTCAGGACAATATTTCACCACTTTCCACACCCCGATGCCCTTTGCATCCCCGAAGAGCTGCAATCTTCTTCGTTCTCTTTTTTATTTATTTTATTATTTTTTTTTTTTTTGCCTCTAATGATTTTTTAATTTAGTTCCCCGATTTTAATGCTGCGTTTGGTGACTGATTTCAATTCTTGGTTTCTATTAATTTCGTTCTCTGTTGCTGGCAGTTCTACACCCATGGGCTAAAACCTTAGACATCTGGCTGATTGCCTTGTAATTCGGGCTCCCTGAGTCAAATTGCCTCTAACAGGCAGTGTTAACAAGGGCTTTCGAAGAGGATTAAAGGAAGAAAAAAAAAGAAAATTACCAGGATGAAGAAGAAGAAGTGTGGGATGGGAAACCTCTCAGATCAGCCAGCAGGGGCCACTGTGGTACCCTATGCCTTCATCCCCGAGTTAAGGACTCCTCTGGGTTCGTGTCTCTCTTTCCTTCCACTTCATGTGCTCCGTTTGTCTGTTTGCTTCACTCCTTTAGTCTCTTCAAAGCTCCTTTCCTTAACAACACATTTAAACAGAGCAGTTGAAGATGAGCAGAAGCATAAACACCTTGAAAAGGAGAAGCTTAACCCACCCTCTGAAATAAACTAACCATCCGCTGATCCACTTTCTAATCCACTAATCCAGTTAAGAGTTAACAACGTATTAAGAAGGAATAGACATACAGTAGAAGGAATTAAAGGAATGGAAATAACAGTGAAAAAGAAACAAAGCAACACGCTGTCATCTCTGTTACTGCATGCGATTATTTTCTTTGGCTACATGAGTGTAAGCGGGCAGACCTGGGAGATAAATATGGTGCATTTTAAAGCATTTGACACAGTGCTTGTTATGAAAGGCACTACATAAAACAAACGTTTGTTGATGGACTGATCTCCTGGCCTGAGGTGGCTTTAAACTCCCTCTCATGGACACTCCTGGCAAAGACTCAGAATCACTTCAGTCACACAGCCAGGAGATTTGACCTTCCAGTGTTCCCTGATGATGATGAACAACGGAGGCATCGGTAGCTTTTAAAGAGTCTTGTCTCTAAGAGAGCTGGATTACTGCCATGAAGAACCAACACACCACTCATCCATGGAGGGTCCTGCATACTGGCCCCTAATGTAATATTAATGAAATACTTGCCTCCAGATTTTTTATTGACTTTGCTGTTGAATGGGCAACATGGTTACAGATTCTTATATGCTATATAATCCTGGGGTATATTTTCTGTTATGTCCAAAAGGGCCACACTCGCTATTTTCCTTTAAAAGCTAATGAGGGCTAAGAAAGCCACCAGGGGCCACCAGGAGGAGTTTGCCATTGCCCTTTACACTTCAGAGGTCCTGGTGTTGATCTCTTCGTCTGGTGGGCTTTACATCTGCCCTGTTCTACCTTGTTGGTGCCTGTGATCCACCAGCATCTTGTCAGATGGGTCCCCTTAAAGATAGATAGATAGATAGATAGATAGATAGATAGATAGATAGATAGA
>JANRMT010049829.1:14727770-14739788 GCA_026402145.1 Polypterus bichir lapradei
ATAGATAGATAGATAGATAGATAGATAGATAGATAGATAGATAGATAATGTTATAACCAGCATGTTTAAATTAATTTTCTTATGTATCCATTTAGGGGTTTTAGAACTCATGCAAAAATTAATATATTTATTTTTGCTTCAAGGCTTTCTAACAAAGTTGAATTATATATATATTTTTTTTTTTTCTTGTTTTACTATTTACTCAATGCTATAGGAGGCAAGGCGAGGCCCCATTCTTTGCCTTAATGATGTTGAGGTGGTGACCTTAGAAATATGCAGTGGTTTCTGTATTCACTGTCCTTCATTGGATAAAACAACATTTAGTTTAGCATATTCTTTTCCCGTAGGCCCTAGTGATTGGATGATTTTTGGTTTCCTGACTTTGAATTTTCAGCTTTTGTATTCTGGGTTTATTTTGAGTGTCTGATTATGACTTTGTTTCTCATTCCCGACTTCATTAAGTTTCCATTAAAATCTCCTGGCTAGGCAATTTTTTTACTTTTCAATGCCGTATGATGGTTCATGCATTTTGCCTTTTTTGTTAGGTATTTTTAGAATTGAGAATCCATTTATGGAAATTTATATCTGTTCAAAAACATTTTTGCAGCTTAAGATTGTTTTTGTTTATCCTGTTGTTTGTTTACGCAACACAGGGCAGTAGTCATGTGACCACAAGTAGTGATGATATGAAGATGGCAGTAATTGCATGTTGTAGTGTCCTTTGATTGGAGAAGCAAACAAAAACTTTGGAGTAGGCTAAGTGTTAGGTTTCATTTCAGTTTTTCCGTTTGTGCATTTGACATTTCAATTCTCTGGTTTGCCCTTGTATCTTGTTTGCTTGGCTCCTCTGATTATTTTGGCTCTGTACACCTTTTCTGTCACTCACTATGTTTAGCCACACATTTTGTTTTTCCTGGCAATCTAAAAGGTGCTATATAAATTTATTATTAGATTATTATTATTATTATTATTATTATTATTATTATTACTATACCTGGAGATTAATATCTCACTACAGTTAGTCCTTTAACAATTCCTCACCTATTTAAGATGGCGGTAACACAGCAACTCTGAGCACAGGGTAGTTTCTAATGGAAATTCTGAACATAAGTGATAGCCACCAAGATGGCATTCTTGCGACATGACCAAAACACTTTACCTGGCTACTATCGATCCAGAGAAGCAGCGACTCTAAGGCTCTTCTGGATCGCTGAAGCTCTCACCCTTGCAGAGAAACTCATTTGAGGATCACCTTACAAGAAAACCCTATGTTGCTTAGACTTGCAATGTCATTGTTTTGGTCGTTGCCCACAGCCCATGACCATAGGTATGGACTTGGATATAGTTCGACCAGTAAACACACAGCTCTTAGATAGATAGATAGATAGATAGATAGATAGATAGATAGATAGATAGATAGATAGATAGATAGATAGATAGATAGATAGATAGATAGATTTGAAATTGGAATTGAAGAGTCGTATAGTGTGGCGGAGGAACGATCTCCTCAGTCTGTCAGTAGAGCAGGACGGTGACAGCAGTCTGTCGCTGAAGCTACTCCTCTGTCTGGAGATGATCCTGTTCAGTGGATGCAGTGGATTCTCCATGATTGACAGGAGCCTGCTCAGCGCCCGTCGCTCTGCCACGGATGTCAAACTGTCCAGCTCCATGCCTACAATAGAGCCTGCCTTCCTCACCAGTTTGTCCAGGTGTGAGGCGTCCTTCTTCTTTATGCTGCCTCCCCAGCACACCACCGCGTAGAAGAGGGCGCTCACCACAACCATCTGATAGAACATCTGCAGCATCATATTGCAGATGTTGAAGGACGCCAGCCTTCTAAGGAAGTATAGTCGGCTCTGTCCTCTCTTGCACAGAGCATCAGTATTGGCAGTCCAGTTCAATTTATCATCCAGCTGCACTCCCAGGTATTTATAGGTCTGCACCCTCTGCACAGTCACCTCTGATGATCACGGGGTCCATGATGGGCCTGGTCCTCCTAAAATCCACCACCAGCTCCTTGGTTTTGCTGGTGTTCAGTTGTAGGTGGTTTGAGTCGCACCATTTAATAAAGTCCTTGATTAGGTTCCTATACTCCTCCTCCTGTCCACTCCTGATGCAGCCCACGATAGCAGTGTTGTCAGTGAACTTTTGCACGTGGCAGGACTCCGAGTTGTATTGGAAGTCCGATGTATGTTGGCTGAACAGGACCGGAGAAAGTACAGTCCCATGCTGCACTCCTGTGCTGCTGACCACAACGTCAGACCTGCAGTTCCCAAAATGCACATACTGAGGTCTGTCTGTAAGATCGTCCACGATCCATGCCACCAGGTATGAATCTACTCCCATCTCAGTCAGCTTGTCCCTAAGGAGCAGAGGTTGGATGGTGTTGAAGGCGCTAGAGAAGTCCAGAAACATAATTCTTACAGCACCACTGCCTCTGTCCAAGTGGGAGAGGGATCAGTGTAGCATGTAGATGATGGCATCCTCCGCTCCCACCTTCTCCTGGTATGTGAACTGCAGAGGGTCGAGGGGATGGCGGACTTGTGGCCTCAGGTGGTGAAGCAGCAGCCGCTCCATGGTCTTCATCACATGTGACGTCAGAGCGACAGGCCGGAAGTCATTCAGCTCACTAGGACGTGATACCTTTGGGACTGGGGTGCTTCAAGATGTTTTCCAAAGCCTTGGCAGCTCCATCAAGGTTGTCTTGTCACCTCTCCAATTTGTGGCTCTCCTGAAGAGGATATCGAGGCACAGCCAAGGATGTGAGGGTGTCCAGTCGGAGAGGTTAGTTAGTTGTAGCATTATTGCTTCATACAGATGATGTTGTCCTCTTTGCCTCATCTGACTGTAATCTTCGGCACACACTCGAGCGATTCACTGCTGAGCGGGACACCGTGATTTCATATTAAAATTTCTCAGGCCTTCGCCCCCTTTTCAAGTGCCTATGCTCTGTTATTCTGAGTAATTAATGAATTATTTCTTGATGCCTGACATCCTTTGTATATCTCTGATGATAATTAGCTTCCCTTTCTGCTTTGCTGCCAATAGCTGCTGCCAGTGGATTATTAATGGAAGGGAATGGGGGGCATGAATTGTTTGCAAAGTGATCTGCTCGTTTACTCAACTCTTAAAGCCTTGTAATCCGGAAGCAATCTGTTTGCATGCTTTCTTTCCATCAGGTTGCGGTGTAAACACAGAAATGGCTCTTTTTCAGCTGTCAGCCAGGAGAGTGACTAGAGAACGAGTCTTACAGTCCTGGCCACCCTCACAGCAGCCAGCGTGAGAAACAGAGAGCCCGCTGGTCAATGGCCACAAAGACTTCAAGAAGAAATGTGTGATGATATTTTATTAGGTGGGAAATAGGCTTGACTAGAAACAAAAAACCTTTACTGTTTTTAGAACACTCTAGACGAGAACAGGCCATTCGGCCCAACAAAGCTCGCCAGTCCTGTCCAATTATTTCTTCCAAAAAAATATGAAGTTGAGTTTTGAAAGTCCCTGAAGTCTTACTGTCTACCACACTACTTGGTAGCTTATTCCACGTGTCTATCGTTCTTTGTGTAAAGAAAAAATTCCCAATGTTTGGGCGAAATTTACTCTTAATGAGTTTCCAACTGTATCCCCGTGTTCTTGATGAACTCATTTTAAAATAACAGCCTTGATCCACTGTGCTGATTCCCTTCATAATTTTAAACACTTCAATCATGTCACCTCTTAATCTTCTTTTGCTTAAACTGTAAAGGCTCAGCTCTTTTAATCTTTCCTCATAATTCAACCCCTGTAGCCCTGGAATCAGCCTAGTTGCTCTTCTCTGGACCTTCTCTAGCACTGCTATGTCCTTTTTGTAGCCTGGAGACCAAAACTGCACACAGGACTCCAGATGAGGCCTCACCAGTGCATTATAAAGACTGAGCAGAACCTCCTGTGACTTGTACACCACACGTCGTGTTATATAACCTGACATTCTGTTAGCCTTCTTAATGGCTTCTGAACACTGTCTGGAAGTCGATAGCTTAGAGTCCACTACGACTCCTAAATCCTTCTCATAAGATGGGCTCTCGATTTTCCGAACGCCCATTGTGTATTCGAACCTAATATTTTTACTTCCTATGTGTAATACTATACGTTTACTGAAATTAAATTTCATCTGCCACATATCTGCCCAAGCCTGTGTGCTATCCAAGTCCTTCTGTAATGATATAACGGATTCCAAATTATCTCCTAATCCACCTATCTTGGTATCATCTGCAAACTTAACCAGCTTGTTACTTATATTCCTATCTAAATCATTTATATACACTCACCTAAAGGATTATTAGGAACACCATACTAATACAGTGTTTGACCCCCTTTCGCCTTCAGAACTGCCTTAATTCTACGTGGCATTGATTCAACAAGGTGCTGAAAGCATTCTTTACAAATGTTGGCCCATATTGATAGGATAGCATCTTGCAGTTGATGGAGATTTGTGGGATGCACATCCAGGGCACGAAGCTCCCGTTCCACCACATCCCAAAGATGCTCTATTGGGTTGAGATCTGGTGACTCGGGGGGCCATTTTAGTACAGTGAACTCATTGTCATGTTCAAGAAACCAATTTGAAATGTTTCGAGCTTTGTGACATGGTGCATTATCCTGCTGGAAGTAGCCATCAGAGGATGGGTACATGGTGGTCATGAAGGGATGGACATGGTCAGAAACAATGCTCAGGTAGCCCGTGGCATTTAAACGATGCCCAATTGGCACTAAGGGGCCTAAAGTGTGCCAAGAAAACATCCCCCACACCATTACACCACCACCACCAGCCTGCACAGTGGTAACAAGGCATGATGGATCCATGTTCTCATTCTGTTTACGCCAAATTCTGACTCTACCATTTGAATGTCTCAACAGAAATCGAGACTCATCAGACCAGGCAACATTTTTCCAGTCTTCAACTGTCCAATTTTGGTGAGCTCGTGCAAATTGTAGCCTCTTTTTCCTATTTGTAGTGGAGATGAGTGGTACCCGGTGGGGTCTTCTGCTGTTGTAGCCCATCCGCCTCAAGGTTGTGCGTGTTGTGGCTTCACAAATGCTTTGCTGCATACCTCGGTTGTAATGAGTGGTTATTTCAGTCAAAGTTGCTCTTCTATCAGCTTGAATCAGTCGGCCCATTCTCCTCTGACCTCTAGCATCAACAAGGCATTTTTGCCCACAGGACTGCCGCATACTGGATGTTTTTCCCTTTTCACACCATTCTTTGTAAACCCTAGAAATGGTTGTGCGTGAAAATCCCAATAACTGAGCAGATTGTGAAATAGTCAGACCGGCCCGTCTGGCACCAACAACCATGCCACGCTCAAAATTGCTTAAATCACCTTTCTTTCCCATTCTGACATTCAGTTTGGAGTTCAGGAGATTGTCTTGACCAGGACCACACCCCTAAATGCATTGAAGCAACTGCCATGTGATTGGTTGATTAGATAATTGCATTAATGAGAAATTGAACAGGTGTTCCTAATAATCCTTTAGGTGAGTGTATATTAAAAATAGCAGCGGTCCTAGCACTGACCCCTGCTGGTCACCACTCGTAACATCGGCCAATTCTGATGAGGTCCCTCGCACCATCACCCTCTGCTTCCTGTGTCTGAGCCAATTCTGCACCCATCTAAAAACATCACCCTGAACTCCCACTTCTTTTAATTTGATGCCCAACCTCTCATGTGGCACCTCATCAAATGCTTTCTGAAAGTCCAGATAAATAATATCATATGCTCCACTTTGATCGTATCCTTTTGTTGCCTCCTCATAGAATTCCAGCATGTTAGTAAAACACGACCTCCCTCTTCTGACCCCACGCTGACTGTTTCTAATAACTCCTGTCCTTGCCAGGTGTTTCTCAATCTTATCCTTAATAATTCCTTCCATTAATTTTCCTGTGATGCATTTTAAGCTTACTGGCCTGTAGTTGCTTGGATCTGCCCTGTCTCCCTTTTTATATGATGGGATGATATTTGCCATTTTCCAATCCTTCGGAATCTCTCCAGTGCTCAGTGACTTCTTAAAAATGTGTCAAGGGTTTATATCTGTACTTGCTAGCCTCCTTAAGAATTTGAGGGTAACTATTACCTGGTCCTGGTGATTTGTTTGATTTCAGCCTATTTAATCTGAGCAGCACTTCTCCCTTTACAATTTCCAAATCCCTCAGTACCTCCTTAATAGTCCCGTTTACCTCTGGGAGGTTATCCACTTGCTCACTTGTGAACACCTCAGAAAAATGTAAGTTTAGGATATCCGCTATTTCACTTTCTGTGTCTTTTAATTCCCCTTTACTATTCCTGATGCATTTGACCTCCTCCTTGACTATTCTTTTACTACTAAGATACTGAAAGAATCTCGTAGGGTCGTCTTTTGCCTTATCTGCTATATTCCTGTCCAATTGTCTTTTAGCCTCCCTGATATCCTTCTTAATGGTTGCCCTCATGTTCTCATACGCTCTACGATTCACTTTGGAGTCATTAGTCTTATATGCCTTATAAAGCAGTTTTGTCCTTTGCAACTTCTTTTTAAAATCTATATATATAATTCACTAAGGCAAGACACCCATGGAAAGCACGCCAGAAGGGGCGTGGATTCACTAAGCCGCCGACAAGTAAGACACCTCTTGAAACAAACTCCGCGCACACATGGGAGGAAAGTACAAACTCTGTACGGGCAGCATATGGACTGGGAATGAAATCCTGATGTCGTGAGCCACTCAAACACCCATAGTATTATCCGGCCATCCATTAATGCCTTTGCTGAATTTGATCGATAAATTAAATCTACAGTTATGGGGAGCCAACTATCTAGAGCGCATCAGAAGCAATGCATTGACTAACTCTGATTGGCATACCAGGCTGTCACAGAGCATTACTGTCATCATTATTACTAGTATTATTAAAATGATTTAATTTTGTCGATGATTATCCCCCCTCATCCATCCATTCTTTCCTGATTATTATGATAATGATGATGATGATGGGGCGGCATGGTGGCGCAGTGGGTAGCGCTGCTGCCTCACAGTTAGGAGACCTGGGTTCATTTCCTGGGTCCTCCCTGCGTGGAGTTTGCGTGTTCTCCCCATGTCTGCGTGGGTTTCCTCCCACAGTCCAAAGAAATGCAGGTTAGGTGCATTGGCGATTCTAAAAATTGTCCCTAGTGTGTGTGAATGTGTGTGCCATGCGGTGGGTTCATGTCCTGCCCAGGGTTTGTTTCTTGCCTTGCACCCTGTGTTGGCTGGGATTGGCTCCAGCAGACCCCTGTGACCCTGTGGTTAGACGTTAGGGTAGGGGACTGCCAGCCTAGCTGGCACACACGGGTTCACTAGCCCAAGAATAAATAAATTAAAACTTAATTCTAACCATTGCCCCAAGAATATTATTTTCCTAAAATTCATTTTTTATTAAGTCCCATCGGGTATTGCGTTTGTAATATTGCTATCCATTCTGCTTCCTTCTTAACTCTCAGTGTTTTAGTCCAATATGCCTCATGTTCAATGGGGTTTGTCCTGATGGCATCAGGTGTTTAGTACACCTCAACACTGGGTGAGACCTGACTCTGTGTCACCTTCCAGAGTCACACTGAGCCTGTTCAGAGTCACTAATAAACTTGAGGACGTGGAAGGAAGCCTGGAATACCAAAATTGACGTACACATGCAGAAAAGGGGCAGTAATGAAGCCATTTTTATTTCATCAACAATTCCCCCATTCATTTTTGCCAGAATATTTTTACTTAATACAATTATTATTATTATTGTTGTTATTATTATTATTGGGCGGCATGGTGGCGCAGTGGGTAGCGCTGCTGCCTTACAGTAAGGAGACCTGGGTTCGCTTCCCAGGTCCTTCCTGCGTGGAGTTTGCATGTTCTCCCCGTGTCTATGTGGGTTTCCTCCGGGCGCTCCGGTTTCCTCCCACAGTCCAAAGACATGCAGGTTAGATGGATTGGCAATTCTAAATTGGCCCTGGTGTTTGTGTGTGTCCTGTGGTGGGTTGGCACCCTGCCCGGGATTGGTTCTTGCCCTGGGATTGGCTCCAGCAGACCCCCGTGACCCTGTGTTTGGATTCAGCGGGTTGGAAAATGGATGGATGGATGGATTATTATTATTTTTCGTAGTAGTAGAAGTAGTAATGTGCAGTCCCCCAACCTCTGAGCCTATTATGTATGTTAGAAGATAATGTGGACAGCCAGAGTCTATCATGGAAGCAAAGTTGCAGGTAAAGGACTAGAAAACGTGGAGACCTTTGGTCCTCCCAAGATCAATGTCCGAGCCCCTGAAATTCATGAGTAGCAGCAGGTTGCCACACCACATGTATTGGATGTGTGGCGTATGTCGAGGCTGTCATTCTTTCCTGTCTTTCTTCGAGCCTTAAGTAATCTGCTATATCCTATACAGTATTTCAGAATGTCTGACACAGGCAAACTACAAATCGTAACCTTAGATCTTCAAATGAGTGTCTGCTTAGAATTCCAATAGCTAAACGTAAAAGAAGTGGTGAGGCGGCCTTCTGCCTTTACGCACCTAAAATCTGGAATAGCTGACCGATAGAAACTCGCCAGGCTAATACAGTGGAGCACTTTAAGACACTGCTGAAAACACAATACTTTAACATGGCTTTCTCATATCGTCATCTTAGTTTAATCCTAATGTTCTGTATATTCAATTAATTATTATTATTATTATTCATGGTGGCTCCAAAATCCGTACTCACCCCTACTATCTCTGCTGTTCTTTTACCAGTTTTCTGTGGTGGCGACCTGTGCCACCACCACCTAATCAAAGAACTGTGATGTCCTTACATTGATGGATTAAAGGCCAGAAGTCCACATGACCGTCATCATCAAGTTCTTCCATGAGAAACCTGAATACAATGAGGACTGATTATGAGGTCATTGATGTTAGGTTCTTGTGGCCTCGGAACCCCTGCAGATTTTTTTTTTTCTCCAGCCGTTGGACTTTACTTTTATTCTATGTTAATTAGTGTTCCCTTATTTTAATTCTTATTTATTTTGTCTTTTTTCTCTTTCTTCATCATGTAAAGCACTTTGAGCTACATCACTTGTATGAAAATGTGCCATAGAAATAAATGTTGTTGTTGTTGTCCCTATCATGTATTTGGCTTCTGCAGTTGGCCTCATGCTCAGCTGATGTTGCTGCCCTTCTTTTTCTTTCTGCCATGTCACCTTCTCAGTCAATTTTCCAATGCAGTTTGCTGTCGGAAAGTTATAGGACTGGAGCTGTCATTCTTCTTCTTATTCTTCCTATCACATAATCTGCTTCTGCAATTTGCTTCAAGCTCAGCAGCCACAGCGCCTTCTTGATCGTTTTGCTTTTGAAGTTTGCCGTAAGAGGCCAGAGTTGTCATTTACCTTCTTCCTTTGACAAAAACTGGCTTTTGCAATTTGCTTCACTGTCAACAGCAAACACCACGGTTATTTTCCTGTCTGCAACGCCACGTGCCTGTTCTTTCTCTGTCAGCTACGGTATGTAGCCATGCCACCATTTGCTGTGAGAAGGATCTGAAGCTCAATTACATGGCTGAGGTGGTTTGCATCTCCAATTAGTGGGTCGTATTATCACAGTATATTCTCTCAATTAAGACCAAGATTGAGGTTCAAAGTCCAGTGGTTCATCAGTTTTTGCATGACAGAAGTAATCGAAACTTATTAACAAGACATATGCATGGAGTTTGGACTGGGCACATGTAAAACAAGTTACGCAGAGAAGGGAAGGTGAGGATACCCTTGAAAATGTGACTCGAACTGAGGCCATGGCAGATGGCTTGGGTTCCAACGGGAGAAACGTATACAACACAAGCAACTTCAATATACGACTATTACACAAACATACACCTCAAGTACCAAAGACACACCTACAGTTTGGTCCATAAATATTTGGACAGAGACAACTTTTTTCTCATTTTGGTTCTGTACGTTACCACAATGAATTTTAAATGAAACAACTCCGATGCAGTTGAAGTGCAGACTTTCAGCTTTAATTCAGTAGGGTGAACAAAACGATTGCATAAAAATGTGAGGCAAATAAAGCATTGTTTTAACACAATCCCTTCATTTCAGGGGCTCAAAAGTAATTGGACAAATTAAATAACTGGAAATAAAATGTTCATTTCTAATACTTGGTTGAAAACCCTTTGCTGGCAATGCCAGTTTGAAGTCTTGAACTCCTGGACATCACCAGATGCTGGGTTTCCTCCTTTTTAATGCTCTGCCAGGCCTTTACTGCAGCGGCTCTCAGTTGCTGTTTGTTTGTAGGCCTTTCTGTCCGAAGTTTAGTCTTCAACAAGTGAAATGCGCGCTCAATTGGGTTAAGATCAGGTGACTGACTTGGCCATTCAAGAATTTTCCACTTCTTTGCTTTAATAAACTCCTGGTGCTTTGGCTGTATGTTTTGGGTCATTGTCCATCTGTATCATGAAACGCTGCCCAATCAATTTGACTGCATTTAGCTGGATTTGAGCAGACAGTACGTCTCTGAACACCTCAGAATTCATTCGGCTGCTTCTGTCCTGTGTCACATCATCAATAAACACTAGTGTCCCAGTGCCACTGGCAGCCATGCATGCCCAAGCCATCACACTGCCTGACTCCACCGTGTTTTACAGATGATGTGCTATGCTTTGGATAATGAGCTGTTCCACGCCTTCTCCATACTTTTTTCTTGCCATCATTCTGGTAGAGGTTGATCTTGGTTTCATCTGTCCAAAGAATGTTTTTCCAGAACTGTGCTGGCTTTTTGAGATGTTCTTTAGCAAAGTCCAATCTAGCCTTTCTATTCTTGAGGCTTATGAGTGGCTTACACCTTGCAGTGCACCCTCTGGATTTACTTTCATGCAGTCTTCTCTTTATGGTAGACTTGGATATCGATACGCCGACCCCCTGGAGAGTGGTGTTCACTTGGTTGGCTGTTGTGAACGGGTTTCTCTTCACCATGGAAATGATTCTGCGATCATCCACCACTGTTGTCTTCCGTGGACGTCCAGGTCTTTTTGCGTTGCTGAGTTCACCTGTGCTTGTTTTCTTTCTCAGGATGTACCAAACTGTAGATTTTGCCACTCGTAATATTGTAGCGATTTCTCGGATGAGTTTTTTCTATTTTCGCAGCTTAAGGATGGCTTCTTTGACCTGCATGGAGAGCTCCTTTGACTGCATGTTGTCTGTTCACAGCAAAATCTTCCACATGCAAACACCACACCTCAAATCAACTCCAGGCCTTTTATCTGCTTAATTGATAATGACATGACGACAGACTTGACCACACCTGCCCATGAAATAGCCTTTGGGTCAATTGTCCAATTACTTTTGAGCCCCTGAAATAAAGGGATTGTGTTCAAAAAATGCTTTAGTTGCCTCACATTTTTATGCAATCTTTTTGTTCAACCCACTGAATTAAAGCTGAAACTCTGCACTTCAACTGCATCTGAGTTGTTTCATTTAAAATTCATTGTGGTAATGTACAGAACCAAAATGAGAAAAAAGTTGTCTCTGTCCAAATATTTATGGACCTAACTGTACATTCACGCCACAAAATTAAAGCCATCATACTTCAAACTAATCCTCTCCCTTCCAGAGGTATTCATTGGTCAGAAACACAAACACAATTCACAAAACACAAAGAGCAGCACCCCAAAGCAGCCATAGGACCACTCGCTCTCCGTCATGCTGATGGAGGAAGGGGTCTCACAGATATCATTAGTTTAATAATAGAGTCATAATTTATGAAACTCCTTCCACACAAACCAGCATCCATCACCACTACACAAAGCAATGGTTGATGTTGACACAAACTACACCTCACTTAACCGTTGTCACACACGTGCGCATGGGAGGCAGCTAAAGGGCTTGAGTGAAGGCAGTTCGGAGGCACGCCGGGATGTGGCAGAGTACACTGACTCTTTTTCTCCCTGGCCTGTAGACCATTCCCGGGGGATCCCACCTGGCTCTCTTGACATCACTTCCGGGACCGAGCCAATGGAAGT
>JANRMT010049829.1:14740986-14756912 GCA_026402145.1 Polypterus bichir lapradei
TTGTCATCATTCTGGTAGAGGTTGATCTTGGTTTCATCTGTCCAAAGAATGTTTTTCCAGAACTGTGATGGCTTTTTTAGATGTTCTTTAGCAAAGTCCAATCTAGCCTTTCTATTCTTGAGGCTTATGAGTGGCTTGCACCTTGCAGTGCACCCTCTGGATTTACTTTCATGCAGTCTTCTCTTTATGGTAGACTTGGATATCGATACGCCGACCCCCTGGAGAGTGTTGTTCACTTGGTTGGCTGTGGTGAAGGGGTTTCTCTTCACCATGGAAATGATTCTGCGATCATCCACCACTGTTGTCGTCCGTGGACGTCCAGGTCTTTTTGCGTTGCTGAGTTCACCTGTGCTTGCTTTCTTTCTCAGGATGTACCAAACTTTACATTTTGCCACTCGTAATATTGTAGCAATTTCTCGGATGGGTTTTTTCTGTTTTCGCAGCTTAAGGATGGCTTCTGTCACCTGCATGGAGAGCTCCTTTGACCGCATGTTGTCTGTTCACAGCAAAATCTTCCACATGCAAACACCACACCTCAGATCAACTCCAGGCCTTTTATCTGCTTAGTTGATAATGACATGATGACGGACTTGAACACACCTGCCCATGAAATAGCCTTTGAGTCAATTGTCCAAATACTTTTGAGCCCCTGAAATAAAGGGATTGTGTTCAAAAAATGCTTTAGTTGCCTCACATTTTTATGCAATCGTTTTGTTCAACTCACTGAATTAAAGCTGAAAGTCTGCACTTCAACTGCATCTGAGTTGTTTCATTTAAAATTCATTGTGGTAATGTACAGAACCAAAATGAGAAAAAAGTTGTCTCTGTCCAAATATTTATGGACCTAACTGTACATTGACGCCACAAAATGAAAGCCATCATACTTCACACTAATCCTCTCCTCTCCAGAGGTATTCATTGGTCAGAAACACAAACACAATTCGCAAAACACAAAGAGCAGCACCCCAAAGCAGCCATAGGACCACTCGCTCTCCGTCATGCTGATGGAGGAAGGGGTCTCACAGATATCGTTAGTTTAATAATAGAGTCATAATTTATGAAACTCCTTCCACACAAACCAGCATCCATCACCACTACACAAAGCAATGGTTGATGTTGACACAAACTACACCTCACTTAACCGTTGTCACACACGTGCGCATGGGAGGCAGCTAAAGGGCTTGAGTGAAGGCAGTTCGGAGGCACGCCGGGATGTGGCAGAGTACACTGACTCTTTTTCTCCCTGGCCTGTAGACCATTCCCGGGGGATCCCACCTGGCTCTCTTGACATCACTTCCGGGACCGAGCCAATGGAAGTCGACCTCACCAGCTCCGGCCCCTCTGATGTCACGTCCTGCTGTGATCCAATGGTTGAAGACCACGTGCTCGATCCTTATGACCTCACTTCCTGTCTCCCCTTTAAAAGCCTGCCCCTTTTTTCCCTTTTCCCTCAGTCTTGTTTTGGACTCCGTTGTATGCACTTCAGTGCTGGTTATTGTGATAAAAACGACTTTTGCAGCCGGGATACCAGATTACACGGGTGGCTGCCCCAAACCTTTATCTGTTCGTGTCTCGTTATTGTGACACCGTCATACCACGGATGACATAACAATCACACATTTCATGGCAGACATCCTCATGAACTTGACCAGCTTTGTGTGAGGAAGACAGTGTCAAATATCTGGCCCAGCCATGGTGATTTGTTTGGTAAGACAGAAGGGTTTGTGCTGGCCATACAAGATCAAATTACAAAACATGAGAAACTATTGAAAAATCTGTCCTTAACCCTAACCCTAACCCTAACCCTAACCCGACATTACAGACAGTCTGTGCAGATCCTACCACAAGGAACAAGAAACAATGTAGCCGATCACATCGAGATGTAAACTTCTGACACAGACCGGCGACTTGACAGACACAATCCGATGGCAAGCATTAGACATCAAGAACTGGCACTGCAACAAAAACTAGCAGACACAAACAAACCAGGCTATACCAGAGTGCTAGAAAAAGACACACAAACTTTACTGCGACAGAACTACCCACCATAACAGACCGGACATAACACTGGTAGACAAACCAAATAAAATGACAGATATCATTGACATTGCCATGCCAAACCCACTCACGTACAACATAAACACACAAATGAAATGCTGAAGTAAACAGAACTGACAGAAGAAATACGTCACTTATGGGGAATGGACCAGAGGATAATTGTGCCTGAGCGATGTTGTATCCACCACTTGTGTCATCTCACATACAAATGCCAACAGATATTACATGGAAACCATCACGCTGAAAGAAAGCTAAAGAAAGAGGCCATTTTTAACACATGTCACATAGTGAGGACATTTCTTAGCACAACCACAGTCCTCTAAAACATATAAAGGCACACACACACCACATACAACGGCTTAGCAACAGGATTATTATAGAATAAACTTTGAATAATAATAAAAATAATTTAGCATCTCCAGTCCACCAAACCTGCAAGTCTTTGAACTGTAGGAAGAAATCAGAGCACCTGGAGGAGCTGGAGGGAGGACACAAGGAGCAGCCAGCATGGGAATCTCAGCCAGGCGTAATAATAATAATAATAATAATAATAATAATAATAATAATAATAATAATGTTCTGCGGTGGGCTGGTGCCCTGCCCAGGGTTTGCTTCCTGCCTTGCGCCCTGTGCTGGCTGGGATTGGCTCCAGCAGGCTCCCCCGTGACCCTGTAGTTAGGGTATAGCGGGTTGGATAATCAATGGATGGATATTAATATATATTTTATATTATATAATATATATTGTTTTATATTAAATGTACACTCTCATTGATACATTACAAGATAAAACTTATAATACGAGTATGTTTTTCCCTCTCTTTCAAAAACAGCATAAGTAATTATGGGGAAATGCACAAAATCATATTTGGAAATAAAAATAAATGTATACACATTTTAACTCAGCATTTTAATATTGAAATAAGTAATACTAATGAGATTTCTTTTTATAGGCTGCCAAAATACTTTTCATTTAAAATGAAATAACATAATGAGTGAAAACTTCATGCTTTAATATAATAATTAATTATCATAATAATGCAAAATATATTTAGATAAAAAGGAAAAGGAAGAAGACAAAAAAAGACAAAACAAAAATACAAACTATAATATAATATAATAAAACATAATTCCAATTATATTCTTTTTGAACAAGTACAATACAATACAATACAATTTAATCACACAGGAAGTGCCGCAATGGGCTTTAACAGGCCCTGCCTCTTGACAGCCCCCCAGTCTTGACTCTCTAAGAAGACAAGAGAAAAACTCCCAAAAAAACCCTTGTAGGGAAAAAATGGAAGAAACCTCAGGAAAGGCTGTTCGAAGAGAGACCCCTGTCCAGGTAGGTTGAGTGTGCAGTGGGTGTCAAAAAGAAGGGGGTCAGTACAATACAAGACACAGAACAGAACAAACCCTCAATACAGTATAAAAATAAAAATGTTAGAAGTACGGAGCAGAATTTAACAGTAGATGATATCACATAATAAGTTTGTCAAATGAATAAATAAAAAAAAATCAATAATTTTGATCCTCTTCAATTTTATTATTATTATTGTTGTTGTTGTTATTGCTGCTTCTGCTGCTGATGATGATGATTGTTATTATTGCTTCTCTTGGTATTATAATTATCATTATTTTTATTGTTGTTGTAGGTATTATTAAGCTGAAGCTTATCTCAGAATTCACAATGTTCAAGGCAGGAAAAACACCATGTAAAAGGAGCAATTATTATTATTATTATTATTATTATTATTATTATTATTATTATTATTATTTATTAAAAAGAAGATTTGCATTATTACTATCATTATTATTGTTGTTTTTGGTGTTTCATTATCATTATTCTGCGGTGGGTTGGCACCCTGCCCAGGATTGGTTCCTGCCTTGTACCCTGTGTTGGCTGGGATTGGCTCCAGCAGACCCCCGTGACCCTGTGTTTGGATTCAGTGGGTTGGAAAATGGATGGATGGATGGATTATCATTATTGTTATTGATGTTATTATTACTGTTGTGTTTGTAGCTATTATTATTATTATTATTATTATTATTATTATTAATGTTGTTTTTTGGTTATTATCCATTCATCAGTTCTCAGACCCACTTATCCAGGGATAAGGTAAAAATAGTGCTATCCCAGTAAGCAATGGGCGCAAGGCAGGAAAACACCTGGTCAGAAACTTAGTTATTATGATAATGATGATGATGATGATGATGATTATGATGATGATTGTTGTTGTTGCTCCCGTGTTTGGATTCTGGGGTTTGTCCTGGCGACATCAGGTGTTTAGTGTGCCCCAACACTGGGTGAGAACCGACTCTGTGTCATCTCCCAGAGTCACACTGAGCCTGTTCAGAGTCACTAATAAACTTGAGGACGTGGAATGAAGCCTGGAGTACCAAAACAGACGTCCACACGCAGACAAGGGTTAGTAATCAAGCCGGGATTTGGACGCAGGCAGGACGCAAGAGGCGGCATCAACACTTATCACTAAATCATTATTCATTGCTATTGATATTAACTTTAATATATCTGATATTAATATCAGACGTATTGTTATCATTATTATAAAACACACACTCTCACACACATACAGACACATATAATAGCCTTTTTTCCATTACTGTTCTTGTTATCGCCCTCGTCGTTATTGTGCTCTTCATTATTATTATTATTATTATTATTATTATTATTATTATTATTATTATAACAATTCTCATCGCCATTATTCCATTATTGGTGCCGTGCTTATCGTTCAGCATTAAACGGCACCCTGCTGTTGCTCAATTTTTCCCCAGCAGTGCCTGGTCACAGCTGATGTGTGCGCCGCCCGAGCCCGTGTGTGCGTCTCACTGAGCCGAGTCTCGATGTGATGCGTTGCTCCTGCATTGGAAGCGCTGTGCACGTATTGCCAGAAAGAGAGGAAAGAGGAGGAGGAGTAGAGAGGGAGAAATAGAGAGGAATCAGGCTACGCCTTTCTCTCAGCTCCGTTAGCCAAAGGGGAGCTCTCATCCTAGAAGCCCAGGGATCAGGGCTGAAGGAAAGAAACGGGGAAGATTGGATGAGAGAGAGTGTGGTGTGTGCGAGGCGGATCGAGAAAGCAAGAGAGAGCGACCGGCGGGGCATAGAAGACAAGAAAGGACGACGTTAAGCGAGAGAACTGGGATATTATTATTATTTTAGAAAAGGAAAAACATCATCATATCCTTGTTTAAGAGGGTTTTTTCTTTTTTTTTTTTCTCCTTTCTGGATCCCGTGAGAAGGGTCGTCGCCCTCACAAGCCTCAGCGTCCCGATCATTCTCGTTCCTTTCCAAAGGGGAAAATAAATCCATAACAAAACAAGAATTAAAAATTGGCAGATCACAGACGAGGAAAGAAGGACGACGGAAAGAATATTTTAGAAGCTGCAAAGATCTGAAGCACCCAGAGGAAAGGCTTTGTCTATCTGACAGTTTGCCTAAGAAGGTAACGGGGAGCTGCTATCGCCGGAGCTGTCCGTTCAGCACCACAACATCAGCAAACGGACTGAAGCGAGAGACGGAATATTTGACACCGTCGGGACAATGGTGACCGACTGTCGTTGGTCTGCTAGTGCCGGAGACAAAATTGGCTTTTTTAGCGGAGAGACAGCGCACGCTGGCTTGTAGTCGGATACAAGGAGGGAGAAAAGCAAGAAATCACTGAAAAAAGGCATCACGCTCGTGTTAAATGTAAGGAGACGTTAGAACCGCTAAGGGAAAAAAGGTGAAAAGCGAGCCCTCCCCCACTTCTCAAAAAGAAGAAAAAAGAAGGAGAAAAAAATGGAATTAATATCATCAACGTTTCGCCCAGCTCTTTTCCCACGACACGCTTTTGATATCCTCGTCTGTTGCAACAAATCCCAGGAAGGGCAAAATAAATACAAGCTTTTGTGCTAAGTAGGGTGGCATTTTCTTATTCTATATTGACACATACTCCAATAGAGTGTCTACCCTCCTTCCACTTTTTTTGTGGCGTGGGCTATTTTTGATGACAATAACAACCAATTTTATTGTTATGACCATTTTATGAAGGAGGACCAAGGGATCAAAATAACGGATTTTCATGGCGCAAGCCGAAGATCTGGACCAGCGACTTGCTCTCGGAAGAAACTCGCTGCCAGGGACCTGCTCCGGTGGATCCCCTTCATTAAATGTCGAGTGATGCTCGCCTCGTCTTGGCTGCTGTTGCTGCTGTTGCTGCTGCTGCACTCTGCGTTTGCATTTCTCATTTCTCCGTGGAAAGCCACTACAATTTAGCCGTTACATATGGAAACTGGGGATCAAAATTTTAGGAAAAAGGATTAACGGCTCTCTTTGACTTTTTATAATATTTTTCTCTTATTTATCCATTTCTTTAGTTTTTTTCTTTTCTTTTTATAATTTATTTTGATTTAAGAGGAAAAATAATCATTTAACTTATTTTCTTTTTATTTTATATATTTCTGTTACGGGGGAAGTGACCTCTATTTTCCTGTTTCTCCCTTCTCACTACCCAACACAACAGACAGACAGACAGACAGACAGACAGACAGATAGATAGATAGATAGATAGATAGATAGATAGATAGATAGATAGATAGATAGATAGATAGATATTGGAGGATTATATCACAACCAAATTCGTTGCTGCTGATTTTTTTTTCCAAGCTAGAAAATGTAATTAAGATTTTTTTTCTTTCATTTTATGTTTATTAATTATTAGGTTTTCTTTCTGCCCGGACATTTTACTTTTATAGTGGTACTCGACAAACCTAACTGGCACTGGTTAAGATCACTAAGTCTGATCTGAATCCGTGATTTCACAACTGCATGTGTACCAACCCGGCTGTGACGGGACAGGACTTGTAGAGAAGCCCCCGTGTAGAATTCATTTCCTGGACCCTCTGTCGCTTCCCCCCCTTCCGTCCGTCCCCTGCTCTCTCTCTCTCTCTCTCTCTCTCTTTCTCTCTCTCTCTTTGCCTCCCTCCCCCTTATACAGGACTTATTATTATTATTTTTATTAATTTTTTTCTTTCCATTTGTTTTCACTTTAATTTTCAAATATTTATTTCCTGTACGTCAAACGTAAAGGGGGTCCCCCTTTCATGGAATGCGGCAACATGGGACTTTTTGACCGTGGTGTTCAAATGCTATTGACGACCGTGGGCGCCTTTGCCGCTTTCAGCTTGATGACAATAGCGGTTGGCACTGATTATTGGTTGTACTCCCGCGGAGTCTGTAAGACCAAAACCGTGAGCGAGAACGAAACCAGCAAGAAGAACGAAGAAGTTATGACTCACTCTGGGTTGTGGAGAACGTGTTGCTTAGAAGGTAAGACGCCTTTTTTCCTAATTTCAATTGATCGTTTCCTCCCTTATCCTTTCTGTTTGCATGAGCATCCTAATCTGAAACTTAGCAAATGCAGCGAATGTTCAAAGCTCGTCTCGTCCCTGGGCTCACAGTGCCGACGGCCACACGCACAGGCCTCTCGCGCTTTCTGCGTGGCGCTCGGGCTTCAGAGCGGATGGGATTTCAGCTCACTGTCACGCAAACATAGTTGGAGTCATTTCTCTGAAAGCAATGTGCATATGCATTTGTTTAGTGTTTTTAGCCTGTATTTATTTAGCCCGTGTTGAATTTGGATGGTGTTGTGCATTGTAGTCAGGGGGGGCTGCATGGGTGCTGGCGACTTCACGAAATTCTTGACAAACTTCACTGGCAGTGCGGGGAGACACTCGGCGGTGTGGATAACGGCGCTCATCTCTCAGACACCGGCGAACTGAAAATGCGAACAGTCCGACTTGCTTGTGAAATGGAAGCAGCGCTTTATTTTACCTGAAGTAATAATGCAGAGCCATTAAGGCATCAGCCCAGAATATTATACTCTACAAAATGAAGGGTCCAAAGGGGGGTTTGATTTTCAGAAGACCCTCACACAATATAATCACACAGGCCAAGTTCAGGCTTTTTAATCATCACCCCAATAGGCAGCCTTTAAAACTTCACTTTAGCCCACTTTTCAAGGCCAAACCCCCAAACCAATTTTAAATACAAAACGACCCTTGCCAGAATGAAATGCTTCTTTCTGAAGCAATGAAACCACACGACCCACTAAAATGCCATTAAAGAATCGGCATTTGAAAGAGTATAGGAGGGCATGGTGGAGTCGGAAAGTGCAGACAAAACGGATGAAAAAAATGAAATGAAGAATCTGATTGAAGAAAACCGCCTTACATATATAAGTATAATAATAAGTATAAAAATAATGAAGAACACAATGACGATGAGGGTTATAAGAATAGTAATGGAAAAAAAGGCTATTATGTGTCTCTGTATGTGTGTGAGAGTGTGTGTGTGCTTTTTAAAATAATGATAACAATATGTCTGACATAATATCAGATATATTAAAGCTAATATTAATAGCAGGAAAAAACAGAGTAATGATCAGAGCCACACTATTAAAATGTTCAGGTGAATAGGAGCTGTAAGAGGATGAAGAATGATACATACACACACACACTCACACACACATATATATATAGTGTTTTACTGTACTATATATATACATACAGTACAGCACAGTATATATATGTATAATTCTTCATCCTCTTACAGCTATATATATGTGCTGTACTGTATGTGTATATATATATATATATATATATATATATACAGTACAGTAAAACACAGTATATATATATGTGTGTATATATATATCATCATATATATGCATATATATATAGTACAGCACATGTATATTTGTATGTATAATTCTTCAAACTCTTACAGCTATATATTTATGTGTTGTACTGTATATATATATACATTTAGTACAGTACAGCATATATGTATGTATGTATGTATGTATAATTCTTCATTCTCTTACAGCTAAATATTTATGTGCTGTACTATATATATATATATATATATATATATATATACATACATACATACATACATACATACATACAGTACAGTACTATATATATATATATAAAACCATAGGTATGATTGTTTATAATGTCATTGATCACTAATACACTTTAAAAAAGAAAGAAAACTTCAGAATGATGCCATAGGGGAACCATTTTGGGTTCCAAAAAGAACCATCCACATGAAGGTTCAGGAAAGAATCTTAATGTATTTATATCAGTAACAGGTTTCTTAAATAACTATGAAGAAGTGATAACAGATTTGAGAAATCCTAGTGGGTTCACGTGAAAGTTCCAGAAGGAACCTCTATTGATTTAGATCCATTATAGATAGCCCAGAATAGATCATGGATTTGTGAAATCCCAAAGGTTTCCTGATTTTTAAAAGGACTCTCGCTGCACACAAGAACATAGGCTAAGTTCAGGTCTTCATCATCTCCTGCCAAGCAGCCCACTTTACATTAAAGATTTCTATTTTTCCCATATATTAGGACCCTTTACAAAACCATTCCATAGACCATAACATCTTCAAACCCCACAAGTCCAACATGAACAATCTCCTATGCCAAGAACCCTTCCCAAGATGAAATGGTTCCTTGTGAAGAGATGGCTCTACAAATAACCATTATGAGTGTGGAAGGCTTGGCTTTGTATGGTTAGGGTGAAAGGAATGAAAATTAAGAATCAGATTACTGTCCTCTTCACTCATTCAAGAAAACTGCCTAATAAAGCAAGGTGGGGAAAACGTATCGTTGGCATAGGCAGGAAGAACTTAAAGTTTGTAACCATTCACATGTTGTTTGCATCATGAAATATATGCGCTGTAAAAGTTAGGGACCTGTGACAGACCTGTAATCCCACTGGTGACTCTGTGTCACAACAAGCAAGTCATGTCAGTCTGCCTGTGCTTCAGCGGAAATCACGTAAGGAACAGAAGCAAAGGTGCCTCTCAAAAGCTGTGAGTCACCTTGGATAATAATAATAATAATAATAATAATAATAATAATAATAATAATAATAACAAATTAATTAATTAATTAATTAAGGAAATGAATGAATTACAATTTAATAATCCAAAAAATAATAACAAAATAATGATAATTAAAATAATAGTTTTCCTTGAATTCCTAATAAGTGGATGGAATGGAAGATAATAAAACAAAAGTAAAACTAATGACAACAATAATAATAATTGATTAAGAGGATTCAGGAGGTGAGTGGTTGAATAAACAGATGGATTGAAGGCTAATATATATTATTTATCTTATATATAAATGTCTACGGTGGAAGTGTGTGTGTCTGTCCGGCCCGGAAGTGAGAGGTGGAGTTGGGGTAAGGGCTCCGCCTCCGAGGAAACTGAAACTCGTTTAGCCACTAATAACACAAGTGAGGCGAACACACAAAGTTGCTTAACATCGGCAAAACGGTATCCTTTTTACTTTTCCTCTTGCCGCTAATACACAAGCGATGTGAGCGCGTTGGCAAAACAAATCCTTCTAGAAGAGAGAGATGCCCAGAGTTGTTCCTTTCATTTACCCAACATCTCTACATTTCAGTTTTTTTCTGATTATTTCAAAGGTTTCTAGGACCCCGGGCTGTTTTTAGCACGGGCTTACATAGCTAGAATATATATAACAGTGGTTCTCAAACTTGGGGGGCGGGCCCCCCTAGGGAGGTGCGAAGTAACAAAAAGGGGGGTGCGAAGATGTGAAAAACAGAAAACAAGAATCAAAAATATGAAAAATACATGTATTGGAACCAAACAAATTAACTTATACTACATTCTGATACTTGAAAAATAAATATAGAGTTAGATAAATGGCGATAAAAGTTAAGTAGGTATAATAAAATATGCATCTATGATATATCATTAATTAAAAAAGAACAAATCGGTATTAGTGGCTCCTTTCAAAAAATTGTTAGTGTGGGGGCACGATTAAAACTGTTATTAAAACTCGGGTCGCAAATACTTAAAGGCTGAGAAACGCTAGTATATAAAATGCTATGTGTTGTTCATTTGCTACGCAAAATCTCACAACTCATTGGGCCTTGAACTTCGATCTTGTTCTTAATTGAAAGAGTATGATGTGAAACACGTATTACAACCCACAAATTGGAGATGTGAGCTACCTCAGCCACGCAATTGGGTTTCAGGTCCTTCTCACAGCAAACAGTGGCACAGCTAAATGCCATACTTGACAGGAAAAGAACAGCGGTAAACTCTGCCGGAAGTAAAGCAACTTGCAGAAGTCAGTTACATGAGAGGAAAATAAAGAAGGGCAGCCACAGTCTTGTATCATTCTTATGGCAAACTGCATAGGCAAAATGAGTGAAAAGGTGACAGGGTGGAAAAAAATGTAGAGCAGCAGCATCTTCTGACCATGAGGCAAATTGCAAAAGCCAATTACATTATAGGAAGAAGAAGAAGAATGACAGACATGGAATCCACTGTGGCGTGGCAACCTGCTGGTACTCACAAATTGCTGGGGCTGGGACATTGATCTTGGGAGGACCGAAGGTCTTCAAGTTTTGTAATTCTTTACTTGCACTCTTTGCTTCCATGATAGACTCAGGCTGTCCACATATACTTCTTGTATACACAGTAGGCTCACAGGTTGGAGGAATGTACATTACTACTACTACTGGTGATAATAATAATAATAATAGTAATAATAATAACAACAATAAAAATATTATGCCATGCACAGAATTCATTCGAGCTCCACATGTGCAAAGCATTCAATTATTTAACTTAAAATCTTTTATCTCGCTTAAAATTGTCCAAAATGTTTCCTGGGCAAAATCCAACCTGCAAACGTTGCAATCGAGCTCCAGCCTCACTGGGCCAAATGTTTTAGGCCTGCACCAAATTAACATCATTCTGGACCAAACACTTTTAAATGCCTTTCAGACAGTCTTGGTGTTACAATCCCTCCTAATCCACTAACAGCTGTGTTTGGTGGGCTCCCAGATGGGCTTAAAGTGGCGAAGGACAAACAAACTGGAATCGCCTTTACTTCACTATTGGCATGGAGACTTATTTTGCTCAACTGAAAGAATTCTAACTCTCCTCTTTTAAGTCAGTGAGCAACTGATTTTATGTGCTACTTGAATTTGTAAAAAAAAAAAAAATCAAATTCTCAGTTAGAGGATCTGTGCAGAACTTATTTAAAACTTGGCAGGATCTGATCAATAACATTTTAGAATAAACATTTATATTGGGGGGAAAAGACTCCTTTCTCTCTTTATTACTCTAAATAGTTTAACTTTGGCTGTTGGCCTTCCTCTCTTTCTCAAGGGTGGGGGTTGATTTGAATTTAGTTTTGATAAGTTTTGACTTCATTATATGGAATGTTATATGTTTTTAATAAATTCAATAAAAGATAAAAATAAATAAATACATAAATTAATTAATCAATTAATCAATCAATTAATTAATATTATGCTGCCTTTTCCCATGCTATTCTGTATTGGAATGTATGAGCTGGGAAACATACAATTAAAAACTATAAAGGTGATAAATGATAAAGGTGTCAGGCAATTATTATTATTATTATTATTATTATTATTATTATTAATAATAATATAATAATAATAAATATATATATTTTAAGGTTTATAACAGAATACCACATTTTAAGAAGTGAGGTGATGATTAGTGAGAGCCAGGATGGTTTCATGCCAAGAAAGAGCACCACAGATGTGATGTTTGCTCTGAGGGTGTTGATGGAGAAGTTTAGAGAAGGCCAGAAGGAGTTGCATTGTGTCTTTGTGGACCTGGAGAAAGCATATGATAGCAAACAGTACAGTACAGCACATAAATATATAGCTGTAAGAGGATGAAGAATTATACATATATACTGTGCTGTACTGTACTGTATGTATATATATATATATATATACAGTACAGCACATAAATATATAGCTGTAAGAGGATGAAGAATTATACACATATATATATACTGTGCTGTACTGTATGTATATATATATATATACAGTACAACACATAAATATATAGCTGTAAGAGGATGAAGAATTATACATATATACTGTGTTGTACTGTACTGTATGTATATATTTATATATATACAGTACAGCACATAAATATATAGCTGTAAGAGGATGAAGAATTATACATACATATATATATTGTGTTGTACTGTACTGTATGTCGAGAGGAGCTGTGGTATTGTATGAGGAAGTCGGGAGTGGCAGAGAAGTACGTAAGAGTTGTACAGGATATGTACGAGGGAAGTGTGACAGTGGTGAGGTCTGCAGTAGGAGTGACGGAGGTTGGATTACATCAGGGATCGGCTCTGAGCCCTTACTTATTTGCAATGGTTATGAACAGGTTGACAGACGAGATTAGACAGGAGTCCTCATGGACTGTGATGCTTGCTGATGACATTGTGATCTGTAGCGAGAGTAGGGAGCAGGTTGAGGAGACCCTGGAGAGGTGGAGATCTGCTCTAGAGAGTAGAGGAATGAAGATCAGTAGGAATAAGACAGAATACATGTGTATAAATGAGAGGAAGGTCAGTGGAATAGTGAGGATGACGGGAGTAGAGTTGGTGAAGGTGGATGAGTTTAAAGCCTTGGGATCAACAGTACAGAGTAAGGGGAGTTGTGGAAGAGAGGCGAAGAAGAGAGTGCAGGCAGGGTGAAATGGGTGGAGAAGAATGTCAGGAGTGATTTGTGACAGACTGGTATCAGCAAGAGTGAAAGGGAAGATCTACAGGATGGTAATGAGACCAGCTATGTTATACGGGCTGGAGATGGTGGCACTGACCAGAAAGCAGGAGACAGAGCTGGAGGTGGCAGAGTTAAAGATGCTAAGATTTGCATTTGGTGTGACGAGGATGGACAGGATCAGAAATGAGGACATTAGAGGGTCAGCTCAAGTTGGACAGTAGGGAGACAAAGTCAGAGAGGCGAGATTGCGTTGGTTTGAACATGTGCAGAGGAGAGATACTGGGTATATTAGGAGAAGGATGCTAAGTCACATGGTAAACTGGGAGAGTTCAAAGAAAACTGAAGAAAAGAATTCAAATGAAAACTCAGAATGTTTTCCACTCATTGAAGAAAACTGCCCTAATAAAGTGAGGTGTGGAAGACGTATGGCTCAGGTAGGAAAAATAGAATAATGACCACACTTAAAAAGCAAGGTGCCAATGTGGTCCATAGGAGAACCATTTCTGTTCCCAAAAGAACCCCTCAACGTGAAGATTCTAGAAAACGTATGAACGGAGGAGAAAGAGGATTTCAAGTTTGTAACCATTCACATGCTGTTTGCTATGACTTAGAGCTTTTGAGGTGCATCTGGTTTTGTTTCTTTTGCTTTTTTCCACAGGCAGGTGGAAGGACTCGCTCGGGGTCACAGAATGTCAGTAGCAGGATTTGGACCCACAACTTTGTTTTTTTTTTATTTAAACGTTGCTTGCAAATAAACAGAAGCTGTAAGAGGAGGACAAAGAATTTTCTGTATTTCGCTGTGGGTATTTAGGGATTTGATGGTTTATAATAGTTAGTGATCACTACTGCACTCTTACACTTATAAATAAGGATGTCAAAATGGCTCTTTGAAGCAATGCCAAAAAACAATTTTTGGTTCCCTAAAGAACCATCCACATGAAGGTTCTAGAAGGAGCCTTTTATATATTTAGATCTGCAGCAGGTTCCCTAATTAACCACAAACAGAGGATGACAGATTTGTGAAACACCAACAGGCTCCCAGTTTTAAAAAGACCCCGGCTGTATACAATCACACAGGCTAATTTCAGGTGTTCTTAATCTGTCAGCAGGCCTGACTCTAGAATGTCATTTAGCTGGGTGAAGCCCCCCAAATATCAGGTGAAGCCCAGCCCATCCATACTGCCATGTGTAATGATACTCGGTGGATTTAACAGATCATGACCCCAAAGTATTTCAGACGCCCGACTTAATACTTCGATCTGGATTTGGAGCTGCCTGTCAACACCCTGCTAGGCAACCCACTCTACATTGCAGATTTCTGTTTTGTCCACAAATTAGGACCCTTTTCAGAGTCCAAAGAACTCGTCTCACATGCAATGGGGTGAAGACTTGGTTTAAAGGCTCTTTGAGGAACCACACAGCCCAGTAAAGTGCCAGCAGTTATTCTTAAGACTGGAGGGTTAGTGGCTGGACTGAGGTCGGTATCATCAACATCATCATTATAATTAGGGGAATAAGCAATCAAGAACATTTAGGGTAGAAGTGTAGAAGGAATTTGAAAATATCTAAAGTATACATCTAAAAATATACAGCACCTCTCACATGGGAGTATTAGGAATATAATATGTGATCCCCACTGCTAAACAGGTCGATCAAGCAATCCTCCTTTCATAAAGCACAATCTTAAAATCCTATGATACTCAAGTGCAATTTTAAAAGATACATATATATATAGAGAGAGAGTATATAGTATAAATTATTAAGAAATCTGATTGAGGCCTGAACACATTCCATGCAGGGAGTTTAACATTTCACGTTCAGCACTTTTTTTTCTTCCCTGTCCATATTAGATTTGTTCCAGCTTTTCTGTTCCTGCATGTCCTTTACACGTGTACATCATGAATATTCACAAAATGCTACCAGTGCCAAATTGTATGACTCATACTAGCACTCTCAAACCAAATACTGGAAGCGGTTGGGTTACGATGTTATTTGCAGTCACGGCCTTGAGGCCAAACTAAATGCAAAAAGAAAAAGTCACATAAGTGAAAATGTAAGAGTCACAAGTGTAATACAGAGAGGGCATCAAACACACCTGACAAGGTGGGCTACACATTAGATAGATAGATAGATAAGTGTAGTAGGTAGGATAACATAGATAGATAGATAGATAGATAAGTGTAGTAGGTAGGATAACAGATAGATAGATAGATAGATAGATAAGTGTAGTAGGTAGGATAACAT
>JANRMT010049829.1:14782248-14801573 GCA_026402145.1 Polypterus bichir lapradei
TCCGGTTGATTTGGCGACTTCTCTCATTGCGCTAAGGATCATAGTTCACTTGCGGTGCCGATTTATTTGCGCAAAATTTTATGTGAGACACAGCAGGACGAGGGGAGGAGGACGGGGCCCTCTCATTCACGTGCCAGCCTCGAGGCACAACTTACCTCCGCTTAGCTAGCAAATGAGAGAACTACTTAACGGATTTAGAGCGGGTTTATTTTCGATAATTTGCTTGAACATTCCAGTCGATTTGGCGACTTCTCTCATTGCGCTAAGGATCATAGTTCGCTTGCGGTGCCGATTTATTTGCGCAAAATTTTATATGAGACACAGCAGGCCGAGGGGAGGAGGACGGGGCCCTCCCCACTCATGTGCCAACCTCGGGATGCAACTTACCTCCGCTTAGCTAGCAAACGAGAGAACTACTTAATGTTTTTTTTTTCTATAATTTGCTTGAACGTTCCAGTTCATTTGGCGACTTCTCTCATCGTGCTAAGAATCATAGTTCGCTTGTAGGAGTGATATATTTGTGTGAATCCGGGGAGGGGGACGCGTGATGTAAGGAGTGGGGAGCTGGGCAGGGCCCGCCCCACTCACACGCCAGCCTCCATTTCAGTCGGTCTACCTCTGGCCACATTTTGGAGTGTACCTTCCCTCAGCTTAGCTAGCGTTTATTGATTTTTAAAGTTCGTCCTGTTTTACTACTACACGGACGAAGCTGCGGGGGACACCTAGTATATATGTAAATAAAAGTCAATGTGAATACTGAAATACATGCCGAAAAGAACACAGAGGTACAAAGGGGGGAATGGGAGTAATGAAAATGGCACAAGGCCTTGTGTGTCTACGAGGCAGCGAGAACAGACATGCTCGTTGAGTAGCCGAGTGTAAAAGTGGGGCATCTATACCACTGCTGTCCTACATGATTGTGAAGGGATGAAAGCGAGCAAGGTTCATGGTGAAAGGGACTACGCAAAGAAAGATGGCACAGGCGGGCATGCTCACTTGTGTGGGTGTGCTATTTTCAGTGCAGTCTAAGAAGCGGTAATTAGTCAAAGAGAACGCAAAGCTGACATATTAAAATCAGCAATAATCCCCCGTCCCTCCCTATGACCTCAGTAATTAGATCAACCCAACTGCAGGGTGATTATCATAACACGTTTGGATCGTTTTTTATTGCCGAGTGCCTGAATTGAAGAGTACTGTCGGGATGTTGACAATAGCTGAAGAGAAACCAAAACTGAGAGGAGCCATTAAGCCACCTGTTTAAGCAATAATATCCCCCCCATCACCACCGCCGCCCCCCCCCCCCCATCCAATTGTCATATAAATCTGTAATCGGGGAATGGGACAGTGATTGAAGAGGCTCAAGTTTTGGATGAACGCTTTCGTCTCCCTCTGGGGAGCTGTAGCCATTTCAGAGTGGTTTGATATATAATGCAGCGTGTGTCTGACAGACGTCGTCAGCAGGCTAAGCAAGAGGAGGAAAGAAAGAAATAAAGAAATAATAGACGGGTCCCAGTGGCTGTGCTGCAGTGGCCACCAGTGCTGGGATGGAGCTGCAGATGGGGGATGTGGGGTCACGGTGGGGACAAGGAGGAGGAAAATGTCTGCTCTGACTTCTCAGCAGCAGAGCTCGGGACCTCACTGTAGAAAACTTTTCACACATTAAATTGGAATTAATTCCTTAAACTAGGCATGCATTAAATCAGAAGAAATTCCTTATATTAGGTACGCATTACAGGATAATCAGACTAGCTTTGAGCCAAATTCAACATTTCTGAGAATCGCAAGCGGTGGTCGATTTCAGGTAGGTTTGTAATCGACTGTCTAACCTGCTTATCGTGTAATTTGAGGTAATTAATTTGAATGTCCCCAATTAACTCACAAGTTTATCAGAGTCAACCAGATTTCAAATCGAAAATGTGAAAGATGTACGAATTCTGGTAGGTAGAATTGTATTTTTTTCTACTTTCTTGTATACAAAGTATAGGGAAATTATTGGAATCGCCCAAAAATTAAATTTCGAGATTTTGATGATTTTCAACATTTTAGACCTCCCTGATTCCAAAAATATCATATTTGGAAGTATGTCTGTGTGTCTGCCTGTGTGTGTGCGTGTGTGTGTAAACACGATAACTTGACTACGTTTTCACTTACTTCAACTAAATTTTGCATACAAGTATTAGGTAAAAAACGTAGATTTCTATCAACTTTTCAGCTAATTCCACTAACCGGAAATGGTACTTTATCTGAAACGTTTTCCCAAAAATATTAAAAATTTGATAATTTCACGTCATATTATGGTAAAGCACCACATTCTAAGTTTTTTTCGAAAAATAAAATCAGTTTTTTGTATTGTGGTAGAATAATTCGTCACAAAGACAAAAACAAAGTTTTGGGGACCGTCCCCGTATATTGTCGCCCAGACAATAAGAAAAAAAAGATGTGATTCAAAGTCTTGGAATACAATGAATAATTTACTGAGACAAAATGGCGGTTATAAATCAGAACAAAAACATTTGACAGGAAATGGTTGGCATGGTGTGACGCTGCAGCAGGAACCAGAAACAGCGTCATTCTGATGGGCCGGAAGTGAGGTGATTTGTGGGTGCCAGAAGTGACGTCATCAAGGTCGGCCGGAAGTGACGTCATCACGGCCATTTTGGAACCCGGAAGTTGTGGGATTATTTTTCTTCTTGTTTTCTGTTGATGAAAGAGAGTTCAGTTAAGTACCACGTGACAACCCCTTATCTCGCGATGTTTCACTCACCTTTAGGCTCTTTGACTGCCTCCTAATCGCACATGTGTGACAGTATGTATAAACGTATTTCTGTGTTATTTTGTCCATGTATTTGCCTCCTCAGTTAAGCTTTATGGGACACTGATTTGGATGTAAGACCTTCGTCTGCCCAGATTGGAACACGAGTCCATCCCACAGGGTTGCCAGGGTTGCTCACAGTGGATCGGTTTTGCCTCACTAACTAACCTGTCACCGTATTGGTCGGGGGGAAACCCAACATGATTATGAGAAAAGTCAAAGGCAACTCAGTAATTAGGATCAAAAAGCCACAGAGTCGGAACGCTACCTGCTGTACCGCCAGTGTGGCAATTGTTCATTTATTAGGGGGTTGTACCAGAAGTCCTCTAATTCTTTAAATTCTTCTTATGCTGTTAGTTTATAATGCAGATATTACAAGAGGAAAGTGAATTTCACCTAGGAAGAAAGAGTTCAGATCTAAACCTGAAAAAGTAATGTGTCGATGTCTGATAATGCCTGGCACAGACTAGACGTTTATAAAATGTCACCATTTTTTTAAGTCTACTAATCCCTTTTCACTTATTGGCGCATACATTAGACAATTATATCTACGACCAACATTGCAAATTAACAGGATTTGAAAGCTTCCCACTCTCCAACCCTGGGATCTCGCAGAATTTTTCCACTAACAAAGCTTCTGTTTTCGAAACAGCGCATTGTCTGCCATTGTACAGCGCCCCTGGAGCAATTGAAGGTTAAGGGCTTTGCTCAAGGGCCCAGCAGAGTAGGATCTCTTTTGGCAGTGACAGGGATTCGAACTGGCAACCTTTGGGATATCAGCGCAGACCCTTAGCCTTAGAGCCACCACTCCTCCCTTTTAAAGAAATGTACTAAATATGCATGTATTAATGGAGATATTAATAATAAGTGAATACATATGTATTCGCCTCCCTGGTGAGGAGTTCTGGGCACATCCAACCGGGAGGAGGCCCCGGGGAAGACCCAGGACACGCTGGAGGGACTATGTCTCCTGGCTGGCCTGGGAATGCCTCGGGATTCTCCCGGAAGAGCTAGAAGAAGTGCCCGGGGAGAGGGAAGTCTGGGCATCTCTGCTCAAGCTGCTGCCCCCGCGACCCGACCTCGGATAAGAGGAAGAGGATGGATGGATGGATGAATACATATGTATTTAAAAAGTAATATTTGAAGAAAATGACATAAATAAATGTACTAAATATGCATAAATTAATGGAGGCATATATTGCTAAAAATGTAAATGAATGCAGTATAAAATAAAGAACTGAGCCAATAAGAAATGTCTGGATGAATACGGGGGCCCTTTATACCAACAGTAATACACCTGTATAGAGCCTCACTGCCAAGGCAGAAACTTTCTTTCTTTTAAATATTCTTCTTTTTTCAGTCATTCTGGCATGTGTTCAAACCATATTGTATATATACTAGGGGGCTTCTCCCTCTGCTCACTTTGCTCGCCAACCTCCCGGTGTCAGCCGCTTCGTGTCTCTGCTGCTCGCGTATGTGGATTTCACTTTCAGCAAACAACAAATCTTTTAATTCTCGCGGATACGCCTCTGCATTGGAAAGAAACACTACTTTTAACTGATGGCAACACGAATTAGACGATCTATAAAATCTCTGACTTAAAGTTTAAAGCCAAACAATATCTACATACTTCTGTCATATCACCTATGTCCATATATTCGATCTCTTTTCGCTGTTACATTATTTCACGAGTAATAATTTCCATTTGTTCGCGTTAATGCAATCTTTACTATCAGTCTTTTGAGACATTTGAATTTTAGTACTTTCATAGTCTCTAACCTGCTCTGCAGGTGTATTGCGACAACGTTTCTGAACCTTTTTAGGACGTTATACTTTGTCTTCTACTCTTTGTCTTTTATTTCCGACCCTGCTTAGAGCTGAGAGTGCAGGAACTGCATGTCTGACGATAGCATTCACACGAATGAGAAGTGAGTGGACCGCAGGCGAGGCTGTAAATGTTTGAGAGGAGGGCGGGACTTGTCAAAATCACTTGGCAAAAAGTCTCGTCTCATGGGACCGGAAATGATCTCTCGCGGGACTTGGAATTATTTGTATGTAAGGAGCCAAATTTTCCCCTGGAGACAAAAACATTTTTACATATTTGAAATGTTATTTAAGGTTTGCATGTCAGTCAGAAATGACAGTGACAGTTTCCCTGTTCTCTGTACTCAATAACCACAATTCATTTATATATTTTTTCAATTATTTATGTGCTTGTATTTGTTCAATTATTGAAATATTTTACCCATTTATTTGTAATTTGTATTTAGTTAATACATCTATTAAGCATACATTAGACCCCCGTGACCCTGTAGTTAGGATATAGTGGGTTGGATAATGAATGGATAGATGGATTTTATTAACCAAAATTTCCCCCTGCGGACAAGTACAGATCCACCTATATTATCCTGCTGACTACACTTATGTCAATATCTATCTATCTATCTATCTATCTATCTATCTATCTATCTATCCTGCCTACTATACTAAAGTCAATATCTATCTATCTATCTTGCCTACTATACTAAAGTCAATATCTATCTATCTATCTTGCCTACTATACTAAAGTCAATATCTATCTATCTATCTATCCTGCCTACTATACTAAAGTCAATATCTATCTATCTATATATCTATCTATCTGTTTACTGGACTGATGGCGTTTTGAATTGTATTTCATTATAACAATCCATGTTTGATTGTATTATTGTAACTCTTCTGTTGTAAAGCATAATTCCAGAAATTTCATTACAAAGATAATTGAATGCATACACAGTATAATGTATATGTAATATGAAAATGCATTAAGAAAGACAGATCTGAGTCAATAAATACACGATGGAATGAACATATGAGCAATTTACAATACTCTGTAACAAGAAGTAAATTGATGAAAAGTTCAGCCAGTCATAAATCGCTGAATGAAAATACAATGATTTGTAAAAATGTATAAATGAATAAAGAAAGGACCAACTAAAGAACTAAATCAGTATAGAAACAATTGACTTATATTACAAATGTATATTACATGAGTCAATTAGCTGAAAAAAGTTTGACTAATTATTAATTATTGAATAAAAATGCAATTCAATGGCAATATAAAAATGAATGATTCCAAAAAGATAAAATGAACTGTGCCAAAGCCTATATAATTAATTGAATTTTTAACAAATCTTAAAATTGTCTGAATAAGCGTAAGCCACCCTAATACTTAATACTTACATAATTCAATGGAATATTTGCATCAAATATTTGAAATATTAAAATGTGTGTTTTTAAATTAAATGTTTAAAGTCTAAAATATTCTCAATTGTAATAGACATTTGTAATTTAATTTTTCCCCTCTGGTTGAGGTCCCTAGAGGCCTAGTTCACTAGTAAAAATCAAAAATCACCACATCAGGGCCATCTTTACAGCATTGCACTGCGGCCCCTTCCTACACAACCTCTCACCAAGTCACAACATATGCACATAGATTAGCATGGAGCCCCTATGCTAATGGGACCCCCGGGCAACTGCCCAGTATACCCATGCGTTAAGACGGCCCTGTCTAGCATGTCTTTGGAATGAAGGAGTCAAACTAGAGTAACTGAACACAGAGCCACAGAGCCACAGAGAGAGAGTCGTATTGGTATTCACAGTTTATTCAGATACTTATGGCCAGTGTCACTCATCATTTATCACTTGTTAAGTTTGTCAGTTCTCAGTTTTATTTCCTTACATGTCATCAGCTGTTGCTTGATATTTGTACAGAACCATAAATAAAGTTCACAGGTATGTCCCTCAGAGTAAATGCTCAGAAACAGCAATAAATGGAATTCGGCAGAATTCCACTTCCTGAAACTCCAATTCAATTCCAATTCAGTTTCTGTAGTTGTTGTTGAATTCCAATTCAATTTCCTTCTTTGAATTTGAATTATTGCGATCATTCTTGAATTGACCCTCATGCGTGCAGAAGCATAAACTGTAACTCGGTCAACGGAAACTGAGACGTAGAATCAGCTCTCATGACCTCCCACTCCTGACGATCTCAAGATGACAACACCCTCAGGTTTTTCGGGATCTGTAAGCCATTCAGATGAGGTCAGATATACATACCCTCATACCTTGACGTTACAATCTTCGACAACTTTCTTGTGATTTTGTGTCGATTTCAAAAACCAACTTGCTCCATAATCACATAGGGTGGCTGTCCAAACCTTAAGCCCCATTTTGTTTTGGAATGGAGACATTCAGGAGGAAAAAAACTGAAATGGGATGAACGCCCAGACTCGCCACTGACCTGACATTCCATAATATTTACAGGCCTCGGCCTTCCAAAAATATCACAAGATATGATTTCATAATGTTGTATTTACAAAATCCAAGCTGTTACTTTGATATGTGATCCCTATGATGTTTAAATCTATAATGTTCTGCTTCTCTCTTTCTCAGTCTGTGTCTCTCCGGCTGTCTGTAGTAGTCCTGAAAATCAATATCACATCGCCAGCATTTTACTAAAGAGTACTCTAATATTTACACAAAAAAATGATAATAATCCAAGTACATTTGTAGAGGTAAAGTCGTATTTGCAAACGATTTCTTGAACATGAATGAACGTCTTTTAAGTTCAGTGCATTAAAATTGAATTTGTGCTTCCACTCCAAGTCAGCTCTGGACTGAAAATGTTCATGGTCAAATGACGATTGGAGACGCAAGACAGATTATCTTTGATGCTCCTAAATGAACAGCTCTTTAGTTCTTCACCACAATCCTCCTGAATTTGACATATAATATGCCATGAAAAGGCATATGATAACTAAACCTAACCCTATCCCTACCCCTAACCTGCTTCATGTCTTGGGTTATTACTGCATAGCACCCCGGGCAGCTAGAATAGGCCTCAGCTCCTGTGACAGGTTCCTTTATTGTCATAGCGTCCATACACCGTATTGCAGCATACACTGGTACGAAATGACATTCTCCAGGACCACAGTGTAACATGCACTCAGCGGACACTTTATTAGGTACACCAGTTCAACTGCTTGTTAAGGTGAATATCTAATCAGCCAATCACATGGCAGCAACACAATGCATTTTCGTGTAGACAATGTCAAGACGACCCGTTGAAGTTCAATTCGAGCATCAGAATGGGGAAGAATGGGGATTTAAGTGGTTGTTGGTGCCAGACGGGTTGATCTGAGTATTTCAGAAACTGCTGATCTACTGGGATTCTCAGGCACAGTCATCTCTAGGGTTTACAGAGAATGGTCCAAAAAGGGGAAAATATCCATCGAGCAAAAATGCCTTGTTGATGTCAGATGTCAGAGGTGAATGGCCAAACTGGTTCAAGCTGATAGAAAGGTAACAGTAACTCAATTTAAGCACTCGTTACAACTGAGGTATACAGAAGAGCATCTCTGAACACACAACATGTCCAGCATTGAAACAGATGGGGGACTACAGCAGCAGGTGACCACACCGGGTGCCATTCCTGCCAGCTTAGAACAGGCAACTGAGGCCACAATTCTCATGGGCTCACCAAACTGGACAACAGATGATTGGAAAAATGTCACCTGGTCTCAGTCTCAATTTCTGCTGTGATATTCAGATTGTAGGGTCATGTGGTAATGGTGTGGAAGATATTTTCTTGGCAGACTTAAATGCCATGGCCTACTTGAGTATTGTTGCTGACCATGTCCATCCCTTTATGACCACAGTGTGCCCATCTTCTAATGGTTCCGTCCAGCAGGATAATGCACCATGCCACAAAGCTCAAATGTGGTTTCTTGAACATGACGTGGCAATGAGTTCACGAAACTCAAATGGCCTCCACAGTCAGCTGATCTCAATCCAATAGAGCACCTTTGGGATTTGGTGGAATGGGAGGATTGCATCATGGATGTACAGCCAACAAATCTGCAGCAACCACGTGATGCTATCCTGTCAATATGGACCAAAATCCCTAAGGAATATTTCCGGCACCTTGTTGAATCTGTGCCATGAAGAATTAGGGCAGTTCTGAGGGCAAAAGGGGGTCCAACCTGGTACTAGCAAGGTATACCTAATAAAGTGGCTGGTGAGTGAATCCATGAACACAGGAAACAAGTGCAAGACAAGTAAAGAATTCAACTGTTGTATACATAAATAAATAAAACATATTAAATTAAAATAAATAAATAATAACAACTAATAATACAAACCACAGTAGTAACAAATGTACTGCATATAAATAAGCTTCTATGAGAAGATCTGAGGACAGGGGGCAGCACCGGGTCCAGACCAGCCAAGAGGTAGAAGCTGTGGCAGAACCTGTTAGAACTGGTTTGGTTGCTAGGATACCTTCTGAGAGATGGAAGTGGGAGAAAGAGACCATGGGAAGGGTGGGAGATTTCCTCCTCAAAGCTGTGCCTTTAAAGGGGAGGATCCCAGTGATCTAATTCTGCTGACGTGCACCATCTATTGTCAGACCTTATGATCAGAGACACTGCAGTCCACAGTCCAGACAGTGATGCTGCTGGTCACAATGCTCTTGACGGTGATGTTTTTGTAAATATTAGAGTACTCTTTAGTAAAATGCCAGCCATGTGATCTTGATTTTCAGGACTATGACGGAAAGCTGGAGAGACAGAGGGAGAGAGAGACAGAGAGAGTTAGAAAAGATAAACTTTATCTATAGAAAGTATTGGAAATGGACGGAGGTAGATTTTGTCTTTCTCGGCTGCCTAAGTGAAGTGGAGATGCCGCTGTGCCTTCTTGGCTATGGAGGTGGCGTCAATTGACTGAGGTCAGCTGCCAGGTACTCTTGACCAATTTCACCGCAGAGTTGTTGATGTGCACTGAGGTGTGGATGGCATGGCCTTTCTGAAGTGGACAATCATCTCTTTTGTTTTGTCATTGTTAAGAGACAGGTTGTTGCACTTGCACCAGACCACCAATCATTCTGTATGCTAACTCATCCCCAATGTGTCATCGACAAACTTAATGATGCCGTTAAAACTGTCCACAGCCGTACAGTCATTAGTCAGCAAAGTAAACAGAAGAGGGCTGAGTACGCAGCCCTGTGGGGCACCAGTGCTCAGAGTGATGGTACAGGAGATGGTGTCTCTGATGCAGACTGTCTTGGTGGGACTATCTGTCAGGAAGTCCAGAATTCCAGTTGCACAGGGCAGTGTCGCAGCCTAGCAGACTCAATTTACTTACGCTAATTAAGGTGGGCCGTAATTGGATTAATGAGCTTGATAATGTTATGTTACACTACAGAGTGTCACACTAAAATGTAACCAAACACATGATAAGGACTTCCATCCTGGCTTCAACAGCAGCTAACATAATCAGGTGAAGCTAGTAGGAAGTCTCCAGGCACGTTTGGTTTAGTTTCGTTAGTCCTGTTATCTGTACGCTTGCTGGTGTGAAGACGTGACATATTCATTGGAATGACAGGTTTTGATTATTGACGGGTTTGATAATACAGACTCCTTCAAGCCAATATGTGACAGATCTGTGGAGTAAAAACTTTGTTGCGAATGCCTCTGTGAAATTTACAGTTCAGAAATTGGTGAAAAAATGGCGTATCATTGGGAAACCCCCCCTTCCACCTTTACCCCAGGGGTTATCACCAACACTGCAAATCTTATGAAAGTCGACAAGGCAATTATCACAAGACGGGTGTGTCACGACAGTCACGTCTGTGTCTGATCCATAATTTGTGGGCTGCTTTTTCATGTGCCACTTGATGGATAAAGCTTGTTTCTGGGGTTCTTTATATATTACAGAATGGGGGTCTGCCAGCACTACAAAATATGTAACAGGGATTTGGAAGATATTATTATATTATTTAACACATATATGATGCCTGACAAGTGTATGTGTGCCAGTCTGCTTTGTTATGTCTCTGTCATTTAAACAGGTGGTGCATCACAAGCATGTATAGTAATAAAATGCTTGCTCTTGCCATTCCAACAACATTAACACTGCTTTTACAAATCCCACACCAAGTGGCATATAACAGGGACATATTCATTGCATTTAGCATTCCAACAGGTTTCACAAATCACAAACATTAGAAAGATTTAGATGAGAACAGGCCATTCAGCCCAATAAAGCTTGCCAGTACTATCGATTGAACTCTTCTAAACTAACATCAAGGTGAGTTTTGAAAGTCCCTAAAGTCCGACTGTCTACCACACTACTTGATAACTTATTCCATGCGTCTATGATTCTCTGTGTTTTATTCCTACAAATGATCGTGATGCACCATCTGTTGGAATGTATTTTATTAAAAAATTCATTCCAGTCGATGGTGCACTGCAAACATTAATGCTGACGTCTACATTGTCTTTGATGAGTAACAAAGCTAGCATTATTAATAACCTTCTGCAGTTCCTTACGTATCTGAAAGTTAGTATCTTTTGGTTTCTTACATTGGAGGGGCCATGGAGCACCTATTCAATATCAAGAGTCTCTGTGGGATTTACATGTTATATAATGAGGGTCTGGCAATCCATGCTTGTTATATACTGTCAGTCTTATGCACTGCTCAAAGTCTGTATAATAGATAGTGTAGCAGTAGGGGGCGCTATCGCTCCCTTGAACCCTCAGGTACCACGCCAGACACCATGTAAAAGTGCAATAATCCTTTGTTTTATTATAATAATTATGTGCACCAAGCACCCTTCACTCTATATTATTCATTAAACAAACCAATCACAAATACAATAACAGTAACCAATCCTCCACTCCCAGACACGTTGCCCTCCTACCAGCCAGCTCAGCTCGCCGTCTGGGAGCTCCCACAGTCCTTTATACTCCCTGACCCGGAGGTGTTCCTGCCCAACAGTCCACAGGTCCTTATTCCTTCCGGGTCAGGGTAAATAGTCCTTATCTTTACCCCGGAAGCACATCGTTTCTTCCTGTCCCGGGATTATGACGCACTTCCGGGTTATAGGGCATATATGAGTCCATGGTCCTCCCGACAGCGACTCCCAGTGGTCCCCAAGGTATCCAGCAGGGCTGTGCATAAAAACTACATAGTCCATGAGGCCCTGCTGGAATTCGGGGCCCGTCCATGCTGTCGGGAGAGCTCCTCCTGGCGGCCTGGGGGTGAGGGCCGGAATATGAAGCCGGCCATCCACCACAATAGATAGATAGATAGATGGATACTTTATTAATCCCAAGGGGAAATTCACATACTCCAGCAGCAGCATACTGATAAAAATAAACAATAAAAAGTGTCCAGGGAATGAGTCCACATAAAAGAAAATGATAGGAGTAATCAGTAATAGGAGGGCGGGGGGTCACAACAACTTACATAAGGGGCTCCTCTAGGGTTCCTTTCATATTCTATTAAGGATATCTGGGGTTCTTTTTATATTTAAAAAGACATTATTATTACCTATGGCATAAAAGCATCTGTGAAGATCCTTGTGTATTCTGTAATGGAGATCCAGGGCACCTTATATACTGTACATGTGTCAAGAGTCCCCCGCCCCCCCCCCCCCCCCCAGTAATTTTGAAACATTTTTCGGCATTCCATGCATATTGTCTAAGTAGTGTCTTTGTGATTGCTTTCTAATTATGTAGCAGATGTCTCCAGGGTTTCTCACATATTATTTGACGGGATTCTTGGTTTTCTTACATGTTATGTAACAGACACCACTGGGGTTATTATGGATTTTGTTCAGGACGTCTGGGGTTCCTTAAATGTTATATAAAGAGTCTCACTGGGGTTCTTTAAGTATTATTTTAAAAGTATCTCTAGGGCTCCTTATGTATTACGTAATGTGTGACTGAATTTCTTTACATACTATACTATTACATTTACATGCATTTTCTTAGTAGTTGCTTTTGCCCAAAAATGACTTACAAAAGAGGTCACCATAATAATTAGTGCGGGGGGCACTGTTTGGAAATAAGGGTTACCTGACAAGGCTACAAAAGTGAGGAGCGCAGAATAAAATACAATTCAGAGGTAATTAAAACCTAACAGCTCATATCAGTCAGATGGAAATTCGCCAAATAAAAGAGTCTTCAGACACGTCTTAAACACCCTGTGGGAGTCTGAATTCCAAATGGAGGTGGCCAGCTTGTTCCATCAGCTAGAGTCTGGGCTGAGATTTAATACCTCAGAGTGGTATTACCACAAGTGCCTCCATACATAGAGGTGCCCCTAGTGGTCAGCAAAGATCCAAGTCTCCCATGTAACTAACCAGTTACCACATTGCTCAGAGGCATGGTGTATAGTATACCCATATTGTGACCGCTAGTGCTGGAGGACGTGGCCGCCCTTCAGAAACCCCCTCTTTAACAGTTTTTCAATGGGAAGACAAACACACTCTTCAGCTCCTCTATGCGGGATCAGCTGCTGGCATGGCTTCAAACATTTAAAAGACCGAGCCGCGGCTGTCCTGTGTTCTCACTCTCCTGTCTCTCTTCCCCCTGACTCCCTCTGCTCCGGCCGCTGCTTCCGGGCCGCTGTACCCCTTTGATGAAGAAGACTTTTTGTTCTTTTGAGCAGGAATTAGGGCCGAAGTGTCAAGTTTGACAGCTGTACTTTGCGAAAGAGACTTGTGTTTGTACCCCCAAAACAGGAATGAATGGTTTAACAGGTGGTAGGAGGCCACTGACATTTTTCCCTCCTCATCTGTTATTTCACTAGTTTTTCATTTGGCTACGGTCAGTGTCACTACTGGTATCATGAGGCCATACCTGGACCCTACAGAGGTGGCACAGGTAGTCCAACTTCTCCAGGATGGCGCATCAGTATGTGCCATTGCCAGAAGGTTTGCTGTGTCTCCTAGCACAGTCTCAAGGGCATGGAGGAGATTCCAGTAGACAAGCATTTACTCTAGGAGAGCTGGACAGGGCTCCTCATGGAAGGTCCATAACCCATCAGAAGGACCCACCGGTATCTGCTCATTTGGCCAAGGAGGAACAGGATGAGCACTGCCAGAGCCTACAAAATGACCTCCAAC
Organism: Polypterus bichir lapradei; assembly: GCA_026402145.1. NCBI lineage: Eukaryota > Metazoa > Chordata > Cladistia > Polypteriformes > Polypteridae > Polypterus > Polypterus bichir. Next base: position 14,796,013 of record JANRMT010049829.1, read on the forward strand.
AGGCAAGCCACTGGTGTGAATGTCCCTGACCAAACAATCAGAAATAGACTTCATCAGGGTGGCCTGTGGGCCCGACGTCCTCTAGTGGGCACTTTGCTCACTGCCCGCCCAGCACCGTGGAACTCGATTGGCATTTACCATAGAATACCAGAATTGGCAGGTCCACCACTTGTGCCCTGTGCTTTTCACAGATGAGAGAGAGCAGGTTCACCCTGAGCACATGTGACAAATGTGAAAATGTCTGGAGAAGCCATGGAGAATGTTATGCTGCCCGTAACATCATTCAGCATAACTGGTTCGGTGCATTTTGAATTGTCTGTAGTAGTTTGGTGACGCGTGCTGGCAGAGGTGTAGTAGTCCAGACGTGACAAGACCAAAGCCTGGACTCGAGGTTGCGCTGCATTCTTTGTCAGATACGGTCTGATCTTGAGAATATTGCAAAAAGTGAGAGACCCTATCAATAGGACAGCTGGTCGTCAATCACCACCTCAAGGCTGCGTACCGACTTGGCAGCTGCTGGTGATCAAGAACCAGGCAGAATGGGGAATAAGCAGATGTGCAAGCTGGGATAACAAGAAGGTCAGTCATTGCCACACTGAACTGGAGTTGGCATTCCTTCATCCAGATTGCAGTATCAGTGAGACCTCTAACTGAAGATGTTTGGTCCTCTGGAGGGCCCAAAAGGTAGCAGCTTGAATCCATTTTACTTTAACTGGGTGTTTAGGGTTCTTTCCATTTTATTTAGTAGCTGTGCTTCCTTTTTCCTGTTAAGCAGGAGTCAAGTGTTCCTTATCGATTATTTAATCAGCTATCAGGGGGTTCGTTTGTATTATCATAAAGAGATAAGGGATGGTGTAGCTGCGTCTTTTCTAGGTTCCTAAAATCAACCGGCTACTGAGATGGCAAGGCAGGATCCAGTATGAGTCAAATACGTGACAAATAAATCTCTCAGTTCAAAAAGGTTTAGTTCAAATTTAAAAAGGAGCAAATCACACAAATTCAGAAAAAGGTAAAGAATGTCTCTTCTCAGTTTCATCCCGGGTCAGGTCAGGTCAGGGAGCATGCACTGGTACAGCACGCTGCTCAATCCGCCATACGACAAAAGAACTTGGGATCCTGGTTGGCAGCCACCCCAGGCAGACACATGGCCAAGTCCCACCCTACAGAAATGACCCTCCATCTAACGCAGCCAGGTGTTACGTGGACGACTCCTTGGCCTGGTCCAGCCACTCAACAATGAGGATCTTACGAGCCGGATCACCCTCGGGGAAACGTGCCACCTGGGTGTAGTGCCGTAACTGACGCTCTCTCAAAATGCAGGTCATGTGCCTCATTCGGGACTCCATGAGCAACACAAAGTCAAACGAGCGGTACTCAAGGATTCTCTGAAGTGACACAGTAATGAAGGAGTCCAGTCTTCGTCTCAGGTTACTGGGTAGCGTCCATGTCTCGAAACCATATAGCAAGACAGGAAGCACCAGGACTTTAAAGACTTGGACCTTGGTCCTTTTGCAGAGATATCGGGAGTGCCACACACCCCTTTCCAGCAACCTCATTGATAGATTGATAGATAGATAGATAGATAGATAGATAGATAGATAGATAGATAGATAGATAGATAGATAGATAGATAGATAGATACTTTATTAATCCGAAGGGGAAATTCACATGACCCCCCATGCTCTCCCAATCCGTCTACTGACTTCATAGGAAGAGCCACCAGAGACATGAATGCCACTGCCGAGGTAGTGTTTCATTACAACATTAGTTTTCTCTCGTTAAACGTCAGTTACTTTCAGTTCTTAAAGATTGTCTTATTTCTGTATGGCAAAGTTGCATGCGCTTCACTTAGTACATTCAGCGCGTTCTTTATGTGCGACACATACGGCTTGAAACTACTTGCCCTCCATGCCCGACCAACTGCAAGGCAGATCATAAACTGGAACTTCTCTGTAGTTGGAGAGACAAGAAATAATTTGAATACTTGTGGGGTTATAATAGAACCTCCCATTCACTATGAGGTAATATACTGGCAAATATTTTAATGTAAATAAAAAAATACTTCTAGAAACTTAACCATACCTAACTAACAAATGGATCCTTCATATTGCTTATGTATTATCGTAATAGTGTCTCAGCAGGTCCATATATATGCGTTTTATATGATCAACATATTCTGGGTTCCATACTTAACAGGCGTCCTAGGGGTGTCTTATGTGTTACATTAACATTTTCTGGGGTTCTTTTTATATTAAACTAGCCGTTCCTTGTTGGCTCTGTCCACGTAGTAGTGAAAGAAGGCAAAAACATTAAAAAATGTAATTCTGACCAAGCAGAAGGTCGGTACGCTCTGACGTCAAATGTTGGCACTGTATCTGATCATGTTCATGTCTGATGGGAGAGTGTCCCCAGAGTGGGGAGAAGAGCATGTGGCCGTGATATCTCTGCCAATGAGCAGGTACCCTCTAAAACACACGTGGCTCTGATCTCTCACTCATAAATGTCAAACGTTACTCCTTAACGATCTGTAGATGATAATGTCTGCTGAACAAACAGGTATCGCTAGCTAAGCAGAGGCGAGGTGCATTCCAACACGTGGTGACAGCTAGACTGACTCGAAACGGAGAGCGGCCACGTGAGTGAGGAGGGCCCCGCTTGGCTCCCTATTCCTGAGGTCCCGTCTCCCCTCGGCCTGCAGCCTGTCTCTCTTGGATTCGCGCAAATAAATTGGTGCTGCAAGCGAACTATGATAGCGCGGTGAGTGAAGTCGCCAGATCAACCGGTATGTTCAAACAAATTATAGAAAAAAAAACAACAATCTAAATCCACTAAGTAGTTTTTTCATGAAAAGCGGACAGACAGACAGACGTTGGATTTTGTATATATAGAGATGAAGAGTTATGTTTTTTTTTACACATGATGTATCGACAAGGCCTTCAAAAACTATTCAGACCCCTTCAGCTTTCACACATTTCAGTTATATTGCAGCCGGATACTAAAGCTGTTTAAATTAATTTATTTTCTCATATCAAGCAACACTCAATACCCCAAGAACAACAAAGTGAGAATGGGATTTTAGCCAATTTTTGCAAGAAAAAGAGTGAAAAAGATGGTTACTCTTTTGTGCATGAGCGTGCATTGTGTTACAACCTCACTTGATATCGGTTGATGATAACGAACCAAGGTGAAGAGATGGGGGCACCGGGATAACAAGAAGGTCCATCTTTGCTCAACTGAGATGGAGATGGTGGTCCTTCATCCAGATTATGGTATCGGTGAAATGTGCAGAGATCGTAACTCATACTGTGCGGTCCTGTGGTGGGACCAAAGCGAGAATTTATTCTGCTATAAAATGGGTGGTCGTGGCTCTTTCTGTTTTATTTAGCAGGTGACCCCGGGTTTCCTTTTTACTGTTAGGCAGGAGTCAGGAGTTCATTATCAATTATTTAGTCAGTTTTCAGTTATTTCATGTTTAGCATTATAAGCAGATAAGGGATTGCTTATGTGTTATGCCAACAGTATCTCAGCTGTTCAATGCATGTGTATTATATGATCCAAATATTCTAGGGTTCTTACATTACTGGTGACTTTGGGGTGTCTTATGTGTTACACTAACATTTTCTCGGGTTTCTTGCTTATTTCATGAAGAGTTTTGGTGTCTCTTATACCTGATGTGGCTACAGGGCATCCAGAAAGTGTTTAGAGGCCTGCACTTAGTTATGCTGCAGCTTGATGCTAGATTGTTTAGAAAGAAAGAAAGAAAGAAAGAAAGAAAGAAAGAAAGAAAGAAAGAAAGAAAGAAAGCCTTCAAATTACAGCGAGAGAGCAGAGAGAAAATGTCTGCAGCCACTCTGGCAGATTGATGTAATCAATCCATGAATTTGAAATTAGCTGTAGCCCACTCTTAGCATGCTGCCCCTGCGTGTTGTAACACATGTGCTGCTTAAGAGGAAAAACAGCCACATCCCCATTGAGATGAAACCCACTACATTGGACTTAAAAAGACCCCCATGATCCTGTAAATAGTGTTTGGTTAGCCTCATGCTGGAAGTATCTGAAGACTTCCCAGTAGGGTAGCAAACCTCTTTTTGGAATAAAGGAATATGTGTTGATTTTTTTTCTTTAAATTTTCTAAGCTGTTATACATTATTTTTAAATGTTTTTTTTTTTTTTTTTTGGTTGTTAAATACATTTCCCTTTTTTGTGACCTCACTTGCCCTCACCACCTCTACCAAGTCCAAAAATAATTTTGTCATAAGAATGATTTTGTACCTGTAATGAAGAAACATGCAGTAATTCAATAAAACTGATATTTGAAATTGGTAGATATATTTTGTATGCATCCACTGAATCGTGAAAACCTAATTAATACTTAGCCCTATTCTGAAGCAATCTAATTACAGAATGAAAGCAACAAACAAGCGTGTGGGGGGATGTTGAGTCTCCGGGAATATAAATAGAGAAGTGCTGCTGTCCCCCCTCTCCCTCTACACCCGGCAACTGTGTGGGCTATTAGACAAATGTAAATGACACACGCGTTATGTACTGCATATATATAATTCATATAATGTGAAGCAAGAATCTATCTATCTATCTATCTATCTATCTATCTATCTATCTATCTATCTATCTATCTATCTATCTATCTATCTATCTATCCTGCCTACTATACTAAAATATCTATCTATCTAGCCTACTATACTAAAATATCTATCTGTCTATGTTTTTTCTTTTAGCAAATTTTTATTTCTATACAAGTTTTGACATGCTGCAAACTTTAGTAATTGTAATCCCAAATAAACTCAAACAAACTGCAAAAAAGAAACACACTTGGGTAAGACTTTTGCATTTGTAAATGTTCGGCCACCCCATATGCTCTGCGCCTCAAACAAGGTGCATCACTTGCTGCCGCTCTCTGATAAGCAGGTGCTCTCCGTCTCAGTGGGGGTGAGTCGAGCAAATGCATTAGAACACATGATTGATCATTTTTTCCTATCTCTGGCAAAACAAATGCCATGATGAATTTCACTCATTAAGGACTGAGTAAAGAATGAGATAGAACAAATGGTACCAAGTGTTTACTACAAAAAAAAAAAAAGAAAACTTTAGAACAATTTAATTTGTTGCAGATCAATTTTGATAAAGAACCTATGCAACTTTAAGTCTAGCATCATTGTAGAAACACAAATGCATACAGTAAGCATTTCTTACAATATTAAGCAAGAATCAATCTATCTATCTATCTATCTATCTATCTATCTATCTATCTATCTATCTATCTATCTATCTATCTATCTTGTCCTGCCAACTATGCTAAAATTAATATCTATTAAGAAGTGCTGCTGTCCCCTTTCTCCCTTTACACCTGGGTAACTGTGTGGGATATTAGACAAATTTTAATGACACACACATTATGTACTACTTATATATATATATATATATATATATATATATATATATATACCTGTATAGCTTTACACTATGACACATCAGCTACCCAGCTGAAGAACTGTGATCTATCTATCTGTCTGTATAGCTATGTTATCCTGCCTACTATACTA
>JANRMT010049829.1:14801973-14823522 GCA_026402145.1 Polypterus bichir lapradei
TATCTATCTATCTATCTATCTATCTATCTATCTATCTATCTATCTATCTACCTACCTTAGGTACTGCATTAGAATATCTTTTTACACTGTTACATTAAGGACTCAGACATATTAAACACAATGATAGGATGCCTGGGTGCGTTGAAGACTTAAAGTTATATGATGTGTGTCTTTTATTTCCCCTCTTTTTGTAAACTGGGCTCAGACCAGAAAAGATGTAAAGACATTAGCTCTTTGTAATTCTGTCAGAGCAAAAGTTGCAGTTTTGGAGAAGCCAGTGACTTTAAAGCCAGCCGCATTGCCTCACTTCACTCTGAGGAGGTTTAAGGACTTCTGCTGGGTCACTGGATTTACTCCTGAGTTGCTGACCATCTGTTTTTTTTTTTTTTTTTATATATAAACACAAACTATGAATTTTACATTCTTGGGTGATCCCATGTGTAACTAAATGTTAGGCTAACAGCACGACTATGGATAACATTAATATGGTATAAGCCATATTTCACATGGGCAGTATTTGCTTGCTGTTGCTGTTTCATGAATTCATCATTCTGAGTTCTAATTCTGTAAATGTTGTCCTTTTGAATGTTCTATGTTCTCGCCATGTTTGCACTCTCTGGTGTTCCTCCTTAATTCACCAGAGTTGTTCAGGTTAGGCTGAATGGCATCTCCAAATGAAGTAGGTGTGTGAGCCCCTGGCATGGACTGATCCTCCTACCTGGGTGGCTTCTTAAGGGCGCACTCTCATAAAGTGATTCACTGAGCACAGCTGATTTCTATCTTACATCTAACAGTAGCAAGAAAGAAAGAAAGAAAGAAAGAAAGAAAGAAAGAAAGAAAGAAAGAAAGAAAGAAAGAAATATTAGGATAAAATCATATTCCTTGGACTCAGTGATACCAGAATAGGTTCCAACACCAGTACCAGAAGGAGACTTGAAAATGGAAAAAAAAATAACAAAATAGTCCGCTAATCATACAATAGTTCCCTATCTGATGAAGGTCATGTTTGTCAGGATTCAAGCTGATGCAGACATAAGAACAATGCAAGCTTGAGCACATGCTGGGATTTCTGGGTGCCTGACTCCTTCAGATGTGGGGAATCTGTTGCCTGATCCAGTTAATGATAAGAAATCCTCTGCTAATCCCAGACACGGGAAAGACTTATTTTATTCGTGACTGTACTCTTCATGCAACTATTTCAAGTATCCGCAGCATGTTCTTTCTTTCTTTCTTTCTTTCTTTCTTTCTTTCTTTCTTTCTATAGAATTTGGCATTCTGCACGCGCGCGCGCGCTCCCCTCCAAACCCGCCGCGCCGTTCCCACTTCGCCTTCCCACAGCAAATGGTTTTGTCATGAAGGCTGCTTCTCTAACGTGCTCCGCACTGCTTGTTTTTTAACAACTGGATGGGAAGAGCGAGTGAGTGAGTGGGCGCAATCGTCTGACTGAGAGCGTGAAAAAGAAAGGAAGGAGAAGAAGACGAGAGCAGAGAGAGAGAGAGAGAGAGAGAGAGAGAGAGAGAGAGAAGCGCCAAGGCACTTTGACGCATCCGAACTGCAATCGCCGGTCTTTTTCTCCGCGAAGGAGCGGCTGCTCCGCAGAGAAGTGTGCTCATGAATACTGGATGCTTTCTCATGCTATCGTTCTCGCAGGCTTGCCCTCCCCCATCTCACTGTCTCTTGGCCCCCCTCTGTCACCCACTCCCTTCCTCCCTCTCTCTCTCTCTCTCTACTCGCAAATCAATAGCCGCAGTTTAATCGTGGTGGCACTGGCGGTTTGGAGAGTATGAGGGGGAGCAAAAGAGTGTGGGTGGAGGTAAACGCAACCGACGCCATGAGAAAGAGAGAGAGTGAGAGAGAGATGGTAGAAACATAAAGAACTACGCATTTATAATTCTAAAGTACACTTTACACAGGCGAGAGTGCGCAAGTCTGCGGAGTCAGAGAAGGGGCAGCGTAGGGTGAAGGGACGGGCATGGGGGCACCGCAAAAATGACATGAAGTTGGATGGCGCGTGTGTGTGTTGCTGTGTCGGTGTAAGAGCAAAAGACAGGGCTCAGTGACTGAAAAGCATCAATTTGTGGTAGGATGAAGGTGAGTCAAAAAAAAAAACTGATGCTAACATTAATAATGCATCAACATGCAAACACGTACTTAACTGGTAGTGGGTGGCACAGGTATTGGATTTTTTTAGTGTAGAGTGGGAGGCTATGCTTTCTAAAACATTTCAGCTGAAGACTGTTTTACCGATGCTTGCCTCCTTGTTTTACTGAGATGAAGCCAAATAATTATCCGTTTTACAGGGAACGTATGGAAATATCAGCGTTCATGATTAGAGTATAGCATTACACTGTGACACATCAGCAACCCAAAAGAAGAACTGTGATCTATCTATCTATCTATCTATCTATCTATCTGGTAGACTATGAATGAATAGACCTTTAAGAGTGAACCACATCCAACAATTATTTCCAAGTACTTTTCTGTATTAGATAAATTTTATTTTTTCAGTATTGCAGTACCTATCCTGCCTACTATACCACTATTGATTAATCTATCTATCCTGCCTACTGTACTAATAAATACAGCAAGATAATAGTAGGCATTAAAATCTATCTATCTATCCTGCCTACTATACTAATAAATACTGCAAGATATTAGTAGGCATTAAAATCTATCTATCTATCTATCTATCCCACTATTGATTAATCAATCTATCCTGCCTACTATACTAATAAATACAGCAAGATGTTAGTAGGCATTAAAATCTATCTATCTATCTATCTATCCATCCTGCCTACTATACTAATAAATACATCAAGATATTAGTAGGCATTAAAATCTATCTATCTATCCCATTATTGATTAATCTATCTATCCTGCCTACTATATTAATAAATACAGCAAGATGTTAGTAGGCATTACAATCTATCTATCTATCTTTCTATCTATCTATCTATCCTGCCTACTATACTAATAAATACATCAAGATATTAGTAGGCATTAAAATCTATCTATCTATCCTATTATTGATTAATCTATCTATCCTGCCTACTATACTAATAAATACAGCAAGATGTTAGTAGGCATTAAAATCTATCTATCTATCTATCTATCCCACTATTGATTAATCTATCTATCTATCCTGCCTACTATACTAATAAATACAGCAGGATGTTAGTAGACATTAAAATCTATCTGTCTAAACACTAATATATTGAATTAATTGTTCAAATACAAACATGTTGTTCTCCACCCAGTTACCAATAGCACTGTACAAAAACAAACTGAATTTAAATATGTGTGCTTATTTTATTTTATTTTTGCAATCTAAATGGCAGCATCAGTTTTTCTATCCTGAAATGAGTTCAGTTCTGGCAAGGTGCTGATTTAATGAGATTTGGATAGAAGCTAATTAGAAAAATTAAGGAGTGTTGTCTGTAAAATTAGAATATCATACAGTTCTAGGTTATGTGCTTCGAAACCGTATAAAAAATGCCTTACTATATATTGGATGAGCTCTATTTTTTTTTTTTTTTACTTAAGTAATATGTGACACAAATTTCCTTTCAGAGTAATAAAACATGGAGGCATCTGTTGAATACAGCTGCAGTGAGAACCTAATTAAAACCAGGCCATTGAAACAGAGCAGTCAGCAATTAGGTGACATGTTTAAAATAATAAAGAAAAAGGTTAAGAGCGGAGGTTAAGTCAGGCACATTGGAGGGTGTCCTCTGACTGCAGCCAGCTGATGTAATGGGATTACAAGAGTCTGAGCCCGGACGGCCTTTGAAATGACATGTCAGCTGCTCAATCAGATGGCGAGATGCTCTGCAGTTTTGCTGCCCAGTCTCCACTGCACTCTGAGTGCTGATAATTAGGGCAGAAATACCTGAATGAAGCCAAGAAGCAATATTAGACTGCAAAAGGTCAATTTTGCACTCTTTGGCTTAATTATTTTAATATATTAAGTTAATTTTTATTTTTAATTGAACATTGTTTAGTTAGATTCAGTGATGTATATCTAGCATTCTGAACTAGATTAATGAATGGACCGATCTCACTTGTTTAAAGTAACTCATTGAATATTCTGGTCTATAGTTTGACATTGGATGCTATTGTTACAGCCTACAGTAATATATGGGAACACTCAATCATCCCCGTCTAAGACCAAGTCAGTGAAGCTTCAGGGATATCCATCTACCCACTTAGGAAGCACAAGTAATTGTGAATCAGCTCCACCTGATTTGATGCAAATGAAAGTGACAACAGGTGACCTGGAGAGGCAACAGCAAGACGACCCCTAAAAAAGGAGTGGTGGCCACAGACAGTTGCTCTCTCTCCTTATCCTTCCTGACTGATTCTCCTCTAGTTTTGCATTTTGCTAATGTCCTTGTCACTACTGGTAGCATTAGGCTATACATACAGGCAAGTAGCTCAGCTCCTCCAGGATGCCACATCCATACGTGCTGTCAGAAGAAGGTCTCAAGACCATTAAGGAGACACCAGGAGACAGGTCATTTCATGAGGAGAGCTGAGGGACATGCAGCACAGTCATTGGAATCAATGCCTTTGTCCTCCAGGAACTGCCAACACACTCTGGCCACATGAGGCCTGGCATTGTCCTTCACCAGGAGGAACCCAGGGCCCACTGCACCAGCGTAAGGTCTGACAATGGCTCTGAGTGTTTCATCCTGGTACCTAATAGCAGTTAGGGTACCGTTGCTTAGCACATGGAGGTCTGTGTGATGCTCCAAGGATACACCCCTGTAGACCATCACTGAACCACCGGCACACTGGATATATATATATATATATATATAGGCAGAAACTTCACAAAAGCTACAGAAAGGTTTGGGGCAGCCACCCGTATATTATTTTCTGGCTGCAAAATTGGATGAATTATTGTACTAACGTGTACAAATTGCACTCCAGAACAGAACTGATTAGTGCTGGGCAAAATGGCGGTTTTAAAGGCAAAAAGAGGAAATGTCATCATCGACGGGGACGGAACCGGAACCGGAAGTTGTGTCATCAGAGTTGGGACTGGAAGTGACGTCATCAATGGGGCCAGTACTGGAAGTGACATCATTAGAGCCAGGTGGAATTTCCCGTAACTGGTCTGCAGAGGAGTGAGACAAAGAGTCAGTGTACTCTGCCACCCCCTGGTCTGGCATGGAATTACTCTCATTCAGGCCTTTTAGCTGCCTCCCATGCACATGTGTGTGATATATCTTATACGTAAATGTCTACGTGTGAAAGTGTGTGTGTCTGTCTGTCTGGCCCAGAAGTAAAAGGTGGAGTCGGGGTAAGGGCTCCATCGTCATAACAAAACCTCCAAAGAAAGTCAGTCACTCGCTTAGTCGCTAATACGGTAGTGAGGTGAGCACAACAGCAAAAACGGTATCCCTTTACTTTTCCTCCTGCTGCTAATACACAAGCAATGCGAGCACGTCGGAAAAATGAATCCTCCTGGGAAAGAAACACCCAAAGTAGTTCCTTTCAATTAGCTGACATATCTACATTTCAATTTTTTTTTTCTGACGATATATATATATAGTTTTAAAAACACAGACCAGACATCATAAAAAGGTTTGGGGCAGCCACCTGTATAATATCCCTGGCTGCAAAAGGTTTTGAAATTGTCAGAGATGTTCACAATACTGAGTCCAAAACAGAACTGATTCTTTGGTGGTAAACTGGCGGCTTTAAAGGCCCACATAGGAAGTGTCGGGGGTCGGGACCCGGAAGTGACATCATCTGGATCGGAAGTGACACCATCGAAAGGGCGGGACCCGGAAGTGACGTCTTCTGGGGTACCGGAACCTGGCAGGATTTCTTGGGAAAGGTCTGCAGGGAACTGAGAAAGACAGTTAGTGCACCCCGCCGCCCCCTGGTCGGATGTGGTATTACCATTACTTAAGCCTTTCAGCTGCCTCCTACTCGCACGTGTGTGAGTATGTATACACACACACACACCAGTGCAAAGAGTTGTCGCTTGTCAAACCATTTCTTCACAAAGCTTATTTTTGTCGATTAGGGCTAGTTTGCTTGCTTGAGGTCGCTCCATTTCAATAGTATACATACTACATACATACTCTTCTGCAGCGCTCTTAACTGGCTAAGTGATTAGTAAGTACCGTATATACTCGTGTATAAGTCGGGTCTTGAAACCCGAAAAATCAATCATAAAATCAGACCCCGACTTATATGCCTTTTCAAAAATACGACACTTAAATTTATTTCTTTTTTTACATCTTCTTGCCTCCTCCAATCTTGCATCAGTTTCTCAGTGTCACAAAACAAGACAAAGACAGATAAAGGTTTGGGGCAGCCACCCATATAATTTGGTATCCTGGCTGCAAAAGTCGTTTTCATACAACTGGCACTGAAGTGCATACAACAGAGTCCAAAACCAGACTGTGGGAGAAGGGAAAAGGGTAGGCTTTTAAAGGGGAAGACAGGAAGTGAGGTCATAAGGATCGGGCATGTGTTCATTATTCATTGGATCAAGCCCGGATGTGACATCAGGGGGCCGGAGCTGATAAGGTCTGTTTCCATTGGTTCGGTCCCAGAAGTGACGTCAAGAGAGCCAGGTGGAGCCTCCCGGGTTTGGTCTACAGGGAAGTGAGAAAAAGAGTTAGTGCACTCTGCCACATCCCGGCATGCCTCAGAACTGCCTTCACTCGAGCCCTTTAGCTGCCTCCCATGCGCGCGTGCGTGACATCAGACACATCAATATTTTGTTGCAGCAGTGCAGTTACTAATTTCTTTCGCCACTTCAACGACTTTTAATTTCAAACCAGCGTCATATTTTCTTCTGATCGAACGGTCCATCGTAGATAAGGGATGCTCTTACGATAAAGGTGTATGAGGGAGTGAGATACAAAAAACACAAAACAGTGCAAACGTCACTTCAGAATAGTTTGGGTATTAACCATGTGGTCACGTAGGCACAATACATAGAAATTAAAAGGCCGTGTGCTCCGTGGTTACTCTCTCAGGTGGGCGTTAACATATCATAATCTCTTGGACCAATAGCGTGAGTTTTCCGCATTCAACTTATACGACCGACATTATAGAATACAGGAAATTATATGGTAAAATCAACCCCCGACTCATCCACAGGAGAACTTAAACGCGAGTATATACGATAATAACAAAAAAATGAAACTGAGGCCATTCTAGAACTGAAGTGAAGTTCCCAGAACATTCTAGTTATGAGTGGAAGTTTCTATTTTAGCCATTTTTGACAGCAGCATCTGAGCAGAAACAAAGGAAAAGATGATGCAAAGTCCACCATGGCCACAGTTAGCAGACGTAAACTGAGAAATGAATCTGAACAGCTGAAGTTGGAGGATCTGGTAAGAGGAAGAACAGCATCCTTCTTTGATGTTCTCATGGAAAAAGGCAAAGGAAGGTCTCAGTCATTTCTATAGAAGCCCCCAGAACAGATGATCCAGTCTTCTTTGAAGTTTTGGAGCCGTCAGCACACATGACAGAAGTAAATGACACGTCTTACCATCCAAAATATCCGTGACATGGACGTGCACCACTGTTATGAGATAGTCAATGTCATATGGGAGCGACTGTTATGTTTTGGCTCATCAGCGTATGTTTGCACAGATTTCAATCTGTGGCTTTTGATTAAGTGTGTAGATCTGAATGAGGACAATATGATTGCGCTGAATTAGACGACACTCGTTCTTTAAGTCCTACTCCAATGAATCTTTTGCTGTATTCATCCATGATTTTTTTCTTCCATCTCGGCTCACTTAGTCAGTCACAATCATGAAATGGCTTCGCTCTATAGGATTAATCAAGATGTGTTTGGCAGGATCTGATTGGACTTAATTTATTGTAAACACCGCAATGCCATCTGATTAGATCACAGTTGATGCTTATGAAGTTGCTTTGGTCTAATTCAATGATGATTTCATCTCACTGGATTAGATTGCTTTGCAGGGAATACAATTAGTGTGAAGGCAGTTTGATTAAGCGAGATTAGATTAGATCGTGCTAGATTAGCGTCGATTGGCCTTCTCGCCTCTCTTTCTGAATTCTCTTAATGTGTGAATATTATCACAGCTCTGGCCAGAATGACCCGGTAGGATCTTTCGTATTTGTTCCACAACCGGACTGTAGGGTTCCAAAATGTTGTTACCTGAAGTGCAAACGGCTTTCCTCTCCCAACCAGCATTGGAAAGTCAGCTGGAGGGTGTTCAGCAACAGCATTTTCACATGGTTTGTTCAATAAGATTACATTTTGTTAATGGACGTGGAAGGCATTGCATCAGATGCCCTTCTAGGATCTCAAATAACCATTGAATCGTAATCCTATATTGGTGTCAGGTCAATCATATGGATGTGATGTTCATTGAGCTGGTTGACCGAATGCACTCCCATTCTTGAACATTGGAGGCCATCAGTCTGAATTATGAAATAGTTTTCCTTGTCTGAACCTTGTCGTGGAGGACCACCAAGTTTTCTTTGCCTGAACCAAGCAGTCATGGCCTTATTACAGTCAATTCTCTTTATCAGAGGGTGTTATGCTACTGAAAACCACGGACACTGAAGAATTGATCCTGTGGGCGAAATGGGGAGAGGGTCCAATGAGATGGTTGATTGGGAGGAGACTGGGTCGGGCGGATGCTCTTGCCCCTCAATGCTTGGTAATGATCCTATTGCAGTTTCATCTACAGAAACCTCATTCCGACTTTTACTCCCTCTATAGACAAGTTCGGTCATCTTCTACGTGTTTTACCAGAGGCCACAATCAACTGCATCAGGATGATCTCAATAAACCATCCAGTCAGTAGTAGTGATGGGTGGTGTATACAAAGTACAGGGAGCTGATATTCAGCACTTATTGGGAATTCTTCATTTGTGGTGTGACAGTAGAGGGCGATGTCGCTCCTCCAAACCCGTTCAGACACCAGGTAAAATATAAGAAATAAATTTAATTATTTTCTTAATGTGCGCAAAGCACCTCCACCTCCACAATACTCAATAATCAAATACTCAATAATAATCACAATAATAAATCCTCCTCTCCACCCAGCAACTCCATCACACTCCCTCCCAACTCCGGCTCAGCCTGCTAGGTTTCCCACAGTCCTTTATATAGTTCATGACCCGGAAGTGCTTCTGTCCTTCTGTCCATGTGCTTCCATTGCACTTCCGGGTCAGATGAAATCTTCTTTTTCTTCAATCCGGAAGTACTTCATTTCTTCTGTCCTCATGATCAGGGAGTACTTCCGGGCTACAATAGAAACAATCGTGCCTCCCTGCAGCAGCTCCCACGGTATCCAGCAGGGCTGTGAAGCCGAGCTCCATTGTCCATAATGCCTTTCGGGAATTCAGGGCACCTCCTTGTTGCAAGGAGGACTCCATCCAGCGGCCTAGGGTTGCTGGCCAGGATAAACTCCCAGCCATCTCTCACAGTGGGGAACAACTGGTTCCTGTTCCCCATCACAAACGCATTTCAAAGGCTTACCCGTGCCTTGTGGAGTTGGGGGGACAAATGTTGTTTCATTCACTGTAGCGCAGGTGCAGCCCCAGACATCTAAGGGCATCACAGTCCTGTTATTGCTCAATGTCGCATTATGCTGCTGCGCGATAGGCCTCACCGAATTTGGAAATACTTGAAATTAGACCACCGCTGTTGCGAAACATTAGTAAAAGCAAATAAGCGAGTCTGCGGGAGCAGAATCCGCAGATAACGAGGACTTACTTCACTTTGACTCAGTGGCTTATTAGGGCCGGTTTATACTTCATACTCAGAACGCATATGCGCACAAATCATGACTGCCACGCTTTCCTTTGACACATCCTCTGTGATTATCTGAGCACGTCCTCAGAAAGTAACGTGAGGAGTTGCAGTACTCGCAAAAAGTCGGCGGGCACAGTGTGGTAACAGTCGGAATGTGACATCAGAGTCTCTGTTTACTATCTACATGTGACAGAAAGCCGCTATGCAGATTCTACAGGATCGATGTGCGTGCTTCGATATCTGATGAATGGTTCGATGTGGTGAAGCAAAATGCCAACATACAAATGCATTTGTGGTGCTCATATATTCAATCGTCGCATATTCTCCAGCGTAATGACATGATACATTTTATAATTCTCACATGCCATCTTCTATGCCGTCTCTCTTTTTTTTTTTTTTTTCCACCTACATAACAGCATCAGAACGTTCGCCAGAGTATTTGACCACTGAGAAAAAAATTAAGGACACGGTGAAAAGGTCTATTTTGTGATTAAAGTGGAAATTTCAGCTTTAATCTCATAGTTTAGTTTATCGTTGAAGTAAGCCGTCGTAAACGTCATCTTAAAACTGACCCTGTTGTTAATCGCTATGCGCTTCTGGGGCTTCCTCCTGACCTGACAGCGGCAATTGGCACACAGAACACATTCAATTTATGATATTCCAGCTCTCTGCACATTTAGAATCCTTAGATTTATACTTGATATCACTTTCATGATGAAATGCATTAAACTAAGTATATTACATTTTGCAGATAAATCATTAGTTTCATTTGAATAATGAATACTAATAATGACTACTGTGACAGCAGGAGTCGCTGTTGACCCATGAACCCGCAGGCAACACATCCAGACACCAGGTAAAAGTCCCAGAAATTAATTTAATTTTCCAATAATGTGCACAAAGCACCTCCACCTCCACAATATACAATAATAAATCAAAACCAAACAATAATCAACGATAAATCAATTCCTGCTCTCCACCCAGCAGCTCTGTCTTACTCCCTCCCAACTCCGGCTCAGTCTGCTGGGTTTCCCATAGTCCTTTTTACATTGCCCAACCCGGAACTGCTTCTGTCCCTCAGTCCATGTGATTCCATAGCACTTCCGGGTCAGATGAAAACTCTTCTTTTTCTTCAGCCTGGAAGTACTTTGTTTCTTCCGTCCTCATGACTGGGGAATACTTCCGGGCTATAAGGAAAATATAAATCCCTGTGCCTCCCAGCAGCGTCCCCTGGCGGCCCCCATGGTATCAATCAGGACTGTGATGGCAAACTCCATTGTCCATGATGCCCTGCGGGAATTCGGGGCACCTCCATGTTGCAGGGAGGACTCCATCAAGCAACCTGGGGGTGTTGGCCGGGATAAACTGCCGGCCATCCCTCACACTACACATGTGGGGAGGGCACGGTGGCAGAGCGGTAGTGCTGCTGTCTCACAGGGAGTCCCATCCCATGTGTTCCCTGCCTGGGTTTCCACAGTCTGCTCCAGTTTCCTTCCAAAGACATGATGGTTTGGGGATTTGGTGGTGATAAATTGATGGCAGTTTACGTGTATGCTTGCGATGAGCTGATGCCCCATCCAGGGATTTTGTTTCATTCTCACACCTGATGCTTGCTAGAATGGGTGCATCCCTGGATTGTCTGTAATCATTAAACATCCATCCTTTTCAGAGGTATTGTAGCAAGGTGTCCTTGGAATTTAATGGATTTAATGGAATTTAAGTATAAACCAAGTCTTATGGTGTGCATGTGTCTGTGTGTGGAAAACACCACAATCACTGTCGATCATGTTTCTAGCCTGTTGCTTGTGCTTGCCACCCGACAGTATAAGCTCTTCAGCTCATTGTATCAGTATACTGCTGCTGGATTATGTGAATTTCCCCTTGGGATTAATAAAGTATCTATCTATCTATCTATCTATTTATCTATCTATCTATCTATTTATCAAGTGTAATGAGATGCCTGTGCTTTGCAGTTGGTAAGAGGAACCAACGCTCGTACCAGGCAGTAATCCATACTTAATGTGAGTGAAGCAAAAAAAGGAAAGGAAGAAATGCACTTGCGGGTACAAAAGGGTTGTCAAACAAAAGAAGAGCCGGGGAGACATTCCATCCTTTTCTAAGACTGGTTGTTTGCTGAACATCTACTTCTGGTGGGTTTGAGATCTTTAAATTGCCATCCAGGAATAGCGGGGCTTCCCTGCAGAAACTGGGTCACTAGTTGTCTGGCTGGTGAGCTTCTGGACTGTGGACGGAAAAGGAGATGAAGCTAATGATAATGCCGTCTCTCTACTCGGGGTGGGATTGCCTAATTTACCGGAGCCTTGAAGTTGTCCTCAAAGTGCATGTGCTTGACAAGTCATATACTATAGCAACTGAACTCATCTTCATTAGAGGAAGATCCTACAAATGATTTGAGATTTTAGCTTTAGCAATCATGGTCATAGACAACAAGGTCTCTGTGATATTTCACACACAACCTCAACCTGCTGATTGCTGTCAGCACCACCATCAGCCTGTGAATTGATCTATGATCTTGTTAGTTAGGAATGATGACCATTCTCATCTGAACGAAGAAATAAGCAGCTATGTCTTGATAACAATTTCAGGTTCGACTTATTCTCATTAATCACTGGAAATATTTGCGGTGGCAACGAGTGAGGAAGAAGGTGAGAAAGAAATAAACAAGAGAAGAATCAAACAGGAAAGGAAAAGTCGGAGAGGAGGTCACCGAGAGTCAGAACATGGAAATAAAACAAAAAGAACAATCGACAAAGCCCTTAAACTGGAACAGAAAACAGAATTCGACCACTAAGATCTTCCTGATAGCGCAGTTTTGGTTCTTCTTGCACTAATAAGAAAGAAAGGTTATGTAG
Source organism: Polypterus bichir lapradei (assembly GCA_026402145.1). NCBI lineage: Eukaryota > Metazoa > Chordata > Cladistia > Polypteriformes > Polypteridae > Polypterus > Polypterus bichir. The sequence continues at coordinate 14,814,616 of JANRMT010049829.1, forward strand.
CATTTCCAGGGATTTTTGTGAGTAAACAGAAGGACCAGGAGATAAAAACTCAAGGTGGAATTCGTAGTTTAGGTCAGAGAAAGGTCAAAACTAGAAGAATAAAGAATGTAACCAAGTAAACCAAGAGCAAAATCAGAGCCAAAATCCATACTGAAGCAAAGCGTAGCGCTTGGCCTACCTGAATCAAAGTTAATTATCACTAAAGATTTTTTGATTATTCAACTAAGGGTAACTTTTGGATGGCATAGTTGCCTGGTAACATCACAAACATGATGATCGCACTTCTGTGATGCACCCACTGCATCGCACAAACAAAGAATGGGACAAAATATAACTATTTTTAAACCTCCTCAATGTTCTAAAGCTCCAAAAATTAATTCTAAATAAGGAATTGTGATGAGATGGACTCTTAAACATGGTAAAGTGAGGTTGAGGCCTCTAAAAATAAGTTGGGAAGCAAGCCAGATCCTTAACTGGCCAGCCCAGAAGAGACTCCCCCAGTCCACCCAGTCTATTGTGATCCGTAGGCTTTCAATTTAGGAGCCCCCAAATGAGGAAAGGCTTACAAAATTTAGAACTGTCTGAAAAATAAAACAAAAGCCCCACAAGGGAGGAAGGTTACCATAAACCCCAGGCTTGTGCACAACAGGGCAAACAAAGAATCTTTATAAGTTAAGATTAGAAAATTATAAGAAAATGCTCAAAAGTGCAAAAAGAGGTGCAAATAACTTGACTGAAAGGCGATTCTAAGCAAAACAAGTCCCAACACACCATCCAGAAGTCGTAATCCGTAAACCTAAACAAGATGTCAACCAAACGAGAGGCAATCAAAGATAAACAGAAACTCTCACAGAACTCCAGTGAATAAAATGTTCAGTGCTCTGGCTTAAATAGGCAGAGGGAGGTGTCAGGAAGTGATGATGGCAGGGTGGCCCCTCCTACTGGGGCTCCACCCACAATGCATAAGGGATGGCAGAACATCTCAAGTGAAAGTTCATAATCGGAAATATAACAAAAAATACATAAAAATCTAAGAAAGACAAATTCAAAATGGACAGTGAAACATAAAATACAGCTAAATACAGACTTATACATAACAGGAAAACCCTAAAATACTCCAGAAATATTTTTCTCATCCATTAAAAGAAATGGACACCTAAGACAGTGCTCCTTTGGCAGTGGTGTTTATCCCCTTTTTGTATTATTATCTGAGATATGGTTCATTTTGCGAATTTAAATGTAACTGCCCCTAAGGATACTTAAAACATAAAGAAGAAATCAAAGGGAGAGAAAGACCACAAAGAAAGCGAAAATATACTTTGTGGGAAATAGCCTGAACACAGAAAGACGGACATCGTTTTTAGTCACCCGACACACGTTTATTTACACTATTTACAAATATTAAAGTGCACAACCCAGTGCCGCAGCACCAATCACCCCATAAGTCCAGGCCAACACACAGTGCCTTTCCTCTCTTCAGGCCGCCTCTTTCCTCTCCCAGATCTCCTCCCAGACTCTAGCCCTGAAAGAAGGGAGGCGGCCCCTTTTATTGTCCCCCGAATGTGCTCCAGGTGTGCTCCGGCAATCTTCCACTGACACGCCCCAGTGTGGCGAAAGTGCCGGCTGCATCCCCGGAAGCACTCCGGGTGTCCCTGCTCCTCTTCCCCCCAGCACTTCCACCACACCAGGGATCTCCAGGCATGTGGGTCCCCACAGCAACCAGGGCGGTCGCCCCCTCGTGGTCTGGTCCTCCTCCAGTTCTTTTGGGCGTCCAGGCTGGGTACCACCCCCAGCCTCATGCCACAACGTCCAGATACATCAAAGCCCGAGCTGGCATCAGGTTCACAGTCAAGCTGCTGCAGTGTGCAGTTGAGGAGAAAGACGAAGGTCCCGGTCAGCCAGGATTTCCCAGTGGATGTGCAGTTAAAATTCGTCATTTCTGAGTGGGAAACCCAAATGAGGGTTTGCAACCAGCAACCTTTACAACCTGTACACTCCCTGTACTTCAACAGCCTCAACACCAGCTGGTTACATTATACCACTAGAGAACAGTGGGCACCGTGGGGAAGATGGCATGGGCAAGGCTACTGAGCTGAATTGTCACTGATGATCAAACTGGAGTGACAAAGTAAAACAGATAGCCAGATAGATAAACGGAGCCAGGATATGTCACAGAAAAAGTAAGATTTTAGCCAAGACTTAAAGGATTTAGATATCATTTCAAGCAATAGTTTCGATATTAAGTTTAAAGTGAAATAAGCAAGTTTGAGAATAAAATCAAAATATTTGAGAAGTAAAGCATTTGCTCACTACTTGGACTGTGGAGGTAGAACAAAAACAACGTGTATTATGGCATCTAGAAAGAAAGAAATCCAAAACCAGGACACTGCGGTGATCATCTGAAACTGCGGAGACGTGACTGGATCAGGCTCCCCCACCCTAATGACTGGTAAGGGGGATCATTACTATATACAAGATGCCAAGAACTTGCACCACAAACTATCCACTCCCAGACAAGAAGACACTCACAAGATAGCAACGAGCTACTATTACAGTAATAAGGAAAAAATAATTAACATCTACATATAATTATGGGTGGAGTGGTGGCTCTGAGGTGCGGGGATCTGCTCTGGTAATTGGAAGGCTGCCGGTACAAATCCCGTAAAAATGGCAAAAGTGACTCTACTTCATTGGGGCCTTGAGCAGAACCCTTAACCTGCGATTGCTCCGTCCTGGGTAGGACATTAACCTGCATCCAGCCCTGGAGGCAAAACCTGGGGGTTGGTGGGAGGATTGGCACTCCAGCCACCATAACAAACCTCACACTGTTCCATTCCATCTGAACTTGTGTGGTGCTGACGTGTCACCCGTCGCATGGCTGCACTCAGGTCCTAATCTGGGATCCTGAGTTGGTTTGTCAGGATCATTCTGATTGCTATGCTCCCTTCAGTAATGTTAAAGCCAAGGTGATCACACGCTATTAAACTGCATGGCATGGTGGCAGAGTACCTACCGCTTCCACTTCATGGATCAAGTGCCCAGGGTCGTTGTCTGAATGGAGTTTGCAGATTCTACCCGTGTCTAGGTCTTTTCACTCCCTCATCTCTAAGGAGGTTTGAGTTAGGTTCATGGACAATCCCAAAATGGCTGCGTTTGTATGTTAGTGCTATACAGTACATTTTCGTTCTACTTCTTCTAATCCTTTTCCCACTTTCATGAGGGGTCCCTGTATCAGAGCAGCCTCCTCCATTTTCGTCTGTTGTATACTTCCTGTGGCGCAATTCCCCGAGGGTGATCCAGCTCATAGGTTCCTCATTGTTGGGGATCCAAGTGGCTGGACCAGGCCAAGGGGTCATCCACGTAACACCTGGCTGATAGAAGGTCGTTTCTGGAGGGTGGGACCGGACCGCGTGTCTGGCCCCGGGTAGTTGCCAACCAGGATCCCGAGCTGTTTCGTCGTGTGGTGGGTATGGCAACACACTGTACCATTGCATGCTCCCCAACTTGACTTGACTTGATACTTCCTCACCTGGTAACCCGTATTCTATTAAATCCCCCTACACACAGTTCACTTTCTCTTGATTCCATGATTCTTCTCCTCACGTTGTTGGCCTCTGTTCTCAAGACACGCCTGTACCACTTTAATCATCTTCCTTGTGTTTTCGTTGAGATTTCCCCCAACTTTAACCGAACCTGTGATTCTCTCATTCCTAGTCTCATCAAGTGGTGTTCCTCCATACACACACGCGTCTCAACATCCTCATTTCTGTAGCACCCCATTTCCTCACATGAAGCGGGCATGAGAATGCTGTATTATATTATATCAGTAACGGCGCACCGCACGATAACGTGCCATGAATACACTTGACTTATGCATTCCTAGTTTTCGGACTCTTTCTCTGTACGTTTACTATTCATTTGCTCAGAGGTTGATGTGCTTGCTGCTTTCTGAGCAGCTCTTCCTTTCTCCACCCTAGCGGCCCGCTGCTTCTCTTCTTTTGTCGGCATCTTTTTGCGTTAAAACTTAATTACTTAGTACGTTTTCCTTAATTTTTCACTTAAGCTGGCACTTAAGTCTTCAATCTGCCTCAAGAATGATTAGCGAAGGTGGTAGGGAATAAGAACGGCGCCCATACGCATGCACCGCATGGCCGCCCTGCTGCGCACTGCTGAGAGCTGATTCTACAATAAAATAAAATAAAAAGAGTAATAAAAAATCACCCTGAAAGCAGATAGTAGACGTCAGATAGTATATGCGTACCAAATTTCAAGTCAATTAGTCAAACGGTTTGCGAGCTACAGGTAATTTAAAATCCTGGACAGACAAACGAACAGCTACGGTAGCGCATTATAGAAGAAGATTACATTGCTCATCAATAAACTGTCAAGATTTGTTCACATTTTCCAAACGAAAAAACTCCACTGTGATCTTACACGTAATAATAAATCTTTAAACGTTAAAAAAAAAAAGAAAGAGGAGTCCAGTTAAGCAACCATTTCCTCTGTTGGTAGAAAAGCAGGCATCGGGTTTAATGAAAGAAAATGACATTCTGGGCCTGACCTGACCTGTATTATGTCCCCATGCAGTCCCTTTGGTTCGAGACTAAACAGGTTTAATTCTCTTAATCTGTTTTCCCTGCCAGATCCCAAAGACATGCATGTTTGGTAGTGACTGGAAATTCTACACTGGCCCAGTAAACGTGAGATTGCCTTGCAAGCAGGATATCTAATGCCTTAGAACTGCCTGTGGGCATTAAGTGGTTTGAAAATATATGGATAAATGGATGCCAAGTTGTTCATAAAGAGCAGAGAAAGCTTCTATCAACAATTAAATATCAGTTTTCCTCTCTGGAATTAGTCTTATTTTTAAAATCTATGTTTTTATGAAGAACTGCAGAATTTCAACAATTAATGAAGCACCTTTCTTTTGAAGAACAACCATCTGGTGTAAAATGAGCGGGCACAAAGCTCTCCTTAGATAAGAAATGCAGTGTAGCCTTGTTTTAATCTCCGGAAAACGTGGAGGCAAGAATGCCACATTAATTAAGGACTTGCTTTAGAGAAACGAATTAGCCAAAAATTAAATGCTAATCTTCAAAAGGAGCTTGTGGCCATTGATGTCATCCAGAAGCAGAGAGTAGGCACTAATCGTGAAGACATGCAGTAAGTGACACCAGCAGCAGGTCCGCATGCTGCAGCTGAGAAGGGGGCACTTTATGCTGTGGGAATGTTTGGAGTTGCCAGTTGTAGAATTTCACCTTCTCTCTTCGTTGTTTGCATGTGAATTTTCATGTGGCATTTCGGGAAGAAATACAGAGTTGCTGCTTGGTGCTAATGATCCACAATTATCCCTAAGCTCCATTTTTGTTTTTTGTTAAAATGTTAAGCACATTAAATGCGAGTTGCATTGTTTCAAATACAAGAAAGATTGTGAAAGGCTTCCACAAGACACAGGCAAAAAGTTTGTGGGCAGCCACCCGTATGCTTGAAATAGGCGGCCAAGTTTGAAGAGTTTCAGTCCAACAATCGAATAAATACAGACAGGCAAGCATGGCGGTTTTAAAGTAGGCTTGGGGAAGTGACCTGGCCGGGGCCGGAACCGGAAGTGACATCATCGGGCCCGGATCCCTGCTGTCCAGCCACAATGGTTACTCCAAAATCCTGCCACTGACTACGCCAAATGTTTTGCTAGGGGGTGGTCTTCTAGGGTGACTCTATCCCCTCTTTATTATGGAGATCTACACAGAATGCCCCAGATACTGTAGTTCAGCACTGTCCTCTTCGTTTAAGATAGAGTAGCAGAACAGTGAGGAGAAACTTACACAGTAAGTTTTGATCTTCAAATATCATAATTAGCGCCATAAACAAACAGCAAATAAAACGTGGCTTTCAAAAGCATACAGCCTGATAGTGCTAGATGTGTAGATGCAGGCAGTGCATACACCGGTAGTTACACACAATTCTCTTTGGTCAGGCCATCACCTGTTCCACACCTTTCTTCAGCATCACCTGGTCTACTCTTAGCTGGCTATCTGGTCTCCGTTCTTCTTAACCAGCTTTGACCTCATACAACATTCTTCCTTAGTGGACTGTTTCAGTCGCATTTGTTGTTCTCATAAATCTAAAAAAAATTCTCCAGGTTCTTCTTCCTGAACGGGGGAATGAATACTTCAAACAATTGGTCTGAATGTGTCTGCACAGAGTTATATCAAACCAGCATTGTGAGACAGTTTACAAGCAGATCGACGCAAGGCCTTCTACTCCTCTCCAGTTCGGTTGCTGGTCTGTTAATGGTCTTTCATCTCAGCCCACCTATATTCCCCTAGGCTAGCTGGCCAGTCCGTTTCTGTTATTTTATCATTACGAGTTTTAACCTGCTGTACGTTTTAATCATAATATTATTGACACATCTTTAGCAAGAATAAAACGTTGTGTATGCTGATAACGGTATCCTCCCATCAGACCCAGCGCACTGGGGACACCAATTGAATATCCTACATGGTGTCTCTGCCTCTTCTGAATCTCCATTCATTGCAATTTATTTATTTATTGATCGGTTTAACAAAAACTTCTTAAACTATAATTTTTCGCAGTGTAATACTTCAAAATGAATGCAGATTGTAGAGAATCAGAGTCGGTGTTAGGCGCAGAATGTCATCTCTGGCGAAGGGAGGATCCGGAGGTGTGTGCAGCCAAGCTTGAAATTAAAATGTTCTTGCTTATTTGCACACTGGGTCTGTCCAACTGTTCATTTGTTTGTCTGTGCTTGCGCAACTCCATGTATTGGACACTGACATGGATTTAGATGTTTGCGTGTTGTTTTATTTTTTTTTGGAATTGATGTAATATTTTGTTTTGTGAATTACCGTATTTACGTGTGTATCACGTGCACATTTTTTCCCGAAAATTAGTATTAGAAAATCAGGTGCGCATCATACACGAGGAAATGTAATTCTGTAATGTTTACTTCTTCTGCTTGGGCTTGCTCGCTCTCTCGCTCGCACTCTTTCTCTCGCTCACTTGCTCTCGCACTCTCTCTCTCTCACTCACGCACTCGCGGTCTCTCTCTCTTTCTCTTGCTTGCTTGCGCACTCGCGCTCTCTCTCTCTTTCGCTCGCTTCTCGCGCACTCGCACGCTCTCTCGCTCACGTGCTCTTTCTCGCTCGTGCTCTCTCTCTCTCTAAACGCTTCCTATACAATCACAACGTGCGTTGTACACGGGGCAAAACAATTTTCGTGATTTTCTTTGTAAAAATTAGGGTGCGCGTCTTACACAAGGGCGTGTGGTACCTGAGTAAATACGGTATATAGTGACTCGTTATTATTGAGGAAATTAAAAATGGACAGCTGACTAAGTCAAATGTTTGCTAGAAATTCAAAGTTTGAGCTGTTAAGTCTTCATTATGAATGTGCCTAAAATTGAACAAACAGATAAGATGTACAGGTGAGAGAGACAGAAATTAGGAAATCTAAAGGAGGAGAAAAAGAGTGGATGGCCAGACTGAATGCTAAAGGCAGCCATCAGAGTAGGTCACCTTAAACAGTTCTGTAGTCGTTCAGTGTTGGGGGTGGCACAAGCATAGTCTAACAATAATTTGAACTTCTTCCTTTCTTCATTCTAGTGTGTTTTTGAATCCATGTGACAGAACACAGACAAATCACTTGATATGATCAAGAGAAGTGAAATGTGCTCCAGAAAACGTGTAGAGATCTTTGAATGTGACAGTTCTGACAAGTTTCTTAAAATCTGTAAACTGAATGGCACTTTCTGCAAGAAATCGAGTGAGGTTTATGGATACACAAGACCCTCTGTGTTAGATTCAAATCTCTAGATTAAAGAGATATTTTATAATATGACATGACCCGGTTGTGGATCCAGGATGCGGATAGTAGTTTGACATTGGATCAGGCATTTGCATATGTGAGGTATTTGGTAGGAGGGCATCATAGGTGGATATAAGGTTCCTGTGGAAGAATAATCTTCAAGAGTTAGCATGGAAAGGAAGGACCTTCTGTCTCAGCGAGAGACAGTGAAAAAGATTTAAATTAAATGATCAGGAGATGAAGTGTAGTCAAAAAAAATATTATGCATAAGGTTTAACACCAAAAATACAACCTGATTTTTCACCATCTAGAAATGTAAAACAAGAAACAGAAACAGCTGAAAGTCAAAATACTGAGATAAGAAAGACACAGAGTATCACACCTAAATCATGTTTATCCGAAGCATAGATAAAAGAGAATCGCATGAGGCTTCACTGATGATGACATCATCATAATTTAGTTTGCTACAATGAATCAAGTTGAAAGATAGACAGATAGATGTTGACATTAGCATAGTAGGCAGGATTAGATAGATAGATAGATAATTCTTTACATTTATGTTAATTTCCTCAAAGCACTTTTCACAGTGAGTGGGTAGCCACTAATGTGTAGCATTCACCTGGATGAGGCGAATAGAGCCATTTTGCATCAGTATGCTCACCACACGTGAGCTATTAGGTGGTGAAGTGATGAGATAGATAGCGAATTAGAGACAGGGGATGATCAGAGGTCCAGAATGACTAGGCCATGGAGAGCAATTTAGCCCAGATATTAGGATAAACCTTGTTCTTTACGAAGGATGTCCAAGGATCTTTTATGATCAGAGAGAGTCCGGACCTTGGTTTTACATCTCATCTGAAGGACGGTGTCATTTTTACAAAAACAGTGTTCCCATCACTGGGGCATTGGGATCCTCATTCAGATCACAGGATAAGTGCTTCCACTAGACTCATAGAAAGATAGATGTTGAATTAGCATAGTAGGCAGGATTAGATAGCTAGATAGATAGATAGAAAATTTAATATAGTAGGCAGGATAGATAAATAGATATACATTTTAGTATAGTAGGCAGGATTAGATAGA
>JANRMT010049829.1:14832941-14843498 GCA_026402145.1 Polypterus bichir lapradei
TCTATCTATCTATCTATCTATCTATCTATCTATCTATCTATCTATCTGAGTGAAAAGGCTCCCAAATACCACAAGCCAGACCTCAGTATGTCTGAACCCAAAATTAGGGCTCACCCCTGACAGCCTGACCCCAAATTCAAAAAATAAGCTTCAGGGCCTTCACAGGTCCAAAATGGGGGCTAATGTTTTGGGCTATCTATCCTTCTATATTCAGGTGAATGCTACCCACTCACTATGAAAAGTGCTTTGCGTAAAGTGAACATAAATGTAAAGAATTATCTATCTATCTATCTATCTATCTATCTATCTATCTATCTATCTATCTATCTATCTATCTATCTATCCTGCCTACTATACTACAATGAATATCTATCTATCTATCTATCTATCTATCTATCTATCTATCTATCTATCCTGCCTACTATACTACAATGAATATCTATCTATTTATCTATCTATCTATCTATTGTGCCTTTCTCGTAGACAGCTGTAACACATTTGTTCTAAGAAATTTATCAAACATTTTATTTCACATTTTACTTCAATGAGAATATTTATCATGCATCTCAGAATTACTCCTAGAAATTGCACTATTAGTGTGACTAGGATAAGAATTTGTTCCACCCTACAGTAACTCATATGAAACATCCCACACTTACCCCAGCTTGGAGTAGAATTTGTTTGACAATGAATGCAAAATGGCGCTCTTGAAGGTGTTTTGTAGTTTCATTGGATCAACATTATACCAATTTTTTTTTTTACATTGACCGATGGAGGTTTTCACCAAGAATAACTAAATAGTTTCCACCCAACAGGTACTAAACTGGACTGCGATTTGGTGGTTTGTACAGCTGCAGTGTGAAGATGAATTCTCCCTGTCGCATTGCTGTAGCCACTGTTGAACCTTCCTAACCCTGTAGCATGGAGCACCATCCTAGTAAAGATTCAGATGGGCGCAGCTCAACCAGGTGGTTGAGGAACCTGATTGTTACATTTTTTTACATTTAAACTTCTGCTTTGCTCCCTTCCAAATCACAGCACTGTTGTTATAAGTTACGGTTTTTGTGTAAGCTTAGAACCCAGATCAGTGCACTTAAGTGACAGGCTGCTGTTGTGGAGTATGTGCATCACATTGTAGGAATTTTACTCTTTGAGCCTTTATTTTTTAGCATGTGTCAGCGTGGGTGTGTGGGACCGTCCCGACGTTCCAGATGCTAGCAATTAAGTGAATGTTAAATGAGTTAAGGCAACCTGCTTCCCCTCCAGGATTACCTATATCTCCTCTCGACCAGCAGGTAATCACTTAAAAGACCTATACACTCTGGAGGGATAACTCCTGTCTAAGAATAATTAATACTACATTTCTTTAATGAGTTCTTGAGGAGATTGCAGAGTTATATTAATCAATCATTTCATAAAGCAGTGAGATTATTGCTTGCAGCTTTTATTTAAATAGTAGAAGAGCTGTGTGTTGGTTTGAAGAGGGTACCGGAGCTAAGGGAGGAACAGGAGAAGCCATTTCGGCTGGCTTAGCTGGAATATTGTAAAGCTACCACTCCTAGAAATCCTCTCAGGTGTCACCATCGAGGAGTGTGAAGAATAATAAATGAAGGGACACCTAGAAGATAACACAGGAGGTGTCCTTCTGCATAATTACTGACGCTTAATTGTGTACGCCACTTGTCAAGCTGCCCATTTCTTGAACCTGTTTGGAATCAGGAATCAGGGCGACGCTCAACTTTCTCATACTTGGCCGGTTTAATGAGCAGATGGAATCCACTTTTGAGTCAGGTAGGCTGAAGGCTATTCCAGAAGCTTTAGGACGGAGGTAAAGGCCGGGCTCCATGCAATCACTTATCTCAGTGGCCATTAGGGCCATGGACACCTAACCATCACACCACTCTGTGAGCTTCTGGAGTATCCCATTGCAAACCATAAGCATTGATATGGAGTGATATATGATATTGACAGCCCCCACTCTTCTGGGAAGGCTTTCCACAAGAAAAAAAGGATTTGAGGGGTCAGGTGCTGATGATAAATGAGACGAACCTGGCTTGCAATTGGCCTTCCAGTTTTGTCCTGAAGGTGTTCAGTCGGGTTGAGGTCATGAATCTGTGCTTGCCACTCAAGTTCCTTCATGTGTTTATGGACCCAGCTTGCAATTGTCATTCCAGTTTTGTACTGAAGGTGTTCAGTCGGGTTGAGGTCATGGATCTGTGCTTGCCAGTCAAGTTCCTCCATGCCTTTATGGACCCAGCTTGCAATTGTCATTCCAGTTTTGTCCTAAAGGTGTTTAGTAGGGTTGAGATCATGGATCTGTTCTTGCTACTCAGGTTCCTTAATGTCTTTATGGACCCGACTTTCAATTGCCATTCCAAACTTCTCCTAAATGTGTTTGGTAGGGTTGAGGTCATGGATCTATGCTTGCCACTCAAGTTCCTTCATGTCTTTATGCACCCGATTTGCAATTGGCATTCCAGTTTTGTCCTAAAGGTATTTAGTGGGGTTGAGATGATGGATCTGTTCTTGCTACTCTATTTCCGAAATATCTTTATGGAACTGGCTTGCAATTGTCATTTCAGTTTTGTCCTAAGGTGTTTAGTAGGGTTGAGGTCATGGATCTGTGCTTGCCAGTCAAGGATTTGTGGGGTCAGGTGCTGAAGATAAATGAGAAGAACCTGGCTTGCAATTGTCTTTCTAGTTTTGTCCTGAAGGTGTTCAGTCAGGTTGAGGTCATGGATCTGTGCTTGCCAGTCAAGTTCCTCCATGCCTTTATGGACCCAGCTTGCAACTGCTAAACCAGTTTTGTCCTGAAGGTGTTTGGTAGTGTTGACATCATGGATCTGTACTTGCTACTCAAGTTCCTCCATGTCTTTATGAATCTGGCTTGTGATTGTCATTCCAAACTTGTCCTAAAGGTGATTAGTAGAATTGAGGTCATGGATCTGTGCATGCAACTCTTGTTCCTCTTTGACTTTATGGACCCGGCTTGCAATTTTCATTCCAGTTTTGTCCTAAGGTGTTTAGTAGGGTTGAGATCATGGATCTGTGCTTGCCACTGAAGTTCCTCCATGTCTTTATGGACCTGGCTTGTAATTGGCATTCCAGTTTTGTCCTAAAGGTATTTGGCAGGGTTGAGATCATGGATCCAAGGGGTCTGGCCCAAACCATCACAAACAGCCCCAGACCACCATCATACCTCCTCCACCAAACTTTACAGTAGGGACAAAGCAGTCTTAAGGTAACGTTTTCATGACATCCACCAAACACAGATTCCTCCATCAAACTGCCAGATATTGAAGTGTGATTCATCACTCCACTGCTCCAGAGTCCACTCCAGCCGACACTAGCATTGCACAATTTGATCTTAGGCTTGTGTGCAGCTGCTCAGCCACAGAAGCACATTTTGTGAATCTCCTGACACACAATTCACATGTTGATGATGCTTCCAGAAGAAATTTGGAACTCTGTTGTGACTGATGCCACGGAGGGTGGGCGATCTATGGCGCCAGAACCGTGAAGGATTTCCCGCGGATGGTCTGCAGAGGATTGAGAGAGAAAGTCAGTGCAGCTCGCCACCCCCTGGTCTGATGTGGATCTACCATTATTCTGCCTCCCAGTCGCACGAGGTGGAGGAGTAGAGGTGTGGGAGGCACACTGAGAGTCACCTTCAATGACGGGGAAGTATAAAAATAGCCAGGAGGCCCTCAAATTGAGAGAGTCTGAGAAGCAGGCTTTAGGTTCAGACACACGAGGACATCGAGGAAAGGTGTTGATGGTACAGGTAGGGCAAGCCATATTATAATATTTTGAAATGTATTCTACTACCTGTGTTGTTTCTAGCCTGTTCTGGTACTCTTTTTTTGTTTCTTGAGGTCATAAATATAAAAGGTATTATAACATGTGGAGGCATTTTGGTTGGGTCTACATAGTGGAGAGTACAACAGGGAGAATAGTGTCACCCTATAAAAGTGGCATTGTGGTTACTTTATGGATCCACCACCCTAGGTCTGAACACTTGTGTCCACTAGATGTCACTATGGAGTCTGCTTATCTTCCCCATTTCCATATGGACTTTCCTCCCACGTTCTCAAAAGACGGGCGTTAGGCTCATTGGTGACTAAATCAGCTATGTTGGGGATGTGCAAGAGAATATCCAAGCAGTTCCCTGCCTGGCACCCATTGCTGCCCATAGAGCCTCTGCCTCGCTGTGAGCCTGAACTGGATTATGTGGTAATGAACACACTGGACTAGTAGCTGAAGGAGATAAGCTTTTAAACAAATTGCCTCCCTAGCTGTGTAAAAACACAGCTTCCACTATGGCTGCTTGTTGGATTGTGCAGATCAATGGGAGTTAATGGCATGAGTGTTTTGCCTTGATATAACCTTAAAGGAAAAAGGTCAACAGATCTGCCTACGTGTGGCCTGGCGAGTACCGATTAATTAAAGGGTCTCTGAGGCTGGCATTTGGTGTGAAGGATGTGTAGTCAGTGACCTTACATGAGGGCCACACACATTTAGAGCCACCACATTCAAACTCAGATGACTAAAATACTGAGGCCATTAAGGCAAAGTTTATATGATTTATTTTTTATTATGTTTCTAGCTGGTAAGGGACCTAAGAGAGGCGAATAAAGACGTTCAGAATTCAATTCAAGATTATATTATTATGTTCAATCAGTGCATTGATATGCTTACTTGTGTGTCTCCTCTGAGCACAATAAAACCATTCCAATAAAAAAACAAACAAGTATACAAAGCACATATATTTGATGGGCAGCATGGTGGCGCAGTGTGTAGGAGACCCGGGTGGAGTTTGCATGTTCTCCTCGTGTGTGCGTGGATTTCCTCCCACAGTCCAAAAACATGCAGGTTAGGTGCAATAGCGATCCTAAATTGTCCCCAGTGTGTGTGCTTGGTGTGTTTATGTGTGTGTCCTGTGGTGGGTTGGCGCCCTGCCCGGAATTTGTTCCTACCTTGCGCCCTGTGCTGGCTTGGCTCCAGCAGACCCCCATGACCCTGTGTTAGGATATAGCAGGTTGGAAAATAACTGACTGACATATATATGACACTATGAGTGATCTGTCTGTGCTCTATCTGGAAACCCAAAAAGAAATGTCACCAATTGAATCATAAGTGTTATAAGTCACCTGGGAAAAGGCGTCAGCCAAATAAGTAAATGCAAATGCAATAAACCATAGAATGCCGTCAGGTTGGAAAATGTGGAAGAAGGTATTAGGAGTGTTGTGGGACTGAAGAACTGGCACAAAAGTGGAGGGTATACTGAGTAACATGGTGGTCAGACCAGCATCCTTTTATGGATCAGAATCCTGGGCAGTTAGAAAAGTGCATGAAAGGAAATTAGATGCTACAGAGATGAGGACATTGAGATGTGTGTGTGTGTGTGCGTGCGTGTGTGTGTGGAGAGAGTAGCAAAGCTTGATGAGATCAGGAAATCGAGAATCACAGGTACAGTTAAATCTGGGGAAATCTCAAATGAGAGAAAGTTATAGTAGTCCGCGTATGTCATGAGAAGACAGGTGAACAACTTGGTGCAGAAGAATTATGGATATGGTGGTGTCAGAATGGAGGGGTAGATGGGCTAAATGAAGGAGGATCTAAGACGTGTGATGCCTGTTGAAGTTCTTTACTGTGTAGAGCATTTCCAAGTAGAGACTTAAAATGTGCAGCCGATGCAAGGGTGGTTTCATCTCATCAGTATTGCACCACGGAGAAAGAGCAAATTAATTAATTAATTAAGAAAGTAAATAAATAAATAAACCAACACTCTCTGTAATTTCAGCACTGCCAGAAGCACAGAGATAGCCTGCTGTGAATTTGCATGCATCAACACACTTCTCTTTGATGACCCCATTACTTTGGACAGCACCAGGATAGCCACGGACGTGCCAACGTTTATAAGAAGGAGCCCCGTTTCTGCTTGATGATTTCAGCACTATGGATAGTACCAAGATAGCTTGTCACGTGTATTCTGAACAAATACATTTTTTTTTTAAATTTTTTGATGATTTCAGCACCTTGGATAGCTTCAAGACAGCCTGTCACTGGCTGTGCAAAGATCAGTAAATCCCATTTGATGGTTTCAGCACCCTGGATAGCTCCAAGGTACCGTGTCACTCACTGCCAGTACAGGCCTAGTCAGCTTACACACCTCAGTGCCCAGGACAGCGCCAGCGTTTTCAGGACTGTGCCCCTGCTGTAATTCAATTATACCAAAAAGTCTTTGGCACATATCTCAGGATATCTCTTTAAAGATGCATGCATGAATTTTGACTCATTTCACTGTGTCTACGCTCACCCTTTGGATGATTTCAGCACTCTAGGCACTAAAGATGCACCAAACTGAAGCATGCTGTAAAACGCATTTCAATGTGCTGCTTCTTTAGATTTGTATCTCATGTTCATTGATTGACAGTTGAGATAGCACATTTATTCTAAATTGATGTTTTCACCTTCTGTCAGCTCACCCACATTTTATATCCACCGCCATTAAATCACAATTGTTTAAGCAGATTTAAAGACAACATGTCTGCTGGCACATACCTGGCACACCGACACATACAGGAATATATTTTGTGTCAACAATGCAAGGCTACATTTGCATTCTCGTTACTTTCTTTATGCTACCTTAGTGCCATCCAACAAATAATGCAATTTTGCATTTATTCACAGTATTTACTAATACAACACAATTTTGCTAGTTATAAGAGATTCAGTAAATGACTAAACAGGTATAATTATTTGGGAATGTTAGTGGATATGAGAAGCAAATCAAAGAGTCAGAAATTATCATGCTTGTAGATTAATTTGTCACCTTTATCTAAGGATGAATAGTTTGCAACAGTTTTTCATTTATGGTTGGAGCCCAGGACAGCTGAGTAAGTTCTTAAAGTTTGCAAAAAATGGCCAAAATGAACCAGCAATGACGTTAAAATCCAGCACCTTTTTACTACACCTCATTGATAGATAGATAGATAGATAGTTAGATAGATAGATAGATAGATAGATAGATAGATAGATAGATAGATAGATAGATAGATAGATAGAAATTAATTTTAGTATAGTAGGCAAGATAACAGATAGATAGATAGATAGATAGATAGATAGATAGATAGATAGATAGATAGATAGATAGATAGATAGATAGATAGATAGATAGATAGATAGATAGATAGATAGATAGATAGATATTGACTTTAGTATAGTAGGCAGGATAGATAGATAGATAGATAGATAGATAGATAGATAGATAGATAGATAGATAGATAGATAGATAGATAGAAATTTTAGTGTAGTAGGCAGGATCACATAGATAGATAAGAATTGTAAGTATTACAAAATTAAGATAAATATGAAAGGAGCTATGCATTATATTATGTACATTAACGTGCATTAACTTTTATAGCGTAGTTGGCAGGATCATATAAGTTAGGTAGACACCACTAGGTCTGTAGGGTAAAATGAAATGGGTGAGCTGCTTCATCATAACAGAAGGTGATCACAATATCTACTTATGGTTGGCGTGTATAGATTTGGCATATATTTTCTTGTATTTTATCATATGGCGCTTTGTAATTGTTTGAAAGTTTTTAACCTCTTTGTCATTTGTATTATATTTAGCTGATAAATTACTGAGTAATATGTCACAGATTCTGAACCTGTTTAGTACCATTGGAGATTAAGCTTGGGTCTATCTTAATGGAAGTGAACACAAGGTATAAACAGATGCCAGCACACTTCAGGATACACTTACACCAACTCTACAGTCACCAGTTTACACACAATGTATTTCTTAAGAATGGAGGAAGAAAACTAGAAAAACAAGCAAAAAACACATTATGAAGCCACACAGACAATATGCCATCTTCTTACAGTCATTCACCAGCCCAGGGTTTATATCATTTGCAGCAGAAATGGTGCACCCAATGTACAACTAATTTGCCCAAGTAGTGGAAAGAATGCTGTGCCTCACCAACCCATCCCCTGGTAGACCTCAAGCCACATGAAATGGTGTAATGGATCTTTGCATTCCCGCCCAAGTCACTTCCTGCCCACAATGGATACATCCATACCAACCAAATTGCATCCCATCTCCCCGCACTGATCAAGACTGGAGGAGCTTTCATCAGACAGTTCTATGCTGGACTTGTACTTTGTGGACCACTTTTTGATGTCTGCCTTAAGTTGGTTTCTATCTTCATGGATCTCCAGTCTTCTTCTCATGGTCTTGCCACCATTGTGTTTTCTAGCATGATATGGTAGTCTAGTCTTTATCTCCATCCTACATGACTAACAGCAGTCCTTGAATGTTGCCTGCACGGCTCTTCAGAATCGGAGAATTGTGATTTGTTCTGTCACGGCCTGCAGAATTTCTTCTTCCAGGGTCGCAAACACACATTGGAGTAGGTGTTGGATTTTCTACGTATCATTCTCCAAAAAGAAATGGATATTCATGTTCAGGCCGGATCAGCCTGGCTCAATCCTGTATTTTCCCTACTCCAGATCTTTAAGAAGAGTCAAAGGAAATTAGATTTTTTGGGCCATCTTCCAGGCTTTTTGAAAGCCTTTTTCTCACACACACACAAACACAGTGAGGAAACCTGGGATTAGTAATGCTAGACTGCCAACAGACTCGAGCAAGATTCATCTGTTTTGGAACACGACCCAGCAGATTTACAGAGTGAAGGCAGAAAGGCACCTACATATGTTATGTGTGTGTGTGTGTGTGCAGCAGGAAGCATGCGTACACGCGCGTGTGGCGGTGTGTGTGTGTGTGTGTGAGCACACGGTCGTTTGTTTCCAACGCGTCTGCCTAATTTACTCCCTTTCTGCTTCAGAGCAGAGCATTGTAGCAGAGAAACTGGGTTGTTTGTCAGTGTGCGATGCCAATAGCTATAATTACTTTGTACAGAAACATGCATGCAGACTGAGAAAAACAGTTTGGCAACATACAGTCCATTATTTTAATGACATCCTGGTGGAAATCAGGGAAACACGGCTTTTGTTCGAGGCCTACAATGTCGCCGGGACTGCAGCTTGAAACAAGTGCATGCGGTTAACGGCAGACTTCAAAAACAAAGCGTCTGCTCTTTATGGGTAATTATACTTGTCATACGCCGAGTTAGAGAGGGAGAGGGGAAAATGTTTCCAGGAATAAAAAAAAAAAATAGCGACGGAGAAAGTAGTCTGGAAGATCCTTCATTCATTCATTCATTTGTTCGTTCATTCGTTCGTTCACTTGTAGAGGCCTGCTTAATCCAATGCACTGGGCTCCAGGATTAAACCAGCCATGGGCAAGCGGCATGAGGACAAAACAGCAATGCCGATTGGAAGACATACTGTAGTCTCTCACACGAGTACACAAGCATCAGTTTAGAGCAGCCGTGCAACAACTGGACCTGCGCGTTTTTAGGATGTAGGAGGAAAATTTATACTCTCTAAGCCGAGTAAGGAGAACCCCACACGGAAAGTGCAGGAAGGAACACCAGAAGTGTGCCATCCCATCCAAGCACCCTCTAATTCTAAGAAGGCTTCTGGTGCCCCTCATCCCTATCTTGTAAAATATATATATATATATATATATATGAATGGCTGAGCTATAGCATTGTAAGGGGGGGGGGGTGTCCTAGGCCTGGCCTTGAGGTCTCCTCCCTGTGCCCAAAACACCCCATCAGGGAGGCCTCCTAAAGCCTCGGCTGGCCCTCTTCAGTTTTGTGGTTTGGACAGCCTTGTTTGTTTTCCAATCAGAGAAATAAACATCTTAACCGACTTGCGCTAAATTTTGCCAGTAGGGTGCTGTTGGCCCCCACCTAGTCATCCCAAGTGGTCACCCAAGTCTGCCTCCCAACACCAAAGTATCACCTGTGTTCTTCAGATAAGGAGTTCCCCCCTTTTAGCTCACCCCGAAGAAGACCATTTCTGAGTCAGATGTTGGTGCACCACTGTGCAAATCTGCAGACTGAGAGGCTTCGTGGTGTGAGTCCACCTCAGTACACCTGACGGCAAGGCTGGGATTGGGTGATAGTGTTGGGCAGAAAAGGTGGGGGAGGGGAGGGAGAGCTTAGCAGATGTCACCACAAAGTGCACCACTTGCAGTCCTCAGAAGCAGACTCGGCACAGCTGGCATGAGGAGTTTCTCCTATAAGCACACACTGTAAGGAGACCACTTGTGAATCGGGTGTAACGGGTCCACGGCTGGCCACAGTGCGAATCTGCAAGCTGAGAAGGTTCATGGCGCGAGTGCACAGCAGTACAACCTATTGAAGGCCAAGCCAACCCCAGGGTACCTACCTGCTCATCTGATGAGGTGACAGGAAGCCATAGGTTTTTACTGCCACCCTTCTCTGAAATTGTTCACTTTGGAGTCTCCACTGTTGGTCTTCCCACTTTTCCATCGTATGGCCATCTGCCGTACTGCATCACCTTCTTTGTGCTACCATTGAACTCCCTTCCTGCTCCTCCCTTATGCCATCCATGATTATTATTATTATTATTATTATTATTATTATTATTATTATTATTATTATTATTATTATT
>JANRMT010049829.1:14851956-14865186 GCA_026402145.1 Polypterus bichir lapradei
ATATATATATATATATATATATATATATATATATATATTGTCTAGGTGTGTTTCAGTATTGGTGAATATATTTGATGTTTTAGATTGGCTGCTATATTTCACAATGGTTGTCAGTGCTTCAGAGAGCCCAGATGGGAGCAGCTGTTACTTACAATGGCAGGAAGAATTGTTAAGAACACATATTTTTTATTTTCTTTGGCAGAATAAACTGTAGATTGTAATTGGACATAAATCATAATAACAATAATAACTCTTTACATTTCTACAGCACTTTTCTGACTAGTCAAAGCTCTTTACACAGTGAGTGGGGAGCCACTTCAGCCACCACTAATGTGTAGCATCCACCTGTAAGATGTGATGGCAGCCATTTTTGCGCCGGTATGTTCAACACACATTAGCTATTAGGTGGTGAAGTGGTGAAAGAAACAGCCAATTAGAGACAGGGGATGATTAGGGGGGCAGAATGACCAGGCCATGGAGGACAATTTAGCCAGGACATCAGGATACACCCTGCTTCTTTTCAAAGGTGCCCAGGGATCTTTAATAACTACAACGAGCTTCTTCCAGCAGCACTTCCAGATGTGGTGGAAGTGCTGCCAAATAAGGCCCTGTAAATGACCAGTCGCCCCCTGCCGGAGGCCACGGGTCCCTGCAGGGTTGAGCTTCCATGCTCATAACCCATGGCCCAACTATAGGCCAAGGGGGGCTTCCCTCGGTTGGACCGGGGAAGAAACAGTCTTGAAAATACTCTCTCTCCCAGTCCTTCCATATTCAGGGCATCCTGGCTGGGTAAGGGCTCTGGCCGTCCACCACAATATATATTGAGTTTGGGACAAGGCTGCCAGGGAGTGGCTCAACACCACTTTGCTCGTCGATTTTAGATGCGAATGACAGACGCTGATCTCCAAGAGGGAAGCGCGTCACTTTTTATATGTAATCGCGAGCATGCCAGTCTCCAATGGGATCCCCCACTTTGTCGATTTCAGTAAATTGCGCATCTAAACGAGGGACTCTATTTTGGGTGCTTGCAGCCAAGTGTGCCTAAGGGTGCAATGTACCCTTCATATTCTAAATGAATAGAAGATAAATTAATAACATGAATATAGTACAGTGTCAGTCTGTAGGATACCAGTAAACTATAAAAGTTCTGAATCTTCTCTTTTGGTGAACATTACTGTAACCACCTGTGGTCTGTGGTCATCATAAAGTGACTTAAAAACTTTGGCAGTGATGTTGATAATTTATCAGGGAAGAAACCAAACGTCATAGTGAGAGACATATCAGCTCTACAGCAAGATGGTTGAAATGTGGTTTGCTGCTTAACATCTTCACATTCTCCTGGTCTTTACCACAAGCTTTAAACACCAACCATCTCTTGTAGAAGCTGTGGAGCCTCAAAACACCACAGTCTGGTGGTTTCTCACAAACACATCACAGACATTTTAATGTGGTTGCTCTAATTCATTCAGTTTAGTCATAGCAGATCCATTAGCCTTCTTTTCAGTCTTGTGTGTCCTGCACAGTGATGGATTCCTGGATGTTAGGCTCTGTCCATTTGTGAAGGTTGTATCTATTTTTGAATAATTTACATAAGAACATAAGAAATCTGAGAGATGAGAGGAGACCATTCAGTCCATCCATCTTGTTTGTTAAGCCGATAGCTAATGGGAGCTGATTTTACAGCACGTTTGCCACACTCACCACACGACGAACCACGGGGATAGCTAAGCTGTCCCAGTATCTCCTCCAGATCCTTCTTAAAGGCTGTAAGGGTTTCTGCTTCAACTCCATGTCTCACAACTCTTTGTGTAAAGAAGTGTTTCCTGGCTCCAGTCTTAAACACCCTTTCCCTTAATTTCCAGTGGTGCCCTTAAGAAAATGATTCACAGTGTTGTTGAAAGAATTCTGCTGGATCTACCATATCGAGATAAATTTGAAGACCTGAATTAGGTCTCCATGTGTGTCTTCTCTGCTGGAGACTTAACAGAATTAATTCTCTGAGTCTGCCATATTAGATCATGTCCTTCAGTCCTGGGGTACCCTTATGGTTGCTCTCCTCTGCTCACCTTCAGGTGCTGCTCCGTCTATCTTCTAGCATGGTGACCAGAATTTCGAGATGAGTCCAGCTGCAGGGCTCCACAGCTCCTGCGATTCAGTAGCTCCACTTGACAGCCAATTGGATTGCAGATTTACTTGACTTGAGTCAGATAACCTCAACCCTGAAATGGGCTCGGGGATGAGAAGGGGATGGCAGTTCGTCTGTTGGGATGATTGAAAAATGGTCAGAATTTCTTGAAAAAAGCAAAGTCCAACCGCAGGTCAAAAAAATTGGTGTGTCGGATTTGGTGCAAAGCCCGATGGAGGACTATGACAATATTGTCACCCAGACGATTAAGGGCATCAAGAAATATTTCCCAAACGCAGATTGCTTTCTCTCTTTGATTCCCCTAGCTCCTACATTTAAGCAAAATCATTTGATTCTGGAGTTTAATAAGGCTCTTCAAAGACAGGGGAGTATGGTAAAGGGCGTTTTGCCCAATGCGTCTCTGGATTTGCATAGGGTGCCTTGTTTATCTGACACGAATAGATGCCAGCCGCTTGTATGGCTCATAGTGTAGTAGGGTTTAAAGTGGCCTGCACCTTCCACAAACCCTGAACTTAAGGTTCGTCAGGGTGGGCCAGATTTCCAAAAAGTCCCTGATGTTAAAACCCTGACTGGGCGCCTAATCTTAAATAGTATAAGGGTGCCTAATCTTAAATTTGTTTTCCTCCTTTAATTTTTTGGTAGAGTCCCTAATATTAACTTAGTATCCTAAAACCCTTTTTTTTTTTTTAATTTTTAGAACCCTAATACACTTAGAATTATTAGTTTATTTAATAACCCTAAACAATTTATTTTGGTATCTTTAACATACTTTATTTATCCATCCATTCATAATCCAACCCGCTATATCCTAACTACAGGGTCACGGGGGTCTGCTGGAGCCAATCCCAGCCAACACCGGGCGCAAGGCAGGAAACAAAAAACTCCGGGCAGGGCGCCAGCCCACAGCATACCTTATTTATTCCTTTTCTTATTTTGCTTTTTAGACCGAATGAATAGTTTTCAGTAAATTATTTTTTAACTGTCTAAATTATGCAATTTTAAATATTCCTATATTTTGATGCAAATTTTGTACAGTTGTTTAAAGAATAATATGGCAATTTCTTTTAAGGTGTTTTTAAAGGTATTTTAAAAGTTTGGATTTTACCTAGGGTCAGTGTTGTTAGCGGGGAGGGGAAGTATGGTTTACCCACACAGTGACGTGTACCCATACACCTATTGTCCTTTATTGGATAATAAATCTCTGTAACCCTAACCTAACCATAGTGTAAATAAATACTTAAAATTACCCCAAAATATAACTAACTAGACCCTTCTATACAATTATTATAAAAACCATCAGTTTTGCATAAATTAATTTAAAAATTTTAAAACTGCATAAAGATCGGTTTTAAACAATTTGCATCTAGAGGGTCACTAAAATCATAGAAAAGGTAAAAAACAGTACTAAAAGCTTTTTCATACAATACACTAGGGTTATAAAAACTAGATCAATACTAGGACTTAAAGATTTAATCTAAAAATGGGGATCCCTCAGGGCTAAGAAAGGAACACACAGAATTGACCAGGCCTCAGCAAACAAAGCTCTATTAAATTTAACTTTAGAGCCCCTGTCACTATCTTAACATCAGGGCCCCGGTCAAAGATTGGCCCGACCTCCACTAACTTTAAGTTTAGAATTTGTAGTGATAAGTGCTGTGCCAGGGAGTAAACAATAGATTGTATTTACGTCAGAAGTGTACCCGTGCACCTGTGTGCTCCTTCGGGGGGCACACCAATCTCCACTAACCCTAACCTAACCATTGTGTAACCAGGTGTTATCACTGACATACTGTTTAATGTAAAGTGGAGCTCTGAAGGTCCTCAGCTGGAGGTCCATTGAGAATTGTAGGCAATGCTCCAGATGTGGTCTCACTAGTGCATTATATAATCTGAGTATAACGTCCCTTGATTTATATTCAATAGTTTTTACAATATACTTTAAATACTTCTGTTATTTTAACGACTTTTGCACATATAACGGTAGCACTTTTTACATCGGATTGCGTTTCCAATTTCACCGCCCAGCGCTGAAGCTTGTCGAAGTCATTTTTGAATTCTTTCTGTTCCCTCTTTAGTGTCTGCCATTCCTCCAGGTTTAGTGTGGTCTTCAAATTTCACAGATTTACTAACTTTACCGAAATCCATGTCATTAATATAAATCAGAATAAGTAACGGCCGCAGGACAGACCGTTGATGGACTTCACTAATGATGGCTCACCATTCGCCTCTCATGTGCACTCTTTGTCTTCTGCCAGTTAACCAACTTGAGATCCAGTTTTGTAGGCTACCTGTGATGCCAGAATTTCCTGCCTTGGCCTTGTGATCGCCATTGGGATCAGTGCAGTCTTTGCTCTCACCAAAAGCTGGGCATATGCAGGAATGGTACAAGGAGGAATATGGAGGAGTGGGACCACTAGGGGGGTCTCATTTGCATTCTTCGGCCTTTTCCTCTTCTTTTTCGAGTTTGCACCACCATCTCTTGTTTTCCCTTACAAGTAACTGGTAGCGCCTACTGAAGAAAACACTTGGGAGGCAACACTCTTGCTTCATTGACTTCCCTCCATGAGTGACATAATCGGTTAATGTTTGATTGTGTACCATTCAAACCAAATCCCATCTTAATAAGTGTTTTAGACTGGAACGTGTTGAGTTAACTTTCCTTAGGGTGTCTCTTCAGGTCATTTGTGGAGTCACTCAAGTCGTCTCTGGTGACGGTGTCCTCACCTTTGCCAGCTGTCGTGACTTGATCCTTCTTGTCTAAATTGACCCAGACAACTTCTCAATTTTCTGCTTCAGCGACTCCAGTTTTTTAGATATTTATTTATGCAGCAACATTCATATTAAGTATCACTGTGAATGTCTGATGGACAGCAGGCTAGATGGGTAGCTTTGGGACATGCGCTGACCACCTCAGGACAGCTGTTCTAACTCGGCCCTCTTCCTCTTCTAATACAGTGTGAGCCAAAATGAAGTACCACATTTCTCAAGGTCAATGCATGTGGTAGAGGTAGCCAAGTGGGTTGGGGGTCCTTTGATAGGCGATCCGTTGTAGTTTTCAGTCGGCAACATGCCTTGGTCTGGTGCTGACCGTGCTTTCGAATCATTCTTCAAAAACAACAAATCCATCATCACTACACAATGCACTTCAGCATTCCTCCTGACGGTGACGTCCCAAATCGGAAAACAATTCTTCAGTGGGTGGCTAAATTTAGACTGACGGGTACAACACTGAACAGGAAATCTCCAGGCCGTCCTCGGACTGTACGAATGCCTGAAAACATCCAAGCTGTAAGGGCATCAATTTTTCAGTCTCCTAGATGTTCAGTGCGCTTCTGCCTTACCCATTTCCAACACGTCTTTAAGGGAGGATTTTGAATGAGGACCTTAATTTCCATCCATACAAAATGATGCTAGTGCAGGAACTCACTGTGAGAGACTGGGAGAGCCGTAGAGAGTTGTGCGCCAACATTCTGCCAATTGTTCATTGAGATGCAATTGTCACGTGCAGCGATGAGGCACATTTCCATTTGAATGGTTGCGTAAATAAGCAATGGGCTGAAACCAACCCTCGTGAACTTCATCAGAGACCCCTGCACAGTGAACGTGTTACAGTTTGGTGTGTCGTTGCAGAATTTGGCATTGTAGGCCCTTACTTTTTTGAGGAGGGGGGAAGCAATGGTCACCATCACTTCAGAACATTACATTGAAATGCTAGAGAACTTTTTGTGGCCCCAACTAGAAGAAATAAATGTGGTGGATGCCTGGCTTCAACAGCATGGACCAACAGCTCCTATCCATGCAAGTTTTGCGGGAGATGTTTCCGGGAAAGCTGATCTCCCTGTGCGGTGATGCCGGGTGGCCTTCACATTTGCCTGATCTCGCTCTGTGCAATTTCTTCAAGTCGAAGGGATACACACACCAACCTCAAAACCTTGAAGCCCCTCAAGGGAGCTATTCGCCACGAAATCGCCGCTATTCCCCTTGAAATGGCCGAGCGAGTCATGCGAGCGTTCAGAAATCGTCTCGAAGAGCGTATCGCTAATGGTGGCCACCACCTTGAAGACATTATTTTTAAAACACAGTGAAAAAAAATCGATTTTGTATACCGTTTCTTGTGTCGTAATGAGATTTATTGTATCTTGTGGCGTTCTTGTAGAATAAATGTTTGAAATGCGGTACTTCTTTTTGGCTCACCCTGTGCAATCCTGGATATGTCAAACTGAGATTAAAAGATTGAAACCTCACCAATCCATCCAATAAATCAATCTTTATTTTATAAAGAACCATCATATCAAATAATTGTGGGGTAGACTCTCTGGGTAACTCACACTGGAGGGCATTAGTTAGGTTCAAGTTGGTGACCAAGTGCATACTTAGACACTTGTATCTATCTGCCACCTGCCTGGAGGACCTTTCAATGCTCGGTATCACATGCTTCTTCACATGCCCCGTCTTTAACTACCAATCAGTGTCCTTAACAACGTGCCTTATCTTATATATAAACATCTACGTGTGGAAGTGGGTGTGTCTGTCCAGCCCAGAAGTGAGAGGTGGAGTCGGGGTAAGGGCTCTGCCTCCGAGGAAACAGAAAACTCGCTTAGCCGCTAATAACACAAGCGAGGTGAGCACGGCAGCAAAATGAAACCTCAGAAGAAAGACAAAGTCGCTTAGTCGCTAACATCGGCATAACGGTATCCCTTTTACTTTTCCTCCCGCCGCTAATGGTAATAGGCGGAGTGGTGGCTCTGAGGCTAGAGATCTGCACTGGCAATCGGAAGGTTGCCGGTTCGAATCCCGTAAATGCCAAAAAGGGACTCTGCTCTGTTGGGCCCTTCAGCAAGGCCCTTAACCTGCAATTGCTGAGTGCTTTCAGTAACTGATAAAAAAGTGCTATATAAATGTAATGAATTATTATTATTAATGCACAAGAGATTAGCTGACATCTCTACATTTCAATTTTTTTTCTGATGATTTTAATAGTTTCTAGGACCCTGGGCTTTTTACAGCACAGGCTTACACAGCTAGTACAGTCATATGAAAAAGTTTGGGAACCCCTCTCAGCCTGCATAATAATTGATTCTACTTTCAACAAAAAAGATAACAGTGCAATGTCATTCATTTCCTAGGAACATGTGAGCACTGGGGTGTTTTCTGAACAAAGATTTTTAGTGAAGCAGTATTTAGTTGTATGAAATGAAATCAGCTGTGAAAAAATGTGGGTCCCCTTGTAACTTTGCTGATTTGAATGCCTGTCACTGCTCAATGCTGATTACGTGCAACACCAAATTGGTTGGATGAGCTCGTTAAGCGTTGAACTTCATAGACAGGGGCTTCCAATCATGAGTGGTAAAAGGTATTTAAGGTGGTCAATTGCAAGTTGTGCTTCCCTTTGACTCTCCTCTAAAGAGTGACAGACAGCATGGGATCCTCAAAGCAACTCTCAAAAGATCTGAAAACAAAGATTGTTCAGTGTCATGGTTTAGGGGAAGGCTACAAAAAGCGATCTCAGAGGTTTAAACTGTCAGTGTCAACTGTAAGGAATGGAATCAGGAAATGGAAGGCCACAGGCACAGTTGCTGTTAAACCCAGCAGGTCTGGCAGGCCAAGAAAAATACAGGAGAGGCATATGAGCAGGATTGTGAGAACAGTTACAGACAACCCACAGATCACCTCCAAAAACCTGCAAAAAACATCTCGCTGCAGATGGTGTATCTGTACATCATTTTACAATTCAGCACAATTTGAACAAAGAACATCTGTATGGCAGGGTGACGAGAGAGAAGCCCTTTCTGCACTCACGCCACAAACAGAGTCGCTTGTTGTATGCAAATGCTCATTTAGACAAGCCAGATTCATTTTGGAACAATGATGAGACAAAAGTGGAGTTATTTGGTCATAACAAAAAGAGCTTTGCATGGCGGAAGAAGAACACTGCATTCTAAGAAAAACATCTGCTACCTACTGTCAAATTTAGTGGAGGTTCTATCATGCTGTGGGGCTGTGTGTCTAGTTCAAGGACTGGGGCCCTTGTTGAAGTTGAGGGTCGGATGAATTCAACCCAATATTAACAAATTCTTCAGGATAATGTTCAAGCATCAGTCACAAAGTTGAAGTTACGAAGGGGTTGGATATTCCAACAAGACAATGACCCAAAACACAGTTCGAAATCTACAGAGGCATTCGTGCAGAGGGAGAAGTACAATGTTCTGGAATGGCCATCACAGTCCCCTGACTTGAATATCATCGAAAATCTATGGGATGATTTGAAGCAGGCTGTCCATCAAATTGAACTGAACTGGAGAGATTTTGTATGGAAGAATGGTCAGAAATACCTCCACCCAGAATCCAGACACTCATCAAAGGCTATAGGAGGACAGCGTCTAGAGGCTCAAAGGAGCAAAAGGAGGCTCAACTAAGTACTGATGTCATATCTCTGTTGGGGTGCCCAAAAGTATGCACCAGTCTAATTTTTTTATGATGCATATGGCATATTTTCTGTTAATCCAATAAACTTAATGTCACTGCTAAAATACTACTGTTTCCATAAGGCATGTCATATATTAAAAGGAAGTTGCAACTTTGAAAGCTCAGCCAATGATAAACACAAATCCAAAGAATTAAGAGGGGCTCCCAAACTTTTTGATATGACTTTATGTTAAATTTGACTACACTTGCAGGCTGGCTGGGTAAGTATTCAGCCGGTATTCAGGCCAAGATGTCCTCCAAAAGCATTTGGGAAAGACAACAGTGTGCCCTCTCCCTCCTGTATACTCTCGCCCGCTTGTTTAGTTCTATGGTTTGCTTTTGCTTCTTGGTTATCAAGCCCACCAGCCCCTCAGTGGTCAAAACATGACATGTTACCAGGAGAGGATCGCATTTCCAAAACCGAGATGTTTAATGAGCAGAGGAGGCTGTTGAATTCTGTTAAGATGAGGATGATTCATTGCAGACGGCTGTGTGAGTGAGTGTGTATGTGCCCGTCGTTTTAAAGTTCACTTGAAAATGTCAGGAGTTTTTGTGACGACACTCAGCTTTTCTTGCCCCAGGATGTTGTGCGGCTATTTTTGTAAAAGCCGTCTTGTGTCCGGGTGAGCGAGCGGCAGGCTGCGTTTCATGTGGAAGCCTCCTCACTTGTCACTTCTGGAGCTGATCAGTATGTATTCAGACAGGCGGGCACACTCGAAAGTTTTGTACACATTTTTTGTTTTCATTTCAATGCCAAACCTGTGTGTGTTTTTTGCCCTTTTGTCAACAGTGGTCCCAAACCCCTTCCCAAGATCTGGAATCTCTGCATGCAGAGAAAATGGGAAGGTGAGACAGCACTCTGGACCACAAAACACAAAAACTACGATAATACAGGGAGCACAGACACCCTAAAGAACAATGAAAATTGGCTCTTATTTTACAACAGGTAATGCATTGTAACAAAAAATCTAACTGAGCAATGACAAAAGTGACATAAATCACACATCAAGGTACAGCAGGAAGTGCATCAACAGAAGTATGGAATTGTATGATGTAATGTATCAGATAATAATAATCAGACAGAAACCAAAACAATGACAGAAAAGAGACTCACCGCTGCACAACAGTCAGTCAAGCTGGTGTGCCAAACTAACAGATAAATCATCTCGTCGTGAACCGTTTTTAATTGAAAGTTGACTGGTGGAGGTCCGTTAAGGGCAAATCACGGAGAGTAGAAGGGGTCGATTTCTTAAAGGTCGAAGGAAACAAATGGACAGGACATATTAAACAAGTAAAAACCAACCATTGCACTATGAGAGCAGCAACATGCCATGGAATTAAAGAACGGCTTTAACTAACAACAAGACTCTGCGCCATTTAAACAGCTGGTTGGAGTGAAATTGGTTGGAATTGGAGACCCTGACTTATAGTAGTTGGTCATCAGTCGGCTCACTCAATTCACATTTCATTTTTGTTTGGGTGCCATTTAAGGAAAGAAATAAAGCAATTCAGAGGAACGATGAAGAAGTTCAGGATATATGAAGATGGAGGTGGCAGAGTTAAAGATGCTAAGATTTGGGTGTGACGAGGATAGACGGGATTTGAAATGAGGACATTAGAGGGTCAGCTCAGGTTGGAAGGTTGGGAGAAAAAGTCAGAGAGGTGAGATTGCGTTGGTTTGGATATGTGCTAAGGGTACTAAGAATAGAGCTGCCAGGCAACAGGAAAAGAGGAAGGTCTAAGAGGAGGTTTATGGATGTGGTGAGAGAGGACATGCAGGTGATGGGTGTAACAGAACAACATGATGAGGACAGGAAGATATAGAGGAAGATGATCCCCTGTGGAAACCCCTAACGAGAGCAGCTGAATGAAGAAGAAGAAGAAGAAGAAATTCAGGGGAACCAATATTAAAAAAATACAAGTCAATGAAAATGAAAGGAAAAGGAGTTAATTAGCAGCAACAACTGGTCACCAATGAAGAAAAGGGTTAGAATGAGAACCTGCAGCCACTGCGGCCCTCCAGGTCTGGAGTTTGGGACCACTGGCATAAAGTGTCACCAAGCCATCTTTCAATCATTGTTACATAAATTAAGTTGCTTGCAGTTCTTACCTTTATAGAGATAAACATCATGTCACTCGCCTGCTCTGATTTCAAGGAACGGGAGAAGTGTGTCGTAGCAATTGAGGTTTTCACAAATGCCCATGAGGGTGGGATGGGTTGGAAGCAGAAGTCAGATTGTTAGCATATAACGAGACCTACCACTGCATTTCGGTAAATGAGCAATATCATTACTACTATATTGAATAAATAAAGAATATCATTATTACCAAAGAGAAATGCACATCTAAAGTTGTACCTTTTTTATATGGTAATATTTGATCATCTAACCCTGCCTCCCCATGCAGTGTCCAGCAGCTTTAGCACACACTTACTGCCGTTGTTTCACTGTTTTGCCATCAGGAGTGGCTGTCAAATGAGGTAAAAAAAAAAATATAAAGAATAAACAAGTTGAATTAACTGCTCTCAAGGTAAAATTGAAACAGTGAAGTCATTTGCAATTGAAGTCAGAACGTTTCTCTGGTTTAAAACTGAGGAGTTCACAAATTTGCCAATGGGAGGTTTTGATGTGTACAGTGTTCTTTATTCAAGATATCTCAATGTCTTAAACAAATTTCTTGAACAAAAAACAACGTGACAAAATCGGTCCACTGGAAGCTAAGTTGTTTCATGCGAACAGAGAGACAAACAGACAGGCGTGACTATTGCAGTAGGTGCTTTTTTCATCATACGCACCTAGGAAGACAAAGAGACAAGAGAAAGTAATGAGCAGTTATGAATTCTGTAAAACTCCTGACAACTCATGTGACAAATCCCAGCTTTCCCAGGGTTTAGTCAGTCACACAGGGGAAAGTAAACCGTTCATGGGGTCATATAGAGTATGACTGGCCAAAATTCCTTAACAGAAACGCAAAAGAAAAGACTGGAAATGATTCTTAACACAATTCGTCAGGATGCCTGTAGAGCTGGCTGTGACACATCTTTCTTTCTTTCTTTCTTTCTTTCTTTCTTTCTTTCTTTCTTTCTTTTCCCCTGCCAGATGACTTTAACTGCATATTTTTTTATCTTAAGGGAAGATTCCAGTTATCCAGTTTTCATTTCTTCTCACCATTACCCCGACCCCTGAATGTGACACTTTTTGATATACTTGGCTGCGGCAGAGAAAAAACGATTTCCAAAGAGGTTATTCAGTTTAGAGATGCCAAGGAGTCACTTCAGTGAACCTGACCTCGTCATATCTGAGCGGCGCCCCCTGTCAGGTATGAGCCACAGTCTCAGTCACAAGCCCAGCAAGCTCACAGATGTCAAGTGCACATCTTGCTTTCAGTGACAGGACCAAGCTGAATCAATATCTGCTCCTAATGTGTTAGTTTTTTGTTGCTTTTGGAATATGTTCCTAGATTAAAATTAATTGAATGTACTGATGTGGTTAATCTGGACCTCTTGCTGGGAAAAATACCTCAGATGTTTAATAAAGAGAAGAAAAAGGCAGTGTAATTTGATTGGTATGACAATCAAGATCAGATTTGCTCTTATTGCTTGATACAATTTTGCCCTTTCATTCAGGGTCCTACTACCGATCGAGCACAAAAACGAGTAAACAAGAACATTTAAAGATCTTCGGAATCCTATATGTTAAGCATTGTTACTGTCTAATATGGGACGTTGATCTTTCCATAAAAGTTGACTGGTGGTGGTCTGTTAAGGGCAAATCAGGGTCAATTTACCAAAGGTCTATTAAAACAAACGGACAGGACAAAATTCAACAAGTGAAAAGGAAAAGTCAGAAAACAACCTCGCAAACAGATTGCCAGAAAAACAAATTTTCTAAAACTAATAAAAGACCCTTCCCCTGAAACATAGGTAGCACAATAATGGAGCACATCTTAAATAAGGTCAGGTCATCTAGTGAAGTGATGCCTACTAGCAGTGCGTGGTATCACACTAACTAACAGTGAAGAAGACAGAATAATTATGTCATACTGTAAGTGGGAGTCACTGACATGGCGAAAGGGTTTAAGGTGTCCAAACAGACATGCAAAGTAGCACTACTTGGTAACTTATTCCTTGTGTCTGTGCGCCTCCATGGAAAGACCTTCTAACTTTCCTGCAAAATTTGCCTTACACAAATTTCTATCCCCCGTCTTCTCACTGTAACTAAAATCCAACCATCAAAGTTACCTGCTTTGATAGCACTCTTACAGTGTATACTCTCCACCACGCTCCACATTAAGCCATTACATTTTCTTTCTAAACACACTCAGTGAAGGACATGTCAGCTTTGGAAAAACTGTGATCGGTTATTCCGATAAAATATGAAAACCTTTCTTTTTTAATTATGTGTTCAACAATTCCTGCCTCGCATTTCATCCTATGAGTACACAGATTGCTGTAGACACGGGGCACACATGACATGTATGTATTCCAAATGATGATATATATTTACCCTATTCAACACCAGGCACCTCACATGCAGATAAGGAGCTTTGGCTTGATTGGGAGAACTTTTTGCCCGAGGTGAACTCCGGTGGTGGGGGAGATAGGATAACAGGCTACTTGC
>JANRMT010049829.1:14875186-14909119 GCA_026402145.1 Polypterus bichir lapradei
TTCCTCATCCTTGAATTAATATGATAAACTGGCCCTGGGATGCAGTAGAATATGGGGTCACACTGGTGGGTCTTGTCCAGGTCTTTCCAAAAATGTTCCACATCCTTGAATTAATTCAAAAACAGCCCCAGGGATGCCATATTATATGAAGCCACATTAGTGGGCCATCTCCAAGACTTTCCAAATGTGTTCCACATCCTTGAATTAATTCAAAAAACAGGCTGAGGGATTCAGTAATATAGAGGTCACACTGGTGGGTGATCTTCAGGTCTTACCAAATGTGTTCCTCAACTTTGAATTAATTTAAAAAATGGGCCAAGGGATATGCATTAGAATACAGGGCCACTTTGGTGGGTCATCTCCAAGACTTTCCAAAAGTGTTCCTCACCCTTGAATTAATTCAATAAACTGGCCTAAGGATATGAAGTGGAGTACGGGGTCACATTGGTGGGTCTTCTCCAGGTCTTTCCAAAAATGTTACACATCCTTGAATTAATTCAAAAACAGGTCCAGGGATGCCATACTATATGGAGCCACATTAGTGGGTCAACTCCAAGACTTTCCTAATGTGTTCCTCATCCTTGAATTAATTCAATAAACTGGCCCAGGGTTGCCGTATTATACGGGGTCACAATGGTGGGTCTTGTCCAGGTCTTTCCAAATGTGCTCCTCATCCTTGAATTAATTCAAAAACTGGCCCAGGGATGCCTCATTACATGGGGCCACTTTGGTGGGTCATCTCCAGGGCTTTTTCAAATGTGTTCTTCATCCTAGAATAATTCTGGTGATTGTATCAGAAGTAACTACTAAGCAGAGCTTAAAGGTACTGGAGGACTCTACAAGGACCCCCCCGTCCCCAGTTGTTACACTGGGTTAGGTTAGCTGGCCAGTTTCATTTCTCTTTTGTTTGACATTCATGGATCTCCCTTTAGGTGTTTTGCTTTAATAAAACTCTTTTTTATGTAATGTGGTATTTTATTACCCCCCCCCCCCCCACACTTACTTTTTGGGCCTTAGATAAGCTGGTGACATAACTCTCTGTCTGTGCCTGCAGTGGAGTCATTGAGGGGGTCTGTATCTTTAACTGGACCCTTGTAAATGTGCTCTTCAGCTTTTTGTGTTCCACATTAACCTGCTTGGTAAGTCGAAAGTGTCCTTCACACGTCCTTTACAAACAAGGGCAGCACAAACGCCGAGCGCTTTCCAGCGAAGCAATTCCTCGTTCTTTTTCTTCTTTTTTTTTTTTTTTTGATTAGAGGAAAGCAGAGAAATGTCCCAGATAATGAAAATCTGCCTGAGAATAAAATGTCATTTTTTTTTCTCCCATTCTTCTTCACTTTTTTAATTATTGTTTTGATAAAAGGAACACAGAGCCTCACCGGCGTATCAGCACATGAGTGACAACTCTTTTGTGAGATTCCGCCGACTGTAGGCGCAACATGGAGGAACTGGAAGCCAGACAAAGCAGGAGGTGCTCCTAACTCATGTGGGGAGAAGGTTGACCCCTTCACAAATCACGTTAGCATAGTCACCATGCCACTCTCACTCTCGATACCAGCGCCCACCCCCGTACCTCCAGGTGTCCCGTAGTCTCCTTCTGGCAACACTTTAGGGTGTGGTGGAAGTACTGCAATAAAGGGCCCTGCATTTCCTACAGCACCCTCTGGTGGCACCCACGTGTTAGAGTTAGGGTTAGGGCTGTACCAAACTTCAACTCCCATAAAGCCCTGTGGGTGTCCACATTGCCGCAGCAGCCCAAGGGAGTTGCTCTCTAGCATTCTCTAGCATGCACTCTCCCCCAGTCCTTCCATTATAGAGGCATCTCAGCCAGGTAAAGGCCCTGGCCATCCTCTAGCTAGCTAGCTAGCTAGATAAATAGATAGATAGATAGATAGATAGATAGATAGATAGATAGATAGATAGATAGATAGATAGATAGATAGATAGATTACAGCCCAAACACACAAGAAGTGCCACAATGGGCTTTAACAGGCCTTGCCTCTTGACAGCCCCCCAGCCTTGACTCTCTAAGAAGACAAGGAAAAACTCCTCAAAAAAAACCCTTGCAGGGAAAATAAATGGAAGAAACCTTGGGAAAGGCAGGTAGGTTGGGCGTGCACTGGGTTTCAAAAAAGGGGGTAAATACAATACAATACACAGAACACAAATAATCCTCAATATAATAGTACAATAGAAATATTACAAGTACAGAGCAGAATTCAACAGTAGATGATATTGCATAATACAATTTGGAATTGTTTAGAGTCCTGGAGACCTCGGCCATCAAGCTGCCTCCCCCATTGGCCATTCCACAGCTGAGTCAGCGCTGGGCCAGCCAATCTGATGTAAGGACCCCTCAACGCAATGATTCCCGTGATCCTTTATCAGAGATGACTTTACCTTAGGCAGGCAGAAAACTTGGCAGGTGGGCAGTGGCACCAAGTTCCACATTTCATTCCCGAGAAGAGAAACAGAATAGGGGAGGGTTAGTAACAAATTATAACTATCACATTACTTATATTTTAGTGCTAATGACTATCAACAGAGATACAGTATGTGCAGTTAATCAGCAGATTAGTCACTATATGTGTAAATTTACAGTATATAAACAATCTATAATCATGGTATATGTCTTGCCTGTACTCTTCCATCTACTGCCTCTGCTCTCTACTGTCAGACCCAGCATCTGCCACTCTGGCCTAATTTAGATATCACTTCTGATTAGCCCCACCGTCGGAGTTCGCAGCTTAGCAGAGGGGTAGGGACAAGCTCCTGGCACTCCAGCCGAGAGGTTCAGGTGTTCCTGACAGCAGGCGTGAAACTTCACTGCTGAAATGAGCAAATCAGTCCTCAGGTGGACCAAGAGGCTTTAGCAGCACATCCCTATTGTACGGGTTATACCGTGATAGAGGTTTTGGATTTGTGAGATTGCCCAGCTCCAGGGAAATAATAAAGCAAGACGTGACTTTTAAACTGCTGCAGGAGAAAGCTTTGCACAGAGCTCATCTTCCTTGCCTGTTGCCCTTCACTGGTAGATCGGGTGCTGCCATGGTTTTCTCAAGGCGTCTGACTCTGGCAGCCTGTGCTTCTAGAATGGTTTTAGTGTCTCTTTTCCATTGCTGGATTTGGAACATTTTTGATCAATAACAGCTCCTTTCTGTCTGGGAAATCTGTAATTGTTCTTTCTTATAAATACGAAGACCTAAAGTAGATTAAGTAAGAAATCCAGGCTGGAAATCTTTAATAGCTTGCTTCATCAAGTCTCAGCAGAGGTTGGAGTCCTTGAACAAAGTCAGGAAATCTGCCAGTCAGGCTGGTGACGGCCTGGGCACACCAGTTATTGTAAACTGAAAACAGGTAATGTTCATGTTAAATTGGGGTATCAAATTAAAGATGGTGGCACCACTGTTTTCTCGGATATCCTGTTATGTGGCACCAAAATAAACATAAAAGCAATTATAGTCAAACGAGCAAGCGCCTGTCAAGCTCTATAACTATTGTAAACCACCTGCCATTCTGAAGACTCCCTTCAGGGTTCCACTTTGACACATCACAGGAAAGAAAGAGGCTTCTGACACAGGATCAGAGTGTTAGTTTCATACCAGACTAGGAGAAGAAACGTAATACGAGCTATTCACAATTCAAACTTGAAGTTCATAAGCAAGATGTTAATCGAAAGCAAAGGTCAAGAACTGGTAAATTTTCTGTAATAAGTAAGACGCACATGTTTTGTTTCCTTAGAATATTCACTGACTTGACCAGCGATGCATCCGATGCACTGATGATGTCAACAGCATATCTTCCAGGGCTACATGCCATAGCAACTGTCATCATATCATGATTAGGGCAACATAAAATTGTGCTGCCCAGAGAAACGCAAAATGGAGATGAAAGTGAAACACAATATTTTCTAATAACTGAGGATAATTTCTATAATCAGATTCAGTGCCTCAAAAACCATTAAGATGAAGAGCTTAAAAAAGTGTGCAGAAAAAGTCTGTAATTGTTCTTCACAAACAGGAAATTACCAGAAAGTGTGGGTCAAAAGCTCAAACTAACAAAGTCTTTGGCCTTTGAACACAACACCTGTTGTTATTACTAATTGGATAATTTAGTGAGGTTCTCAGATTGGTGGCAAAGTGCCTAGAAGTTGATCAAACCTGATTACAAAGGAACGTGCGGAAGGACCATCACCAAATCTCGAGGGGCAAAAGCAGAGGTCTGGAACATCCAATGACCTTGTCGGTCTCCTCCCCGAACCTGAATACTAACCCCATTTTACCCATAAGAACAATACTTTAATATTCACATATCCCGTGAGTTCTTCCAGGAATATATCGGCCGCAGATAATGAAAATGGACTGTGTTATGTATTTATAGCTTGTTCAGAAAGTTTTGTTTCTCCATCTTTTTTGAGTTTAATGTTCTATCTTTCTATATATAAAATCCAACATCTGTCCACTTTTCATGAGAGAACTACTTAACAGATTTAGATCGGGTTTTTATCTATAATTTGCTTGAACATCCTGGTTGATTTTGCGACTTCTCTCATTGCGCTAAGTATCAGAGGGGGCGGGACCCTCCTCACTCACTTGCCAGCCTCTAGGCGTGTACCTTTACCTCCACTTGGTTAGCAAATGAGAGAACTATGTAACAGATTTATATCGGGTTTTTTTCTATAATTTGCTTGGACATTTCGGTTGATTGTGCGACTTCTCTCATCACGCTAAGAATCATAGTTCGCTTGCAGGGGTGATATATTCAAGCTAATCCAAGACAGGGGGTGCGGGCCGAGGGTAGGGGAAAGCGTGACGTCAGGAGTGGGCAGCCAGTCAGGACCCTCCTCACTGTCCTGTTTCACTACTACGCAGGCAGAACCACGGGGGACGGTTAGTGTTGTATATACTGATGTAACTGTATCATTTATTCACTTCTGGTTCTGATTTAAATTTTAGGGTTGTGGTGTGCATTATTAAATGGTGTGCAAAATGGGGCTTATTGTAGGCCCTGTCCTTTTTGAAACTCATATTATAAAGTAGCTCCCAACAAAGAGGTGCCATTAATTGTGACTGCTGTGTTACGTGACCATCAACAACCAGAGTAACTTTAAACAGCATGGCAGCTGCCATGAAAATCAGCACAAAATGGCAGCGACCATACCAAAACAAGAAACAAAATTGCATCTCCAGGGCGTCGATGAAATGAATAAACAATTAGAAAATGCCTTCAAAAATTCCTGGAAAGAGAGAAACTCGGTTTAAAGGTTACAGAAACTGAGCAAAAATGTATCTATGAAGAATTTTCAGATTATCTGCTAAACACTGTGTCATTGTAAGTTCAATTCTTGAAATGACAAGGATTGAGTGAAACAAATTGGAAAAATGTACATTTTATTATCAGTTGTTAACAGAACCATCACTAAGTAACAGGGAATAATATTGTAATCATTATTTAATAGTGTCATTGGCAGACAGATAGCAGAGAACAGTCGTTTTATTATCTTATTAGCATCATTTGATGACACTTCTTTCAACAAATGGATTGATTCCACATTTGATGAAGCTTGTCATTTTAACAACAACCTCTCAAATGATGCCACTTGCTCGGATGTCAGCCGACAGTGTAGCGCTCACATTGAATAGGAAATTTTCATTTCCCTGGAACTTTCTGACCTTCTTTCACATTTGTTTCCCATTCACTAGGCAGTTACTTGATGCCCCTTTTGTGTCTCTAACTGACATCTAAAATTTCTGCTTTGCGATTTCTTAAACAGGCCATAAAAGAAGGCAACCGAATTCCAAAGAATATGATTGTCTTCATTATTCAACAGTTTCTTTGGTTATCATTCCTTTTCATACCACTGATTGATTGCATGCTTTGCCGAGGCTGTCATTTCACTGGTGACAACTCAAATGATGCCAGCATCTCTAATGTCACTTCACAATGAAGTGCATAGAATCAAAAAGACTTTTTTTTTTCTTGAACCTTTCTGATTTTTTCAGAAAATACTTTCTCATCATTAGATTTGTATCTCACAAAGTTTATCCATTAATACATCCAAGTGCTGTACATTCATTGTGATGAAATTACAGTTTATCATTAGCAGCGGGAAACTTTGACAGTGAATAACAGCCATAATAAGCTTTGAGCATGATGGGCGGACAAGGAGTGGGGAGCTTTTCAAGTAAGTCTTTCGACACGGCAGGATTAAAAAATCCTGTACATGATGGCCAGGAAGCCCAGAAATGACTACGACATTAACCTGATCTGGACCCCTTAGCTGTCTTATTATGGCTGTGTCAGGACAGGGCCTACAATCTATGAGTTGTGAAATGAAAACAAGCCATCACTGGTGGCAATGAAGAATGCACAGCAGTTTGTGCCTACAGAGGTCCCAGTAATGGAAACTGGGATGGGTACGGATGAGCAAAGCAGCAGAGTTTCATTTCGTGTGCAGTTTCATCCAAGTCGTCCCTAAAATTTGTGAAATACAAAACTTACTAAAATGAGGTATTGAATTGAAGGAATTGTCATTAATTTATTTTGCACTTTCTGATTGCAATCCACACAACCCATCCATGGAATCAGGGGGTTTTGATAAACGAGAATTTGGAATATCAGAAATGGAGTATCTGGCATATTTAGGAAAGGTATACACTATTTTTAGAATGCCTCAGTTTTCAGATTTAATCTGAAGGAGCTAAAATGGTGCAAGCAGCAAACTACCAGAGGTGTAAATTTAAAGTACAGGTTAGCAAGGACTGAAAAAAGAGGACATCTAAAAATATTACTTATAGGTCTTCATCAGGGAACAACTAATAGGTTACAACCTGCAAATGTTCTGCAACAATTAAAGTAAATGAGCCCTTGCAGGTTGAAACAAACAGTTTGCACAGGTGTCCCATCTTCTGTTGATTACTTAAAAATCCTCAAAGACTGTGTTACTACACCCTCTGAAGTCCTACTTGGATAATATTCCACTCTAGAAATGTAAATTCCAGTGGTAATGGCCAGAAAATGACAATTAACAAATGAAAGGAGACAGAGCATTATTACTCTTAGAAGTGTAGGCCTTTCATTTAGAGAAATTGGAAACAAACAAAAAAAATCAAAGTGTCAGTGAGTCCAGTGGTGTCCTACACAATCCAAAGGCAACTGGAAACGGGAAGAAACTCTGAAAGGAAGAGATCTGACAGACCCAAAGTTCACAAACCAATCAAAAGAGAAGTGAGGGTCACCAGCTTGTGTAATCAGCGCCTAACAGCACAAAAGCTACCAGCACAGCTTAAAAGAGCAGGTCAACAAAAGCCAAGTTTCAGTTTCTACTGTGAAGAGGCGACTTTGTGCAGTAAGATTGGCATGGTGAGCCATTCTTTAAAGGACAAAATAGGGTCTTGAAATACCCCCTGTGGACTACTGTAAACAGGACAAAGTCTATGTAATTGTATTTAGTGCCTGTACCGTTTTGCATTTATTGTTTTCCTGCTGAGTGCTTCTATCCTAGAGCTTTTGTAATTGCCAGATATCAAAGTCAAAGCAAACTTTATTGTCATCTCAACCATATACAAGTATACAGATAGACGAAATTGACAAGCTCAGGGTCCACAGTGTAACAACATCCATCCATTATCCAACCCACAATATCTGAACTACAGGGTCACGGGGGTCTGCTGGAGCCAATCTCAGCCAACACAGGGCGCAAGGCAGGAAACAAACCCTGGGCAGGGCGCCAGCCAACCGCAGGGTGCACACACACATACACACACCAAGCACACACTAGGGACAATTTAGGATCGCCAATGCACTTAACTTGCATGTCTTTGGACTGTGGGAGGAAACCGGAGTACCCGGAAGAAACCCATGCAGAAACGGGGAGAACATGCAAACTCCGTGTAACAACATGAAGTGCAAATAATAAATAAAAAAAAAATAAAAAATAGAATTAAAATTTTAAATTAAAACACAAACAAGACAAGACATTGTGCAAAGACAAGACAAAGAAGTAGCAGCAATATTGACATGAAGTAAGCAATATGAGCATTGATGAAATGTATGGTATTTGCAATGTAGATACATAAATATAGACAATATGATATGTAATATCCATCAAGCTATATCCTAACTACAGGGTCATGGGGGTCTGCTGGAGCCAATCCCAACCAGCACAGGGCACAAGGCAGGAAACAAACCCTGGGCAGGGCGCCAGCCCACCACAGGGTGCACACACATACACACCAGGCACACACTAGGGACAATTTAGAATCGCCAATACACTTAACTTGCATGTCTTTGGACTGTGGGAGGAAACCCACGCAGACACGGGGAGAACATGCAAACTCCACGCAGGGAGGACCCGGGAAGCGAACCCAGGTCTACTAAATGCAAGGCAGCAGCGCTACCCACTGCACCACCGTGCCTCCCCATATGTAATATAATAAATAAATAAAGATATAGATAATACAGAAATTATCAGTGTATAATAATAGTTGTTTAAGACGTGTAAACAATGACAGGTCTGAATGTTTCACAGCAGAAGGATATCAAGAATGCCAAAATACTTAAAGATCAGTATGAGATTTTCAGGTCTTTCTTACATGCACACTCGTCTTTGCAGGAAAGTGGCTTGCATGTATAAAAGTTCTGTTTTTTAGAATGCTCCGCAGCATTGGAGTGATGGCTGAAAAAGTCGTCTTTGGAAAATTTTGAGTAGTTGCTAGTTTCAAAAACTTTATTTTTGCCCTTCTTGGTTGTTGAATCTCTGCTCCTGTTTTGTTGACTTGAATTTTTGATTTGTGTTTGATGCTCAATTATGTTGTCTACTGATTTTCATCTTTGGTCCGTTCTCTGATTACAATTCTACTGATCATTGTTTTCTTCTTAAGGAGTCAAGGCTGTGTGGCGGCCTGGCACCCTGCCCAGGGTTTGTTTCCTGCCTTGCGCCCTGTGTTGACTGGGATTGGCTCCAGCAGACCCCCGTGACCCTGTAGTTAGGATATAGCGGGTTGGATGATGGAAGAATGGATGGAGTCAAAGCTGGGGTAGGGGACTGTCAAAAAACCACATCCTATTAAAGCCCATCAAAGCATTCCATGTGTGATTTTGGGCTCTACAAGAATTAAATAGTTGCTGTTGTTTAACTGTCAGTCGCAAATCAGTACAAGAATTTTGCTCTCTAAGGGTTATTCTGCACTTGAAAGCAATACCTTGTCTGTAAACTCACACCACCAGGCGTGTCTATTCGTTTCGGTCAGAGATGGCACCATCTGCCCTCAGTTTCCACATTTCCTTAAAACCGATCAAACTCGCCGGCAGCCACAGTTCCACGCCAACAGATTTTAGCACCAGAGCAGTGCTTGCAGGTGTGTAGTCTGTAGTCGTGCCCCCAACTTTCAGCACTCTAGACCGTAATAAATGGTGTAACACTTTTGATCATGAAGAAGAGAGTTGCAGATGAGATGCAACTACTGATTCACTTGTGGAAAAACACAATTTGCTTTGTGAATTATTTTTGCAAAGTGAATTTATAACTTTCATATAAGTAAGCAGGCAAGATGGGTCACCTAACAATTAATCACATCTTTATTAGTAACTAATGACAATACTCAAGTTTCGCTACAAATACGATGTCGCACTAGTGATAGGTAAGCAAGCAAGATGGGTCACCTAACAATTAATGACACCTTTATTAGTTAGGCTCCATTAGTTAGGCAGTTACTGATGACAAATTTCAAAATATCGATGACAATTTCAGTAATAATAATTAATGATTACATTTACATATTACTTTTCTCACTACTCAAAGTGCTTTACACCTCAGTCACCACTAATGTGTATGATGTAACGGCAGCCATTTTACACCATACGCTCACCACTGGTGGGGGAAAGATAGTTAGCCAGTTAGAGACAAAGAGGTGATGAGGGTGGCTAAAATGACTAGGCTGTGGTGGGCAGTTTATACAGGACATCGAGATACCCCCTACTCTTTAGGAAGGATACCCAGGGATGGATTAATGACCACAGAGAGCTGGGAACTTGATTTGAAGTCTCATCTGAAGGAGGACGACACTATTTTTATAGCACTGGGGCATTGGGATCAACATTCAGACCACAGGGTAAGCCCCCCATGCTGGCCTCACCAACACTTCTTCCAGCAACAAATCCAACTTTTCCTGCTTGGTCTCCCACCCAAGTACTGGCAGCTCCCAAATATAATCACCTTCAGGTAAATTTCTTTTTCCGACATGCAGATGATGCAGCTTTTCTTTTCTTTTTTTTTTTTAAAGAAGCTATTAGTTTCACTACAAATACAATGTTATGCAAATCACTTTGCTTTTCACTAGTGGTAGGTAAGCAAGCAAGATGCATCACTTAACAATTAATGATGCATTTATTAGTCAGGTTCAAAAGAGACAGTAACTGATAACAACATTGAAGATACTGATGACAATTTCAAGAAATCATACGTTTTATTACAAATACAATGTTGTGTGAATATGTGTGTTCTTTACTAGTGATAAGTAAGCAAGCAAGATGGTTCACCTAACAATTAATGACATCTTGATTAGTCAGGCTCCAAACAGGCAGTTACTGATGATAAAACTGATGCAAGATAGGAGAGAAACCAGGCAAGCATTTCCAAGATACCAGAAAATTTTCGGGAAGCTTCTTTAATTAAGTTCCTGGAGAATCAGGTACTTAGCAGTTCATTGACTGGTATTTCGTTAGTTTTACACCTATGGTTATTCCACTCCAAAGCTAATAGATATAATGCCAAAGTAACTTTAATACTAAGTAAAGCCATATAATATTTTAAAAAAACTATTTGTTTTGACCAAAAATTATTTATAGCCACGTAATTTCTTGAAACAGCCATTTTAACCTAATTGCAACACATGAATGATCCTATTTATTTTCAAAATAGTTATGACCAATCAGAGTCATGGGAAACCCAGGGGCTATATTAGTATTGTGACTAAAAATATAAAGGAAAAATAAATAAATAAAAATAATATTGCTATTATTACTTCATACTGTTATGAATAGATATCATGAAAAATATTGTAATCATTTAATAGCAAATTAAGCAAACAGCAGTCAATACTTTCCATTTATCTATGAGTTATTTTAGATTATGCGCTTATCCAAAGCAAATAGATATAATGCCAAAGTAACTTTAATACTAAGTAAAGCCATATAATATTTAAAAAAAACTATTTGTTTTGACCAAAATAAGTTATAGCCAGATCATTTCTTGAAACAGCCATTTTAACCTCATTGCAAAACATGAGTAATACTATTTATTTTCAAAACAGTTGTGACCAATCAGAGTCATGGGGAACCCAGAGGCTATATCAGTAGTGTGAATAAAATTGTAAATGAAATAATAATAATAATGATAGTATTGTAATTATTAGTTCATACTGTTATGATTAGATAGCATGAAAAATATTGTAATCATTATTTAATAGCAAAATCAGCATACAGTAGTGAATACTTTCCATTTAGCTATGAGTTATTTTAGATTATGCATTTATCCAAAACAAAAAGATATAATGCTCAAGTAACTTTAATACTAAGTAAAGTATTTTAATATAAAAACCATTTGTTTTGACCAAAAATTATTTATAGCCAGATCATTTCTTGAAGCAGCCATTTTAACCTCATTGCGAAACATGAATAATCCTATTTATTTTCAAAATAGTTGTGACTAAGCAGAGTCATGGGGAGCCCAAAGGCTATATCAGTAGTGTGACTAAAAATATAAAGGAAAAATAAATAAAAATAATATTTTAATTATTACTTCATACTGTTATGAATAGATATCATGAAAAATATTATAATCATTATTTAATAGCAAAATCAGCATACAGCAGTCAATACTTTCCATTTATTTTAGACTATGCATTTATCCAAAACAAGTTGCAAAGTTTCATATGTGAGCACACTTAAGTGAAGTGAATTGCTGAAGACAGGGAGAGGGAAAGAACATTCCAAATTCAATGGGTGTGGATTTTATATATGAGGCTCAAGCACTTCCCATTAATCATCCTCGAGCTTTGTGCACTCTTGCAGTTGATTGCATTTTAGAGACTGGAT
Organism: Polypterus bichir lapradei; assembly: GCA_026402145.1. NCBI lineage: Eukaryota > Metazoa > Chordata > Cladistia > Polypteriformes > Polypteridae > Polypterus > Polypterus bichir. Next base: position 14,887,283 of record JANRMT010049829.1, read on the forward strand.
TGAAGGTTGAAAAAGTAAGTATATCATTCCCTTTTTAAATTCTTTTGAAGAAAAAAAATTGTACTGTAGCAAGGCAATCAGCCTGGCATATGGGGGGGGTGGGGGTGGTGAGGAGACTTCCCCCTGCTCCTCTGAGCCCTTTGCCGTTAATATTCTGCACTTGCAAGGTGAACTTTTTCAGTTTTCAAAGGAACCGTCTGCCTATTCAGCGGTGAACCGCTGGAGCCGAATCAATAGCAGGATTAACTGGGCTCCAGCGACCCATGTGAAAATCCACTGCGGTTAGAATGCAGCAAGGAGTTTGCTGCAGCTCTGGAGATGTGCGGTTCACATTTTTAACCCCTAGTGCCTCTCCTTCTACCCTACGGTGCAGCACATGCCAAATCAATTCAGTTGCTTTCTCCCAATGAGTCACAATGGTAATGATCATTTTCCCAAATGTTTTCTAATTGACTGTTTATACACAGCATGCATTTATTAGCGGTTTGTTTCAGATAGTCGAGTAAAATGAGTTTGCAAATTGAGTTTAACTGATGAATAGATTTAAAAAAAAAACGAAAGTGCTTTCAATAAAAAAAAAGAAGATTGGTGTCAAATCTACAATTGCAAAGGCAATTCTAATCATCATTCTTGATCCCTATTGAATAATCATAAGACATTCATTGCTAATTAGTTTATCTTTGATTATCTTACAGTTGGAAAAAGATATTGCTCGTCACATTCAAAGGAGCTGTTAAATATCAATGGAGTGCAAATTAACCCACTGATTATTAGTTTAATAGGACTTGTAATTGTCAATCACTTAAATAGTTGTTGCCCATACAGCAGCTTAAAGAAGCCAATCCACATGTGTTGGCATAGTTAATGAGTGTGCCATGTACCAGACTGCAGACACTTTCAGAGCTATCCTGTAAAAAAGGTTGGTCGTCCTGGATGGTGTGTCTACCCAGAATGCTTCAGTTAGTGCAGTGGATTTGCACAGGTATTCGGAATCCTTCACTTTCTGTACGCTTTATTGTGTTGAAGATTTAACTTTAAAATGGTAATCTACACTCAATGGCCTATAATGACAAACTGAAAAAAATATATATATATATCTTTAATAAAGGTTTCCAAATGTATTAATAATCAAAACATGACATACAGTATCTAATTTCTATCAGTATTGAGATTGTTTGCTATTTTCTTCTTGTTCATCCTTTCCTACTTCTATGTGGGGTCGATGTGCTTGATCAACCATCTCCAAAACAGCCTGGTCCTGAACTTCCTCGCCCTTCTTTTACTTTATCCTTCCCACTTCCGCATTCCTCCCTTGCTTTCTCTTCCCCTGTACTTCCATTCCCATCAATCTTGTGCCCACATATTCATGGTCTCCGTCCTCATTACATGCCCATAGTGCTTCAAACTACTTTCCTGTGCCAGTCAAGTCCTTCTTTTACTTTATCCATCCCAATTCCTTGCTGCCTTCCCTTGCTTTCTCTTCCCCTGTACTTTCATTCCCATCACTCTTTTGCCCACGTATGTATGGTCTAAATGTGTGGACGCTAGGGGTCACTTTTGCTCCTTTTAACCCCAAAAGACAGATGCAGGACACAGGCGAAAAACACCCAGAAGTTATTTAATTTCTTCCCTTATTCTCTAAAGTGCCCACAAGTACCACAGCCATAAATAATCAGGCACGTAATCACTAAATAGCACAATACAATTCTCTTTTTCCTCCACCGCACCTCCCAGCAAGCTTTGTCCTCCACCACCCGATTCCGGCTCCCTGTTGGGTTCCCAACAGTCCTTTGACCTTGAAGTGCTTTTGTTCTTCCGATCGTGTGACTTGTCAGTACTTCTGGGTCAGATGGAAAACTCAAGTTTCTTCTTCAGAAATACTTCAGGGCTTCCGTCCTCATGATTTGATTGTACTTCCAAGCTATAGAGAAAATAGAGGTCTTTGTATGTTTCTGCAGCATCCCCTGGTGGTGCCCAGCAGGGTTGCGATACCAAACTCCAAAGTCCATACTGCCCTGCGGGAGCCTGGGGCACCATTATACTGTAAGGACGCTGTCATCTATCGTCTTGGGGGAAGCAGGGTCTCAAATTAGTTGCCTTCCCCCATCCTTCCACTCTTGGGGTGTTCCGAATGGGTTGAATTGTCGGCCGTCCCTCACAATGGTCTCTCCCCCATAACACCTCAAACCACTTTCCTGTACTTCCTTAGATCTCTCTCCCACTTTTGGTGTACCTCTGATTGTCTCTTTTTTTTATTCTTTACTTTATTATACAGTAACTCCACATATCCATCTCAACATTTCTGTCACATCCAACTTCTTCTCCTCTACTTCCTTTACTGCACATGTCTAAGCTCCATATATCATTGCTGAACCCTCACCTTTAACCTTCGCCTAATTCTTTGATCACACAATACTCCTGATTCACTTCTTCCAACTGTTGCATCCACATTGCATTCCGTGGGTTTTCTCGACATCTAGATTTCCATCTTGGACTACCACTGATTTCCAATGTTTAAACGCATCCACTATTTTCTGAAGCTGTCCCTGCAGGCTAACTTTGACATCTTGATCATCAGTAAACCTCATATATTCTGTCTTCTTCCTGCTTATCTTCAACCCTCTATCTTCCAAAGCCCTTCTTCATTCTTCCAGCATCCTCTCTACTCCCTCTTTTTTGGTGCTACACAACACAACGTCATCAGCACACAGCCTGCAACAGGGGCATTGGTCTTTTATCCCATGACTCAACACATCCAAAACCAGATCAAAGTTGTAAGGACTTCAAGAAGATCCCTGGTGCGGCCCTACTCTAACTGGGATCTTATCTGTTACCCCAACACTGCTTTTAACCAACTCCTCGCACCTGGACAATCCTCCCACACATCTCTGGTCCTCTTTTCTCTCTCATGGACATCCAGACCTCTTGACGTGACACTCTGTCATAAGCCTTCTCCAAATCAATAAACACCACATGCAGACATTTCTCTTTTTCTCAATGCTTCTCTATGAGTCTCAATGCAATGACTGCATCAGTTTTTCCTCTCTCTACCATAAAGCCAAACTGCTAATCCCCTATGGTGGTCTCTCCCCTAAGCCTTCTCTCAGTAACCTTTCCTCAAATTTTCACTGTGAGTGACATCAGCTTTATTCCTCTGTAGTTCTTCTCCTTATAAATGGGTACAATCCCACTGTTCCTCCACTCCTCTGGTATTCTCTCCTGTTCATAGATCTTCTGCATTCGATCCCACAACACATCTCCTCATTCTTCCCCTAAACTCTTCCACAATTCTGCTGGTATTTCATTCTGTTGCCTTTCCATTCTTCCTGCTTTTCAGTGCCTCCTTTACTTCCTCCTTATTCTCAGTTCTCACCCCTCATTTGGGACTCCATCCCCAAATACTACCCTTGGATTTTATTCATTCAACATTACTTCTTCCATCTATTCTTGATGCTTTGCTATGGCACTCCAAATTGTGGTCAGGTGCATTCTGTTTGCTTTAATTCTCCTTGAGATGTGTCTAGAACTTGAATGTAGCCCACCTGTGGCAAATTAAATTGTTTGGACGTCGTTTAGAAAGACACACAGCTATGTATAGAAGATCCTAAAATTCACACTGCATGGCAGGACAAAAGTTAAACCATGAAGTCCAAGACACTCATTGTAGACCACCGCAATGGAATTGTGATGAGCTAAAGATCAGAGTAATGGCTAACATCAGGCTTTGAATGTTCTCAGGTGGACAGTGGCCGTAATTATTGTAAAATGAAAGAAGTTTGGAAAGGTTTTCTTTGTCTTTTTTATTCAGATTTTAGCACTCTCTCTTTTAAGTTTGCCATCTCTTATATCTCCCCTTCTCTGCTGTGCTTTAGATTACTCAATTACATGGCGATAACGGTCTTTTTGATTTTCTATCTTTTCATCCAAGATTACCACTTCTTAGCTCTCTCTTCTCATCTTTGTTGTAGCTCTCTCTTCTCTGTATTTATAATACTCAAAGGCATTGATAAAGTAGATCCAATGACATTCTTCCCGCATAAGAGTGAATCACGTACGTGAGGACATCAGTGGAAATTAAGGGAAAGTGTGTTGACAACAGAAGCCAAGAAGCACTTCTTTAGGAGCCAAAGGAGAGAAACTTAGCACGAGTGGACCTGGGGTTGTAGTACCTGCTTCAGATGAGCACGGAGAGTGACCCACAGACGTGACGTGAGCTGATCGGCTAACTCATCCAGATGTTTCTTAAAGGTTTTTAAGGTTTCTTGTTACACTCCGTGACTAGGTAGTTTGTCGCAGATTCCCACAACTGTTTGCATAAAGAAGTGCTGCCTGACTTCGGCCCTGCTACTCTTTCCCTTAATCTCCACTGGCGTCCTCCAATATGTGATTCCTTGTTAGGTTGAAAGAATTCTGCTGGATCTACTTTATCAATGCCTCTGAGAATTCTGAAGGCCTGGAAGAAGTCCCCACACAGGAACAGGTGTAATTCTCTGAGTCTGGACATATCCTTAAGTCCTGGGATGGACTTGATTGCTCTCCTCAGCACAGCTTCACGTGCTGCTATGTCTTTCTTGTAGTGTGTTGACCCGAACTGCACACAGGACTCCAGATGGAATCTCACTAGTGCATTAGATAGATAGATAGATAGATAGATAGATAGATAGATAGATAGATAGATAGATAGATAGATACTTTATTAATCCCAAGGGGAAATTCACATACTCCAGCAGCAGCATACTGATAAAAAACAATATTAAATTAAAGAGTGATAACAATGCAGGTAAAACAGACAATAACTTTGTATAATGTTAACGTTTACCCCCACGGTGGAACTGAAGAGTCGCATAGTGTGGGGGAGGAACAGTCTCCTCAGTCTGTCAGTAGAGCAGGATGGCGACAACAGTCTGTCGCTGAAGCTACTCCTCTGTCTGGAGATGATCCTGTTCAGTGGATGCAGTGGATTCTCCATGATTGACAGGAGCCTGCTCAGCGCCCGTCGCTCTGCCACAGATGTCAAACTGTTCAGCTCCATGCCTACAATAGAGCCTGCCTTCCTCACCAATTTGTCCAGGTGTGAGGCGTTCTTCTTCTTTATGCTGCCACCAGAAGATGTAGGCCTCAGAGGTAACCTGCCAGACTGGAGCTCCGGTGGTTTGGGAGACAAAGAGGAGAATGGAGTGAGGTCATCAGTGGAGTTCATTGGGGAAGGGGGTCTCTCCTGGGACAGTTACGTTTTCTGATTTATCTTAATGGCATAGATTGCCAGTGTACTGAGGAGATCGTTCCTCCCCCACATTATGCGACTCTTCATTTCCACCCGGAGGGGTAAACGTTAACATTATACAAAGTTATTGTCTGTTTTACCTGCATTTTTATCCCTCTTTAATTTAATATTGTTTTTTATCAGTTTTAAAGTAATTAATAAAGTATCTATCTATCTATCTATCTTCTAGTTCCAAACTGAATCTTCGGAACGGGACTCAATCAGTGGGTTCTGCCCTTCCTCATTTTCTCTCCCATTTCTCCAAAGTCGGGGTTTGGCTTCAATGTTTTCCCTCCCTTGTGTGAATTTTGTCGGCGTGGAGTTTGCGTTAGCATTCTGTTCACCTCATATTAAGAAAGTCCGGTGCACTCGGGTCCTGAGTGTGATGGGTGCACTCCCCTCCTCCTCCTCCTCCTCCTCTCCTCCCATTCCCAGCATGATGCCTTCTGTTTCGTAACATTCACCTTTTCGTATCGAGCTTGCTGTCTTGCGTCTTTGTAGTGTGATCTCTGTCACGGCTCTCACGCTTTTGAATTTGTGTGTGTCTGTTTTTTTTTTTTCCTCATTAATTTCCCAGTATCCTGAAATGAACTCCCTGAAATTTAAACCCACCATTCATTTATGTTACTTTTTTTTTGCATCTTTTGCTTATCTACTCTCTAGTATCAGTTGCCCCTTTATGGCTTGCTATGTTTTATTATTTTTTTGCTGAGAGGGGGCCAATGGTGTTGTTGCTGTTTGACTGGAGTCTCATCTGACCTACAGTACTCTGTATCAGCAGCACAGCCAGTGCTTTTCACAATTTTGACATGTTTTGGTGTTTTATTTATTCATTTTTTGCCTCCAAGCTGTTGATTGCCACGCATTTTTCAGTCCTCCAAAGACTCTCGAGCAGTTTCGCATTGTCGACTTACCCTGCGTAAAGCGTTATTCAGTCCCCTCTAATTTCATTCAATCAGTATATTATACAAGCAGGAAAAAATTGATACAGTGCATCCGGAAGGTATTCACAGCGCATCACTTTTTCCACATTTTGTTATGTTACAGCCTTATTCCAAAATGGATTAAATTCATTTTTTTCCTCAGAATTCTACACACAACACCCCATAATGACAACATGAAAAAAGTTTACTTGAGGCTTTTGCAAATTTATTAAAAATAAAAAAACTGAGAAATCACATGTACATAAGTATTCACAGCCTTTGCTCAATACTTTGTCGATGCACCTTTGGCAGCAATTCCAGCCTCAAGTCTTTTTGAATATGATGCCACAAGCTTGGCACACCTATCCTTGGCCAGTTTCGCCCATTCCTCTTTGCAGCACCTCTCAAGTTCCATCAGGTTGGATCAGAAGCGTCGGTGCACAGCCATTTTAAGATCTCTCCAGAGATGTTCAATCGGATTCAAGTCTGGGCTCTGGCTGGGCCACTCGAGGACATTCACAGAGTTGTCCTGAAGCCACTCCTTTGATATCTTGGCTGTGTGCTTAGGGTCGTTGTCCTGCTGAAAGATGAACCGTTGCCCCAGTCTGAGGTCAAGAGCGCTCTGGAGCAGGTTTTCATCCAGGATGTCTCTGTACATTGCTGCAGTCATCTTTCCCTTTATCCTGACTAGTCTCCCAGTTCCTGCCACTGAAAACCATCCCCACAGCATGATGCTGCCACCACCATGCTTCACTGTAGGGATGGTATTGGCCTGGTGCCTGGTTTCCTCCAAACGTTGACGCCTGGCATTCACACCAAAGAGTTCAATCTTTATCTCATCAGACCAGACAATTTTGTTTCTCATGGTCTGAGAGTCCTTCAGGTGCCTTTTGGCAAACTCCAGACGGACTGCCATGTGCCTTTTACTAAGGAGTGGCTTCCGTCTGGCCACTCTACCATACAGGCCTGATTGGTGGATTGCTGTAGAGATGGTTGTCCTTCTGGAAGGTTCTCTTCTCTCCACAGAAGACCTCTGGAGCTCTGACAGAGTGACCATCGGGTTCTTGGTCACCTCCCTGACTAAGGCCCTTCTCCCCCGATCGCTCAGTTTAGATGGCCGGCCAGCTTTAGGAAGAGTCCTGGTGGTTTCGAACTTCTTCCACTTGCGGATGATGGAGGCCACTGTGCTCATTGGGACCTTCAAAGCAGCAGACATTTTTCTGTAACCTTCCCCAGATTTGTGCCTCGAGACAATCCTGTCTCGGAGGTCTACAGACAATTCCTTTGACTTCATGCTTGGTTTGTGCTCTGACATGAACTGTCAACTGTGGGACCTTCTATAGACAGGTGTGTGCCTTTCCAAATCATGTCCAAGTCCAATCAACTGAATTTACCACAGGTGGACTCCAATGAAGCTGCAGAAACATCTCAAGGATGATCAGGGGAAACAGGATGCACCTGAGCTCAATTTTGAGCTTCATGACAAAGGCTGTGAATACTTATGTACATGTGCTTTCTCAATTTTTTTATTTTTAGTAAATCTGCAAAACTCTCAAGTAAACTTTTTTCATGTTGTCATTATGGGGTGTTGTGTGTAGAATTCTGAGGAAAAAAAATTAATATAATCAATTTTGGAATATGGCTGTAACATAACAAAATGTGGAAAAAGTGATGTGCTGTGAATACTTTCTGGATGCACTGTATGTGTCAAATGATCCAAATTCCCAGCAATAGTTGGATTTCAGCTTTCAGTTACCCTCGTGTGCTACGCTAATGCAGAAGAAAAACTGACAAAACACATTCCTTATCTAAAATAAGGTTCACGGCTCTGGGAGACTGGAGCCAATCCTGGCACCATTTGGTGCAATGCAGGAGGCAACCCTGGACGTTAAGGTCAGGCTCGCAATTCCAGTGTCTAAATTGGCCCCACTGTGTAGTTGGGGTGTGCATGTGTGTGTGTGTGTGCATTCACCGTGCAACGGACTGGCGCCCTGTCCAGATTTGTTCCTGTCTTGTGCTCTGTGCTAACTGGGATAGGCTCCAGTATCCTCTGTGACCCTATTCAGGGCTAATGACTGACAGTTTGCAGTTGAAAATTTGATTTTCCACACCAGAACAAGCACTAAGCTGACCTTTTCAGACATGTGCAGGAGACTGAAGTCCATCATGTCCATTTTCAGAAGTTTAAAATGCCAGGGTAGCTAGTACCAAAGGCGAAAACGGAGACTCATGTCTGCATTATTAAATGGGGCTACAGTCGACGGACTCTCATGCATTTCACCAGTCATGTCTTTTGTATAGCTTTGAGTGAGGGGTCTCACCCACTACCTCCTCTCAACTCTCTCTTTGCAGAGAAGGGTTGATCTTGAATTCCTCCATAGCAGGGGTGTCCAACTGCAGTCCTGGTGGGCCGCAGTGGCTGCAGGTTTTCATTCTAGCCCTTTTCCTAATCAGCGAGCAGTTTTCACTGTTAATGGACTCCTTTTCCCTTCCCTGTTTGTAAAGATTCAGTCCTCTGAATTGATTTGTTTTTTCATTAAATGGCAGCCAAGCAGAAATGAGATTTGAAACGAACAAACATATGACCAGCTTAAATTGCGATGTCAAACTCCAGCCACTTTGACTCCAACCACTTTCTTAATGAGAAGCCAGTTCTTACTGTTAATTAAAGCTGTTGTTGAATACGCTGTGGCGACCCCTAAAGGGAGCTGCCGAAACAAGAAGAAGAAGAAGAAGAATTAAAGCTGTTGTTGAATATCAGGACTTGTCGCTGCTCTCGTTCTGCCACAGCAGACTGTTGATTTCCTGTCTTTTCTAAGACCACCGTCAAGATGTTTTGGTGACCTGAGCAGACTGAGAGCTTCACCTTTCTTTCTTTGTATCTCATTATTGATTGGCTGCTGATTAAGGAAAAAGAGAAAACTAAAGGGGTCTGAGTCACGTCAATTAAAACGAAGGCAAAACCAGTGAATCGGCAGCAAAAACATCTCACTGATTAAGGAGATGGTTAGAATGAAATACCTGCAGCCACTGCACCTCACCAGGACCGGAGTTCAACACCCGTGAACTAAGGGGGCCTGAGTCTCGTCAATTAAAAATAAGGCAAAACAAGTCAATCAGCAGCGAAAAATCAATTAAGAAAGGAAAGAAATGAAGCAATTCAGAGGAGCGATGAAGAAATTCAGTCAATCAGTCATTACCCAACCCGCTATATCCTAACATAGGGTCACGGGGGTCCTCTGGAGCCAATCCCTGCCAGATTAGGGCGCAAGGCAGGAACAAATCCCGGGCAGGGCGCAAGCCCACCGTGGGACACATACACACCAAGCACACAGTAGGAACAATTTAGGATCGCCAATGCATTGATTTGATTTGTTTCTTCATTAACTCTTTCAGGGCTGATGTTGACTTTTGTCAAAATTCAGGGGCAGAGGACGGTAATCCGCCATAAACTACGACAAAACTCACCATTATGTTTTAGTTCAACTCTATTTGCTATAAGGAAAGTTAGCTTTGTCGATTTTACCTCCATTCCCTGTGCATGTGTGAGTAGCGAAGAGCAAACAACCTCTAAAATGGCATCGACTTCTAACGAGAGACCAAAGCAAATGCCCAAGTCAAAAAAGTCCGTGGACGACACTTTGCATATTATCGCCAAATTGGACTCTGACTTGCCAGACTCCAGTTTTGACGCAAGTGATCTGAAGATGGAGATTGAAAACGAAAGTGAGGTACTGGCTTCAGCTGATCGGACCCCAGCTGATTGTAGTGCTGAAAATGCCTGTGTAGCCGATACGCCAACGGCAACGTTTGCCTGGTTGGACCGCCACTTATGGTGGCAAGAGGTACAAAACAGATTGTGTAGCACTGCCACATGAAGATAGACCAGGCAGCCGGCCCGCCACTCTTTCCTGATGGCCATCATGCTGCCCTTACGCAACCACCACAGATGCAGTACAGGAACCGACAGCAGCCACAGCAACAGACGTTTTACGTTGATTTACATGCAAAACCTTTGCTTTGTGTGCTTTTCAGAACATGGAGTTGCCTGCAAAAAATATTCAGCCCTCAAAGAGTTAAATGGCAGCCAAACAGAAATGAGATTTGAAACAAACCAACATATGACCAGCTTAAATTGTGATGTCAAACTCCAGCCACTTTCACTCCAACCACTTACTTAATGAGAAGCCAGTTCTTACTGTTAATTAAAGCTGTTGTTGAATCCGCTGTGGCGACCCCTAAAGGGAGCCACCGAAAGAAGAAGAAGAAGAAGTAAAGCTGTTGTTGAATATCAGGACTTGTCGCTGCTCTCGTTCTGCCACAGCAGACTGTTGATTTCCTGTCTTTTCTAAGACCACCGTCAAGATGTTTTGGTGACCTGAGTAGACTGAGAGCTTCACCTTTCTTTCTTTGTGTCTCATTATTGATTGGTTGATGATTAAGGAAAAAGAGAAAACTAAAGGGGTCTGAGTCACGTCAATTAAAATGAAGGCAAAACCAGTGAATCGGCAGCAAAAACATCTCACTGATTAAGAAGATGGTTAGAATGAAATACCTGCAGCCACTGCACCTCACCAGGACTGGAGTTCGACACCCGTGAACTAAGGGGGCCTGAGTCTCGTCAATTAAAAATAAGGCAAAACAAGTCAATCAGCAGCGAAAAACAATTAAGAAAGGAAAGAAATGAAGCAATTCAGAGGAGAGATGAAGAAATTCAGTCAATCAGTCATTACCCAACCCGCTATATCCTAACATAGGGTCACGGGGGTCCACTGGAGCCAATCCCAGCCAGCATAGGGTGAAAGTAAGGAACAAATCCCGGGCAGGGAGCCAGCCCACTGCGGGACACACACACACACACCAAGCACACAGTAGGAACAATTTAGGATCGCCAATTCACCTAACCAGCATGTCTTTGGACTGTGGGAGGAAATTGGGGCACCTGGAGGAAACCCACGCAGACATTCAAACTTGGGAAGCGAACCCAGGTCTCCTTACTGCAAGGCGGCATCGTTACCACTGCACCACCAAGAAATTTTAAAAAAACAAGTGAATTGAAATGAAAGGAAAAGGAGTTAGGCAGCACGGTGGCGCAGTGAGTAGCTCTGCTGCCTCACAGTTAGGAGACCAGGGTTCACTCCCCGGGTCCTCCCTGCCTGGAGTTTGCATGTTCTCCCCGTGTCTGCATGGGTTTCCTCCCACAGTCCAAAGACATGCAGGTTAGGTGCATTGGCCATTCTAAATTGTCCCTTGGTGTGTGGTTGTGTGCCCCATGGTGGGCTTTCGCCCTGACCGGGGTTTGTTTCCTGCCTTGTGCCCTTGTGTTGGCTGGGATTGGCTCCAGTGGACCCCCGTGACCCTTTAGTTAGGATATAGTGGGTTGGATAATGGATGGATGGAAAAGGAGTTAATTAACAACAAACACTGCTCTCCAATTGAGAAAAGGGTTAGAATGAAAACTACCAGGACCTAAGATGGACACCCCTTGCTGTAGAACTCCAGCTCTTGACCATGTCTTAAAAGTATTTCTTAATGTGGGGTTCTGCTTTTCTGGATAAGGTGGATCCAGTTCCTAAGTGTGGAGCGAGAGTAAAGGCCCAAGGTGGTCACTTAGAGTTCTCCCAAGCGCCCTTTGGGTTTCCTCTCTTGTCCTCTACTTTCCAGACTGAGAAAGCAAACCCTGAAATAGCCCGTTTACGTACTGACGCCAAGTTCCTCAGCTTTCAGCCAAAAAAAATATAATACATCAGAGTCAGTGACTGTCTATTTGCATGCATCTCTCGCTGTTTGTTGAGACACCAGAAATACGTGATTCAAACAGAATCGCTAAACAGGCAAAACACAGCATGAGGAGCTCGCCGAGGATGGCAAGGGAGACGGAGCAAGGAATTATCTTCGGGGCGATGTAGCTTGTTGGGCTCCGTCTTTGATCCGACAATTAAGTCGGCTCTCTAACTGGGTGTCTCCACTTCTAGCAGGTCTCAGAACCTGGGAAGGCAAAGTGATTCAGCCTCCTCGAACGTCACGATGAATCTAAACTTGAGGAGTTACAGAAGAAGGCTTTTCTTCCTCGCAGACACACATAAGCAGAGAGGCGGTGAAGGGACAGCGCTCGGAAAAAGAGCCCCGTGTTTCTAAATTAAGAGTTTGGAGTTGCTGTTACACAACCAGTACCTCCGTGAGTCATCCGTGTTTGCAGTCTCACCACAGAATACAAATATAGAACTTCAGCTCCTGAATCAAATGTGTTAACTGTTTATTCACATTTGCCGATCCTATGAGAGCGTACATTTAAAAATAAACAACATAATTGCAGTTGCGTGTGTTACACTTGCTGAGCAAGGACTCCACTGTTTGGGGAAGAGTCATTTAGAATGACATTCTCTGCAGGATGCGCAAGTCATCCAATTAAATCCGAGGAACTTCGTGGCGGGGCGGCGTCAGTTCTACTGTACGTGGAAGACGCATTAGCTACATGCGGCTGGCAGCAGGTCAAAGATTTGTTCTGAAAGGAAAAAAAATTTTAGAATGCATTTAAAATAAAATGTCAGATAAAAAAAGGAGAGCGGTACGTCAAGGAGGATTCGTCATCCATCCTGGTAGAAACTATCCCGGAAGAGAAAGGCTTGAAGGGATGCCAGGTGTCAAATGAGCAAACCGTTGCTTCCCATGACCTGCTAAAAGCCATCCATCCATTATCCAACCCGCTATATCCTAACTACAGGGTCACGGGGGTCTGCTGGAGCCAACCCCAGCCAACACAGGGCGCAAGGCGGGAAAGAAACCCCGGGCAGGGTGCTAGCCCAGACCTGCTAACATTGGTTTCGATATTGTTCTCCGACTCGTGTAGTTTTATGCCTCTCTGATATTCCCGTCTCAGTTGTCCAGGGACTCCTTTTTGAATGCACTTTTAAACCCATAATCTCCTGGACTGTGGACTAGCTGACCAATAGGCAGCAGTTTATGAGGCTGAGGGGCTGTGTGTGTCAGAAATGGTGGTGTGTACCTCAGGGAATTGTCCCGTCTCTCTTCCTTGTTATCCTCAACATAACAGACTTCCAGCACAAGACCAGCACTTGCCATCTACAGACATTTTCAAATGACTCGTCCATCATAGGCTGCGGAGACGAGTCAGAGTACAAGAAGGTTTGGGATGACATGATCTTGTAGTGCAGGGACAACAACCTGCACCTCAACATCAGCAAGAGAAAAGAGCTGGTGGAGGACTTCTGACGCACCAAGGAGCCTCTGAGACCAGGCACCATCCTAAGTGGTGCAGAGCTACAAGTACCTGAGGGTCCACATAAACAACAAACTGGACTGGTCAGACACACAATACAGTTGTGCTGCACAAGAAGGGTCACGGCAGACCGGGCTTCCTAAGGAGACTCAGGTCTTGTGATGTGTGCAGCAAACTGACGGAAATGTTCTACCAGTCCATAGTAGCCCCTGTGGCGTTCTACGCTGAGGTCTCCTGGGGGAAGCCACCTGAGCACAAAGGAAGCACAATGTCTGAATAAACTTATCAGGAAAGCCTGCTAAACCTCGACACACTGTATGTTGCGGAAAAGAGGATTGTACGCCATAATGAAAAATCCCCTCCAGGAGGCACTGGCGTGGAGCACTTTTAGCCACAGGCTCACTCCAACACGGTGTAATAAGAAGCACCTCTGGAGGTCTTTTCTAGCTGTCAGGCAATTGAATGCTTCTACCTGATTAAGTTTATTTTTGTTTATTTATTTATTATAGATTGATTGGCTTATTATCTGTGAGTCTGCATCTTTGTTGTTACTTTCTCGTATACAAAGTATAGGGAAAGTATTGGAATCGGCCAAAGATTCGATGTCGTTTTAGACCTCCTTGACTTTCTCGTATACAAAGTATAGGGAGCTTTGGAATCGTCCAAAAATTTAATTTCAAGATTTTAATGAATCTCGATGTTTTAGACCTCCCTGACTTTCTCGTATATGAAGTATAGGGAGAGTCTTGGAATCGTCCAAAAATATCATTTGAAGATTTTAATGAATCTCGATGTTTTAGACCTCCCTGACTTTCTTGCATACGAAGTATAGGGAAAGTATTGGAATCGTCCAAAGAGTCGATGTCATTTTAGACCTCCCTGACTTTCTTGTATACGAAGTATAGAGAGAGTCTTGGAATCGTCCAAAAATATCATTTGAAGATTTGAATGAATCTCGATGTTTTAGACCTCCCTGACTTTCTTGTATACGAAGTATAGGGAAAGTATTGGAATCGTCCAAAGAGTCGATGTCATTTTAGACCTCCCTGACTTTCTTGTATACGAAGTATAGAGAGTCTTGGAATCGTCCAAAAATATCATTTGAAGATTTTAATGAATCTCGATGTTTTAGACCTCCCTGACTTTCTTGTATACGAAGTATAGGGAAAGTATTGGAATCGTCCAAACAGTCGATGTCGTTTCAGACCTCCCTGACTTTCTCGTATATGAAGTATAGGGAGAGTACTAGAATCCTCCAAAAATTCTATTTCAAGATTTTAATGAATCTCGACATTTTAGACTTCCCTGCCTTTCTCGTATACGAAGTATAGTGAGAGTCTTGGAATCGTCCAAAAATTTAATTTCGAGATTTTGATGAATCTCGATGTTTTAGACCTCCCTGAGTCTGAAAATACCATTTTTAGAATTATGTCTCTGTAGGCGTGATAACCCGAATACGCTTAGGTCAATCAAATTTTGCATACAAGTATTAGGTATAAAACGTAGATTTCTATCAACTTTAGGGCTATTTCCATTAATCGGAATTGTTTATTTTTAATTCATGCAGCTGCAGAGTCCAATTTATTCAACTTTATATATATTAATTTGATTTGATTTGTTGTTGATGACTCTTTAAATAATATATAAAAATATAATCATTGTCTTGTGGTTTACTCCTCAAATATCCATCCCCATATCTGAGTGTACGAGAAAGTCGAGGGGAGACCACTACCGATTTTTTTTTTTTAGATTTCTGCTGCTGTATGCATCTGAATTTCCCCTTGAGATTAATTAAATTTATCTAATCAAATCTAATCTTCCAGTTGCGTTAATTCCCTTAATTCTGCCACATCTCCCTACTTCTACCCTGATAGACATCTGCCAGTTCATGCCAGAGACAGGACACGATTGGACCTACCACTCCGTCTCCCCTAAACAGAGTGCATTATGGTTCCAAGCAAAGCACATGACGTCTTTATCTCCGGAACAATTCCACCAGCCCCTGGTGATTTTTGTTAGCAAAGCCACTCAAGAGAGATTCTGGGCAATGGGTCTGACTTTTTATGGCCAACGTGTATTCCTTCCTGAAGATCCATTTGCCATAACCGGTCTGCTGAAAACAGCTCATTGGGGTATTTATTTATTTATTTATTTTTTTGTCCTTTTCATATCAGGCCAAGGAATTGTTCTGCTTTGTATTTAGTGTGTGTTCTTCTCTATAAAATAATAGGCAGATTAGCACAGTCTGGGATAGCCCCTTGGGATAAGCAGAAAATTTGGGATTTGTAGTTTCAGTACATGAGTGAGCACGACTGTGTGTGTTTGAGTGCTGGCCGAGTCCGGGTGTACCACATAGAGCCAGAAACACAAGACGTCCCTCTAGCAAACAGTGACACGCAGCTCATTTTTATTTATTTCCTATTCCTTTCCCGTTGCGTACCACACTTTCACACATATAATATGAAAGGTTGGGGGTCCCAGATGGAACGATCCCCATGTAATGTTAATCCTGTCAGATTGAAGGTGTGCTGGTGCTCTGCTGGCAGCCATTATCACTCGGCTGGAGCTTTAACTCTTGCAGGTCTTCACACTGCCTGCCTTTTATTAGTCTGGTTGGAGTCACAGTTCTTCGTTCAGGGTGGGCATGTAAATGGATAACTGTACACGTATCACACTTCGAGTTTTAGCCATTGCTCCATCCTGTGCCCCCCTGAAGCGCAGTAGAATGTCCACGTTTGAGAGACGTTTGAAGAATCAGGCCTGCTGCAACAGCTGGCTCTTTTATACTCAACACTCTTATTGCACGGTGAAGCTGATATCACATTACGTGCGTGACTTCTAGTCGTGGGGTAAATCAGGAGGTTGCTGATCCCGTGATGGACTGGTATTAAACTTTTGGTATCAATATCAGATTTTGGAACTGAGTACCGGTACCAAAACAGTTCTGAACCAAATAACCAAAACTCCTCCTCGTGTTACTCCAGCCTCCCTGGTGTGCCGCACAATTGCTCTCCTCCCTGGTGCACACCATTAAACGCTTCCCTCTTGGCAGCCATGAAGTCCTGATCACTTTAAAGCAACGTAGGCGGAAGTTCAGGTCATGTTGGAACAATAATATCTCATTGAAGCAATAACTCCATTTTGGAGTCCCGATCTTGTTGAGGCAACAATAGGAAGGAGGGTGCTGGGGTCCGATGGCGACATGATAAAATATCAAAGAATTGGAAGGGTTGGAGGGACCGTGAAGTCCTGATGTCTTTAAAGCAACATGGGGGTGGTGGGGTGTGAAGCTGTGGTATCCCCCCGTGAAATTCTGATTTTCTGGAAGCAATAATTCCCCTGATGGAGTCCTGATCTCATCGAAACATCAGTGGGTGTTGGGGCGAGGAGGCAAAGGGGTTCCATGAAGACACAATCGCTTTGAAGAACTGGGGCGCTTCGGATTGCTTGAAAACAACGTGGAGGTGGTGGGGTGTGAAGTTCAGATCACGTTAAAGCAATGGTGTCCCAGGTAAAATTTCTGTTGTCGAAGCAACAATGGCTGTTTGTTCGGGTTCCATGAAGACACAATCACTTTGAAGAATTGGGGGCCTTGGGGGCTATGAAGTCCTGATTGCTTTAAAGCAATGTGGTGGGGGCATTAAGTTCCAGATTGTATTCTATTGTATTGTATTGCGTGAAATTCTCATCTCCTGAAAGCAATAATTCCCCTTTGGGAAGTAATGAATGGAGGGTTGGGGTAAACAGGGTCCCATGAAGACACAATCGCATCAAGGAATTCGGATTTTTGTAAAGTCCCGATTGCACTGAAGCCATAGGTGTTGGGGTCCAGATTGAGTTGAATCCCATTGTTTCATCTACGACAGTCTACGAAACAAACGTTTTCAAGGGAAGGGATTGGGGGGGATTGAGAGGAAAGCTGACATTTACCTCTGGTACCGAAAAATCCTGAAATGCTGGTACCATGCAGTTTTATTATTCCATCCATCCATTATCCAACCCACTATATCCTAACTACAGGGTCACAGGGGTCTGCTGGAGCCAATCCTAGCCAACACAGGGTGCAAGGCAGGAAACAAACCCCAGGCAGGGCGCCAGCCCACCGCAGGGCACACACACGCTAGGGACAATTTAGAATCGCCAATGCACCTAACCTGCATGTCTTTGGACTGTGGGAGGAAACCCACGGTGACACGAGGAGAACATGCAAACTCCACGAAGGGAGGACCCGGGAAGCGAACCCGGGTCTCCTTACTGCAAGGCAGCAGCGCTACCACTGCGCCACCGTGCCACCCCAGACAAAGAGTACTACTCCTAAAATATATAAAAATGTGTTATTAGAACATTACCTAATACTGTGCTATGTATGCTTTAAATATAAGTTCAATTTTGGTGTACTTTCATACACTATTATTATGTTCAAGTGTATTTTACAGTATTTCTGGGATATAATATACAACAAGTATGCTATATTTGAGTTGTAAATACATTTGAAATATATCACAAATATGTTTTCAATGTATTATCCTTGCATTTTGATTGAAATATAAATTTATTTCCTATATATTATAAGTGTATTCACAAGTCTCTAAAATGTAGATTCAAATATACTTCAAGTAGAAACAAAGTTCATTAATGAAAGTACATAAATAATAAAAAATGTGTACTTAAGCATATTTAAGCACATCTTAACCATTTCCAACCCGCTATAACCTAACACAGGGTCACGGGGGTCTGCTGGAGCCAATCCCAGCCAACACAGGGCGCAAGGCAGGAAACAAACCCCGGGCATGGCGCCAGCCCACCGCAGAGCAAGCACACACACACACACACCAAACACACATTAAGGACAATTTAGGATTGCCAATTCACCTAACCTGCATGTCTTTGGACTGTGGGAGGAAACCCACGCAGACACGGGGAGAACATGCAAACTCCACGCAGGGAAGACCCGGGAAGCAAACCCGGGTCTCCTAACTGTGAGGCAGCAGTGCTACCCACTGTGCTGCCGTGCTGCCCTGTTTAATTATTTGTTTTATTTATTCATTTAATTTTATTTGAAGATACCATTTTCAAATTTGGGTTTTTACTGTACTTTTCCAGTACCGGTTTACCATTTAACCCAACGCCAAACCATGCCAACTTAAATGACTGAAAATCACTTTAGGGACTGTGTGCCGACCTTCCAGCACAGTGCTGCTCGCCCCAGTTTGTGACCGCCAATAATGTGCTTCCTGGCAGAGCTGGCGCTGTACGATGGGTTAACAGGTTGTGGAATATTCGGACCCGGACCCGGACACAAACAGGCACACACAGAATGTCTCAAAGCAAAGACGTTTTATTGTGCAACACACAATAACACCACAAACAGTGCACCAGCCACCAATGACACAGTCCTTTAGACTCTTCTTTCTTTCTCTCTCTCTGTCGCCTCCACTCCTCTCTTCCAAGCTCTGTTCACTTCCACCCGACTCCGGCTCTCTCACTCGAGGGAGGCAGCCTCTTTTATAATCACCCGAATGTGCTCCAGGTGCTCTCCGATGAACTTCCGGCGGCACTCCGGGTGTCCCTGGAATTCCTTCCCCTCCAGCACCTCCGGATGTGGCGGAACTGCTGGCCTCCACAACTGTCCGGGCCCCCCGTGATCCAGGGGAGGTGTTGTCCCTCTCCCGATCCTTCCAGGCGTCCCGGCCGGGCATGGGTCCTGGCCGTCCGCCACAAGGTATGGAGAGTTCATCCGAAACCTCAGCCATTTTTAGTTTTTTTTTCCATTCTGTTGTGGTATGTACAACACAAGACAGCAGACAGAGGAACTTCTTTTCTGTTTATCGTGTTTCTCATCGCAGCATTCTATGCATTGGACGTCCGAATGATCGTTCATTGGTTGTCAGCTCTCTCATGCACACACAGAGCCCACCACTACGGCTAACGACAAAATCAAACCCGTTTGTGTGATCCGACATTTGCGCGATAGACATATAAGCGTTGATTAAAACGCGTCGTCAAAATCGCGCAGACAAAATTGCGCCGACAAAATCGCGAAAGTTTCATTAAATATGAATTACTAGTTTAAAGCATATATAATAATGTTTATTTTAAAAGTCAATATTATGAGACGCGGCATGCCATCAGCACGGCACGCAGATAGTCCTTAAGATCACACCCTGCATATGTAGGCAGCAAAACGTCTTGATAGTTGAGTGTATTTGGACTTGCTGGCTGCCTGGCTGCTGGTAATTCCGCTTTGTATACGACGCGTTATGTCAACCCTCGACTGAGTTATTTGTTCGCGGCATGCCATCACCAGTTATAACAGTTATAACCTAGCACATAATGTGTACATAATGTGCACGTACGCATCCCAATCTCTTGGCCTCTCTCGCGATTTTGTCGGCGCGCATTTGTCGAAAACCAGTTAGCGAGTTTGTCCGTCGCGGTTTTGTCGGGGCGCATATGTCTATCGCGCTTTTGTCGGTGAACCCCTGTTTGATGTTATCGTTTCGAGTCGTAGACCAGTTGGTCTGAATTGCTGGGAATGTCACATTAAGTGATTGAGCACACCGCAGAATGCCACCCACTCGCTAAGATTATGTATGTGAATGGGAAAGGCGCTATATAAATAACATATATTATTATTATTATATGTGAAGGCTACTATAGTCGTCTAATGTGACGTGGCCTTTGGAAATGCTCCTCTGACAAAGAGTGGAGAGAGAGAGAGGTTAGGAGCCCACGCTGATACAGTGCATTGCTGCACCCACCACATGACAAACCACCTCAGGATCACAGATTAGGACCCGAGTGCAGCCATGCAATGGGTGACACCTCAGCACCACACCAGCTCAGATGGAATGGACCAATGTGAGGTTTGTCATGGTGACTGGAGTGTCAGGCCTGCCACCACCCCCCAGGTTGAAGGGCCTACATGCAGGGCTGGATGCAGATTAACGTCATCCCAAGGAAGGAACAATTGCAGAGCCTCTGACAAAGTTAACAGTCAAGTTAGCGGGATGTTTAAAACTGTTGTGCCAGGCAGCCTGGATTCTTTTCGTGTGATGGTCTGATTGTAATGGACATCATAACATAACAAACCATAATATCCTAAGGGACAGAGGCCTATAATGGCACATAATGCGTAACTTAATGTAACCCTGGTATGGTGGCCAGTCACAGTAAGTACATGAAAGTCGGTATGACAGCACACTTCCGTGACCATTAGTCGTGTAGCGTGACATCCCCGATGACTTGTCTGACACACAGGTTTGTGAGTCTGTGTGAAAGCTGACAACCAATGAGCACTCAGCTGGAAGAACCATGCAAATAATGCAGCTACAAAGAACCTGACAAACGGAAGTGAGACTCGTCTGTCTGATGTCACATGTCACCGAATGGTAAAAACAGAACAAAAATGAAAAGGCCAGAGATTGTGGTTGAACTCGTCGTACCTCTAAAGCCTTTGCAGGGTTTACACAGCTGGCTGTCAGAAACGTGAATGTATTGTCGCCGTCTGATTTGACATGCACTGCATGATATGGTTGTGTAATCTGACATCCTTGGGCAATGCGATCAGCAATGACAGTCGTCAAATCAGACTAGAAACGTGAAATGTCACATTAGCTTAGCTTAGCCGATCCTCTACTCTCTTCACACTGTAAGTAGCCTTTGTGGTTGGATATTCCATCCTTTTCATAAAAAGTGATATCATATAGTGCTTTTTTTGGAGAGGAAGAATCTAGAAGTTTCAGGGTAAAGTCCTGTGGAGCTCGGACCCGGACACAAACAGACAAATGTCCCAAAGGCACACGCTTTACTTATTCACCACACAATGCACGGACAACACAGTGCTCAAATCACCGCCAGTTCAGTCCTTTCTTCCGCTTTCCTTCTCTCTTTCTCTTTGGACACCCTTCTGCCACCTCCACTCCTCCCATCGCAAGCTCTGTCCTCTGCCTTCTGCTCTCCGAATGTAGTGAGGTGGCCTCTCTTATAGTTCACCCGGATGTGCTCCAGGTGCTTCCTGATGCTCTTCCGGTGTGGTGGAAGTGCTGCCCTTGCACCCAGAAGCACTCCGGGCGTACCTGGAATCTCTTGGTATGGCTGAAGTGCTGCAATCCAAGGCTCAATAATCCTCTGGGCGCCCCCTGGCAGTGGCCACGGCCCCAACAGGGATGAGCTTCCTAGCTCTGATCCCGTGGCCCCCATGTAGACCAGGGTGGCTGCCATCTCGTGGTCCAGGGGAGGTATTGTCCTTCTCCCGGTCCTTCCAGGTGTCCCAATTCGGCAGGATCGCCAGCTGTCCGCCACAGTCCATATCTTTTGAATTTCCCCTTGGGATTAATAAAGTATCTATCTATCTATCTATCTATCTATCTATCTATCTATCTATCTATCTATCTATCTATCTATCTATC
>JANRMT010049829.1:14950609-14969155 GCA_026402145.1 Polypterus bichir lapradei
TCTATCTATCTATCTATCTATCTATCTATCTATCTATCTATCTATCTATCTATCTAATCCTGCCTACTATACTAAAATATTTATCTATCTATCTGTGTTTGGTTGTAGCCAATAATTTTAGATTCTTTATTTAATCCTGCCTACTATGCTATGCTGCAATTGATTGGCTTGTCATCCAGGATTGGATCCCATCTTATCCCTGATAGGCCCTACCTACTTGTGATTCTAAACAAGAGAGAAGAGGGGTAAAGGAATGGATGAATGGGTGTATCATTATGTCATTATGTTCACCCTTTTGTCCATCCATCCATCCATCCATCCATCCATCCATCCGTCCATCCATCCAGTTCCTGATCCTGCTTTGTCCAATTCAGAGTCACAGAAGGCCTGAAGTCTATGCCAGCAGCAATGGCCTCCTCTTTTATTATCGCTAATTTCATTTTTGCTGTTCCATTTCTCACATATTATTCTTCTCACTAGTGTGATTGTCTCAAGCACATATCAAGTCACTTTTGTTCCCCTCAGATTATTGTGAGAATTGATCATTTTTGTCTTTGACGCTCTTATAAATAGAGAAGACGCTGCGCTTATTGTTATAATGGCTCCTTTTATTGGCTTTCATTACTATGAATTGTTTTGAACAGCTTTAATTGAGGAGACAGGAATCAGACCTGTAGCTGTATATGTGTGTGTGTGTGTATGTGTGTGTCAGCCTACAGCGTACTGACTGGGGGCTCGATCGAGGGATAGATTATATTATTACAGCATGGCCTTAGCCACAATGGTAAGGCGCTATATTGCAAATAAATCACAACAAGAAATAAGTACCAGCAGACAGTTGTACAGAATGACGTGGTCAGTAGGATTAGATTGGCGGAGATGCCATTCTATAAACACAATATGGACCTGCAGGTGGCGCCTCTGAGCCACTTCCTTCCTCTGCGACTCTTTTACACCTAGCTGGCTGTTCTTTAACACTCAGGACTGTGTTTACTTGTCTCTTTAAAAAGCCATCCTTATTTCCTTGGCGTCATGCTCCCTCTGTTAAACTATTCAACACTATTATTACCTGCTGAGCAGGAAAAAAAAAAAAAAAACCCGCTATTTTCTACCTGCCATTCTGCGCCAACGTCTGCTCAGCTTCTGTTTTGGCCTTTCAGCCCGACGCGTTGTGTTCTGTGTGCTGAATCTGAAGTGACACTACTGGGGGTAGCATTATCTGAAGTGTTCTCTATTTTATTTACTTCAATTGAGCTATTTCCTCTTCGGCATACCTTTTATTTTTTTTTTTTTTTTCCTCCTTTAGACTAAAGATGAAATTGCCCTCCCCTGTTATCAGCGCTCACAAGAGACGAGCCGCGCTATTTACTTCGGCGTCTTTTCTGAGGCACAAATCTTTACCTTGCACTTGGAAAGCATGGCATGGACTGGCACGGTGATGATCCGGGATGGTTTAGTTACGCCAGCCCATTTTAGTGCAATCATTTCAGATTTTCTTCCTCCTTATATAAAAATTAAAAAGGCTGCAATGATGTACTGTGGAAGACTAAGAAGCTGTACAGAGTTAACATTTCAGCTGGCCTCCCAGAGCTGCCCGAATGTCCGTATCTTTGATCCCCCTCTGCCCAGACACCGCACAGTTAAGATCCTTGTATTCGATTCCTGTCAGATTTTAGATGCCTGCACTCAGCCTTGTCCTTGGCATAGGAAACAGAGCTACACCATCTTTGACAGTATGAGGTGTGACCCTGACCACTGAAGAGCAACACCAGCAAAGCCACAGCAGTTCTGTCTATCCGTCTGTTATACAGCGACTTGCAAAGCTACCAGCCTCTCTCTTTATATAGTGCCTTTCTGTCTATCATTTATATAGCGCATTTCAAATCAATCAATCTATCAATCTATCTACTGTATGTGCGCGCAAACCACCACTTATCCCAAAAACACCAGTGACTAATTACTATATATAATAATTCAAATATTTACATTAAACCCTCACTTGCCCCTAAACAAGAAACAAAAAGCACACAACACAAATACAGACATGGATCGGATAAACACAGCAGTTGAAAATGTGCTGAAAAATGTGTCCCAAAGGTATTGAAACTGGCTGTGCTGATATCGTGCTTCCTACCGGCAACAAAACGACTTCACCGTAAACATCCTGGCAATTTTTGGAAAAACCCCGGGGTTTCTCGGCTCTGGCTGTCGTGATGAAGGATCGGTAGTTGAAGTTGAATAAAGCAATAAATAGCAGTGATGAGTTTGTATTTGGATGGGTAAACTTTCTTCTTTTCCCCTCTCTTTCTCTCTCTTTCTCTCTCTTTCCTCACTTCTCACCTGTCGCCTCCTCCTTTCGCCTTCGCTCCTCTTTTTTTAAATATAGAATGTCCCAGATGTCTGTGTAAACAGGTGATTGCCGTCTCGGGGCTGTGGTCTGTCTCCATCATCCTTCCCCTCTGCACGCGGAGGCAACATTCACTGACGCACACATAACGGACAGTAAATTAGACGATAAACACAAAACGCACTCAGCACACACATAGAACAGAGTATTATGTGGCCCCGCTACAACTTTGTGCTGAACATAATTCAGCTAATCTTTGACTTTTTACAAAATCAATTAGGGTAGAATACTCATTTTTTGGTTCAAAATAAAATCTGAAGAATCCACCAAATCACAGTAAGATGGAACATTTCAGAATAATGACGTGATGTTGTTTATCCAGAACAACCGTTTTCCTTCATTTCTTGACTTAATTGAGGTTTTCTCTGTCTGGGCACTGAGTTGTCAGCTCTCGCCCACTCAATGGCTCGTGAGTTTGATTTTGTCTTGGATAGCCACAGATGCGCTGTCACGTGCCACGACTCGCTAACATTACGTAAGCGAAGGCCGTGACTGAACGTCACGAAGTGTAACGCGGGGCTTACGACATTTTCAGAGTACAACACAATCAGAAGGGATAGCCAACAGTGGTTGATGATAATTTTGACCATCTAATGTACATTTTTTTGGTGTCCAGTTTGTTCAGTGAAACCTTTCTGAAGGTTAGCCGGCAGTCCTGTCGAGCACCAGAGCGCGGCCGGCTTGGCTCTTTTAAAAGAAGACTCTTTTTGCGCCTCCTCCCTTTTCCTCACACAAGCACGTTTCCTTGACATGAGGGCCCAGTGAGGCCGACTTCTTCTCTCTGTGTGATCCAGTCAGTTATCTGCTAATCCAAACCTTTCAAGAAAAGTCAGTCAGAAACAGTTAGACGGCACATCTGATTGCCAGCGCCACCATAGCTGACTCGCTTCGAGCCTCGCTAACAGAATCCAATAAACGAAAAGGTCCTCCTTTGATTCTGTATCTGTGTTACTGCGGCGCATATGAGGCCAATGCTAAAGGGCACGAAGAGAATTAAAGAACAGATTTCTCCTCCTAAGGGAAGAAGCCAGGCTTCCTGGGTTGCCTGAATGCTGAACACAGCCCCCAAGCAGCTGCCGCATTTGGCAGATAAAAAAAAAATGGCCTGCTTCTTGATTAAAGCCGCCGAAAAAGAAAACAATGATGCGGCATTGGTTTTCACGACTCTCTGCTTTGAAATTCTCTGTCTCTGTATGCTCCATTAGAACGGGGAACTTGGATTCTTTTCCTCGTCTTTTCTGGCTGCCTGGAGGGAAAGATTTGCTTAAACAGATTTGAAAGTCTGGATTTTGTCAGAGTTTAGCGTCTTTCATCTTCAACCTAATTTGAGTCGGATCCTGCAAGCCCTCCGATACCTGCAGCTTTATGATGGTCACGTCTCCATCTCACATCTCTTGCTGAGAAAACAACCACACGGGTTCTCGTCTTTGCTTACATATCGTTTGATCCTCTAAGCAGAGTGGGATCTTGCGTCAGAGGCCTGCAGTTATCCCAGCTAGAAATGGGATTGCAAAGTACCAGTTATCATCACCGAACAGAATCCAGCGTAGTCGTAAAAAAGTGCAGCACTACACGGTCGAAACAGTCCGATCCTGTAAGCCTTTTGGTGGTACGCTAAATTACGATACGAGGAACTCGACTTGCATGAGAACCCCCTACCCTTGGTGAGAGATTAATTCTAACAGGTTCGGAAATGGACAGAACCTTAGCTCTAATGTGATCCCCCTTTGATGGAGGAGTCCTTTATAAACAGAAAAAATGACAACCAGACTAAATTAAAGCAATTAAACAAACAGATTATGCGTTATGAAAAACCCCAAATATATCTACGGTATATAATCGTGTTTAAGTTCTCCCACGTACAATGATTTAATAATTTCCGGTATTTTATAATGTCGGAAATATAAGTCAAATGCGGAAAACTCACATTATTGGTCCAAGAGATTACGATAGGCTAACGCCCGCCCACCTGAGAAAGTAGCCACGGAGCACATGGCCTTATTTTTTCTATGTATTGTGCCTACGTGACCACACGGTAATACCCGAACTACTCCGAAGCGACGTTGGCACTGTTTTGTGTTTTTTGTATCTCACACCCTCATACACCTTTATCGTAAGAGCATCCCTTATCTACGATGGAGTGTTCGATCAGAAGAAAATATGAAGCTGGTTTGAAATTAAAAGTCGTTGAAGTGGCGAAAGAATTTGGTAACTGTGCTGCTGCGACAAAATTCGATGCATCTGAGAAACTGATGTGAGATTGGAGGAAACAAAAAAAATGAAGTGTCGCATTTTTGAACGGGCATATAAGTCAGGGTCTGATGAATTTTTGGGGTTTCAAGACCCGACTTATATGCGAGTATATACAGCATAGACATATTCTCCAATCAAAAATCAAAAATACTGATTTGTAGGACCATACCCGTGAACAACTCCCTTTATAATAAACTGCGCAGAAAAAACATCAAAAGCAGAGAAGGAAAAGAGACAAATAAATATGCCTACTTACAGACACCACAGGAATATAAATGGCACATACAGTTAGTCAGTCATCTTCCAACCTGCTATATCCTAACACAGGGTCACGGGGGTCTGCTGGAGCCAATCCCAGCCAGCACAGGGCACAAGGCAGGAAGAAACCCCAGGCACGGTGCCAGCCCACCACAGGGCACACACACCCACCCACCAAGCACACACTAGGGACAATTTAGAATCGCCAATGCACCTACCATGCATTTCTTTGGACTGTGGGAGGAAACTGGAGCACCAAAGGAAACCCACACAGACACGGGAAGATCATGCAAACTCAGGTCTCCTTACTGCGAGGCAGCAGCACCATCACTGCGCCATTGTGCCGCCCTGGCACATACATAAATATACATATATATATATATATATTACTAGCTGTGTAAGCCTGCGGTGGGCTGGCACCCTGCCCGGGGTTTATTTCCTGCCTTCCACCCTGTGTTGGCTGGGATTGGCTCCAGCACATCCCTGTGACCCTGTAGTTAGGATATAGTGGGTTGGATAATGGATGGATGGATAGCTGTGTAAGCCCGTGCTGTAAAAAGCCCGGGGTCCTAGAAACTATTGAAATCGTCAGAAAGTAAATCGAAATGTAGAGATGTCAGCTAATTGAAAGGAACTCCTCTGGGCGTCTCTCTCCGAGGAGGATTAGTTTTGTAGTTTTGTCGACGTGCTCGTATCGCTTGTCCATTAGCGGCGGGAGGAAAAATAAAAGGGATACCCGTTTTGTCGATGTTAGCGGCTAAGTGATTTTGTCTTTCTTCTGAGGTTTCGCTTTGCTGACGTGCTCGACTCGCTGGTGTTATTAGCGGCTAAGCGCGTTTTCTGCCTTTACCCCAACTCCACCAGGCCGGGCAGACACACACACTTCCACATGTGCACATTTATATATAAGATATATAGACTAGCCGTCCAACGTGGCTCTGTCCACATTGTAGTGAAACAGGACAGACATTAAAAATTAATTAAAAAAAAGGTAGCACTAGCTAAGCGGAGGCAAGGTACACTCCAAAATGCAGATGTAGATTGATCCTGGCATGTGAGTGAGGAGGGCCCTGCCCGGCTCCCTACTCTTGACGTCACGCTTCCCCCTTCCCACGGCCCACAGCCTCTCTATCAGATTAGTGCAAATATATCCATCCTGCAAGCGAACTATGATTCTTAGCACAATGACAGAAGTCGCAAAATCAACCAGAATGTTGAAGCAAATTGTAGAAAAAAACCCGATCTAAATCCGTGAAGCAGTTCTCTCAGTCACTAGCTAAGCGGAATTAAAGGACTGCCCTGAGGCTGGCGCATGAGTGAGGAGGGCCGCACCCCCTCTCCCCTCAGCCCGCCCCATGTCTCTCGGATTCGCGCAAATAAATTGGTACCGCAAGCAAGCTATGATTCTTAGCGCGATGAGAGAGGTCGCAAAATCAACCAGAATGTTCAGGCAAATTATAGAATAAAAAGCCAATCTAAATCCGTTAAGTAGTTCTCTCGTGAAAAGTGGACAGACATACAGACAGACAGACAGACAGACATTGATTTTATATTTATATTCTCTTCATTGATGATGGAACTGCTGACAGCAGTGCACAATGAATTCTGAGGTGTGTAGAAACAACTGATCTGCTCAAGATCCAGTAAATGCCTCCAAACTCACTGGATGTAGCTTCACCCTACAATGAGATAATGATTTAAACACACCGCTAAGACAAGACAGGAGTCTATCAAAGCTAAAAAAAATAGAAAATTCTTCAATGGCCAAGCCAGTCCATCCATCCATTATCCAACCCGCTATATCCTAACTACAGGGTCACAATGAGGATCTTACGAGCCGGATCACCCTCGGAGAAACGCGCCACATGGCCGTAGTGCCGTAACTGACGCTCCCTCACAATG
The DNA here is from genome assembly GCA_026402145.1 of Polypterus bichir lapradei. Lineage (NCBI taxonomy): Eukaryota > Metazoa > Chordata > Cladistia > Polypteriformes > Polypteridae > Polypterus > Polypterus bichir. Next base: position 14,957,430 of record JANRMT010049829.1, read on the forward strand.
CAGGTCATGTGCCTCATTTGGGACTCCATCAGCAACACAATGTCAAACCAGCGTTACCTAAGGATTCTCTGAAGAGACACAGTACCAAAGGAGTCCAGTCTTTGTCTCAGGTCACTGGGTAGCGTCCATGTCTCGCAACCATATATCAAGACAGGAAGCACCAGGACTCTAAAGACTTGGATCTTCGTCCTTTTGCAGAGATATCGGGAGCACCACACACCCCTTTCCAGCGACCTCATGACCCTCTATGCTCTCCCAATCGGTCTACTGACTTCATAGGAAGAGTCACCAGAGACATGAATGCCACTGCCGAGGTAGTGTTTATTACAACATTAGCTTTCTCCCGTTAAACATCAGATTGTCTCATTTCTGTATGGCAAAGTTGCATACGCTTCACTTAGTACATTCAGCTCTTTCTTTATGTGCGACACATACGGCTTGAAACTGCTTGCCCTCCATGCCTGTCCAACTGCAAGGCAGATCATAAACTGGAACTTCTCTGTAGTCGGAGGGACAAGAAATAATTTGAATACTTGTGGGGTTATAATAGAACCTCCCATGCACTATGAGGTAATTTACAGGCAAACATCCATCCATTATCCAACCCGCTATATCCTAACTACAGGGTCACGGGGGTCTGCTGGAGTCAATCCCAGCCAACACAGGGCGCAAAACAGGAAACAAACCCCGGGCAGGGCGCCAGCCCACCACAGGGCACACACACCACACACTAGGAACAATTTAGGATCGCCAATGCACCTAACCTGCATGTCTTTGGACTGTGGGAGGAAACCCACGCAGACACGGGGAGAACATGCAAACTCCACGCAGGGTGGACCCGGGAAGCGAACCCAGGGTCTCCTAACTGCGAGGCAGGCCAAGCCAGTCACATAATTTAAATCCAATTGAGCAGGCCTTTCATATGCAGAAGAGAAAACTGAAGGGGACAAGCCCCCAAAACAAGTAGGAGCTGAAGGTGGCAGCATTAGAGGCCTGGCAGAGCATCATCAGAGAAGACCCTCAGCACCTGCTGGTGTCTATGAATCACACACTTCAAGCAGTCATTCATTCAAGAGATAAATATGATGGCTTTAATAGACCTGCCATTGCTATGTGACAAACATTATGGTGCCCTGAAATGGGGGGAACAATGTAGAAGAAGTCTAGTGTGACCAAATTGTATGCAAATCCCCTTAAATGAACATCTGCAGTGTGCACTTTAATCACAATGTCTGATTTGCTTGATTTGTATTTTTTAAACCTTGGAGCAGAGGAGTAAATCAAGGAAACAAATTGATCTTTGTCCCAAACATTATAGAGGACGCAGTATGTATGTGTATATTTATTGTCATAGAAGGTGCACAATTCCCAGCAGAAACGTTTCCCACAGTGCACAGCGTTTCCTGTAGTTCGATCAGGCCTGCGCTTTTCAACATTCATACCTCATGCACACGTCTGCTGCATTTAGAAGCTCGTTGTCCGATCCTGCAAGCACAGTGAAAGTGGCAATTGTGCCAAATTGTAACTTGTGTGATCTTCCCATACACTCGAGTACAAACTACAGGCAACTGGAGGAAAGATCATCACCAGCCGAAGCCTCCTTGTCTCTTTTCTTTCTGCCTCCTAGCTCCTTAGAGGCAGTAAGACTGTCAAAAGTAGACTCCTCTTATTTTTCTGAAGTCAGCCTGCCATGAGTCAGCTCAAGCCTTTTACTCTCTCTCTCTCTCTGTTTCTTGGTTTGGGCCTCAAGGAAACAAACTTCTCCTTCCCCATTGGCTGAGGTCTGTTGCCTGCTTGCACTTAATTGGCTCACATATTCAGGGATGAACAGTCCATCTGTGCAAACAAAACAGATTTTTCGATTAGGAAGACCGTTGTTCCTGAAGATCTGAATATTGACGAAACGTTGAGAACATTTGTAAATCCCTACTGACTCCACCCCCCCCCCCCACCCCATCGCCTCATCTCCCTTCACCCCCACTCGCCACCGCTTGCTTCTTCTGTCCCCAGAATGCTATCTCATGTTTGTGAACACCGTCCAAGAAGAGACAGATGCTCCAATGTCTCTCCAGGGACATGTATTCACCTAGCCAAAGAGCAAATGTGAAAAAAAAAAGAAGCCGAGGATATGACAGATGAATGTCATTAACTCGTTGAAGTGACATGAACACCCCAGCAGGCTCAGAAATGGATGGAAATTGCTTAATGCGGAATATAAATGAAGAAAAAGATAAACCCACTATGAAGAGAAACAAAAATGGCCTCCAAAAACCCTGTCCAGTCAATACCAATATGTGGATTTTGGGTGTTAAATCACCTCAACGTACCTTAGATGGCAGGGAATTGTAAAGAGGGGAGTTTAATATCATAAGCTTTCCCATTAAAGAGAGGCTACCACCAGTCAGCAAGCCACTGAAAGATCTCCACCATCAAGTTATATACCATCTTTATGATTCAAAGCCCAAAGGGAGCGGGAAACCATCAAAACCCCTGGTCTCAGAAAGGAAACTTTTAATGATAACAGCAGATTTAGTTAACAGAGTAAATATATACCGTTATAAAGTGTGTGGTGAGATGTAGACCTGGATTTAAGAGAAAGGGAGTTGAAGAACAAAAGATGAAAGAAAAATCAGATTAAATATACTCAATGGTCAAGCAAGGGTTAAACGTTCCACAAAAAGGAAGTCAGAACAATTGTGTAAGGCAAGAACACTAAATTAAAATAGAGGCTGAAACAAATATATCAAAAAGGTCCTAAGCCAGACTGTCTAGAACATTACAACGTTTTGGAGGAGAACTGGCCACTCAACCCAACAAAGCATGCCAATCTTACCCATCCAGTTTCTCCAGTATAACATCAAGCTGAGTTTTGAAGGTACCTAACCCCTTATTTTATTGGTCTCAAAATCCTGCTATCAAAGATTTCATATAAATTTAAGATTTAGAGTAAGGATATTAGGAGCTGTGCACCACCATCTTATATAGGTGGAACATGATGAAACCTTTATTAGATGATAGATCAACTAGAGGTGCCCTGGAAACTGGCAAGCCTTGTCCATATTAGGCTGGCCAATTTGACATGTATGGTCAAGGTGCAGAATGACATGTCAAGCGAGTTCCAGGTGAATCATGGACCATGTGAAAGAAACTTTGTCCCGTTCAACCTGATGTTCGAGAGAGACATGAGGAGCATCGTCATCAACAGAGGTGGCACACTGTTAAACTGCATCCTGCACTATACAACATACGTGGATGACTTGAACTCACTCAGAAGCCTGGATAAGCATGCATCTGTTTGTGTTCCAGCTTTTAAAAATGTATACGTGAACCACCAGATCATATCCTGGTCTCACTGAGCAATATGGAAAGCCACACCATGAATAAAACACAGTGCTTTCAGAAAGCATTCAGACCGCTTCACTGTTCACACATTTTACTATGTTGCGTCTTGTGCTAAAATCATTTTAATTTGTTTTTTTCCCAACATCAAACATCACTCGATACCCCAGAATGACCAAGTCAAAACACGATTTTACAAATTTTTGCTAATGTATTAAACATAAAAACTTGACACAGGTTTTCAGACCCTTTCCTCAGCACTTCATTGAATCTCTTCTGGCAGTGATTGCAACTTGAAGTGTTCCTGGGTTTGATAGGTCAAGTTTCATCTGCTTGTTTATTGAGATTTTCTGCCATTCTTCTCTGCAGACCCTCTCACGAGCTCTGTCAGGCTGGATGGAGACCTTTGGTAGACAGCTATTTTCAGGTCTTTCCAGGGATGATCACTTTGGGTTCAAGTCTGGGCCCTGGCCGGGCCACTCAAGGCCATTCCTACCATTGACCCTAAGTCTCTCCTATGTTGTCTTTGGTTGTCTTGTTGGAAGGTAAACCTTCAGCCCAGTCAAAAGTCCAGAGTTTTCTGGAGCAGACTTTCATTAACTCTTTAGCTTTATAGTTGTTTATTCTTTCAGTTCCTGCTGCTGAAAAACAACTCCACAGCATGATGCCACCGCCACCACCACCACCACCACCATGATTCAACGTTGCGGTAGTATTGTTCAGGTTATGAGCAGTGCATGCTTTCTTCCAGATGTGACACTTAGAATTGAGGCCAAAGAGTTCAATCTTGGTTTTATCAAGCCAGAGAATCTTGTTTGCAATTGTCTGAGAGCCCTTTAGATACCTTTTTTCAAACTCCAAGTGGGATTTCATTTGTCATTATGATTAGTAGAGTGTTGCAGTGATGCTTGTCCTTCTGGAACTTTCTCCCATCTTCACCCAGGTTTCTTGGAGTTCAACTAGATTGACCACTGGGGTCATGGTCACCTTTCTTACCAAGGCCCTACTTCCCTTCAAGTGCTAAGTTTGGTTAAGTGGCCAGCTCTAAGTGAAGTGGCTCTTCCAGATTCCTTCCATTTAAGAATTATGGAGGCCACTGGGCTCTTGGGAACCTTTGATGCTGCAGACATATATTGTAGCCTTCTGAAAATCTGTACATCGACACAATTTTGTCTCTAAGCTCAGCTGGCAATTTCTTCAACCTCATTGGCTTGGCTTTTGCTCAACTGTGCGACTTTCTACAGACAGGTGTGTGGACTCCAGTGGTAATAAACAGAATGGGATGCAACCCCTAATTTCAAGTGTCATAACAAAGGATCTGAATTCTTGCCCCAATGTGAGATTTGCATTTCTTATTTTGAATAAACTTCCACTCAGAAGGACACTGCATCCACGAAGGCCAAAACCCATGGGCTACTAGACAAATTTAAAGCCTGGATTTACCAGTTTAGCATTTTACCCAGAATTCTGTGGCCCTTGCTTGTGTGTGAATTCCCACTACCCACTACTGAGGACTGTGAGAGAAGGATCAGTCCTGATGCTTCCACACAGAGAGTCCTGTGACCCAAAAGTCTCCCAGGCCAGCATTGAAGTGAGGATTGGGAGGATATGTAGGGCACAGGATCAGGTAGAGCCATGGCTACGTCACAGGGTGCTAGTATGGTCAGCATGGTTAGGGGGCATCCCGATACCCTTCTATGACAAATCCCAGGGCAAAGATAAGTGACAACTGGTTTAAAAGAGGGTGAGAGTTAGAGTTGAACAATCAATGAATCAGATGACAGGTATACGGCACCACAGTGCATGGACATGAAGGGAACAGACAACAAACCGGAAAGTCTCCTGGTCTGAGTGGTGGCAGGCAGAATCTTACCATATTGAGATCCTCATTCAGTTTATGTCTTATATTCCATAAAGCTCACCCAACCTCATCTATGAGGATTAAGGTTGACTCACTGGCATGCCCCTAGTGCCTCAGGAGAGGAACGCTCAAGCATATCCTCAGCTGTTGCCCTAAAGCTCTAGGATGAAGGGCGCTATTGCTGGTGCAACGATCAGGTGCTGAATGTGCTTGCTGAGGCCATCTGTAGTGCAATAGCCCAGGTTAAATGCCAAGTACTTGCAACATGCAATCACCTTCATCAAAGCAGGAGAGAAGCTCAAGCCTGAATAAACATCAACAGTAAGGTTGACAGCCAGATGAAGGTGAACCTGGAAAAACAGCTTCAGTTCCCGGAGAAGGTCATAGAGACCACTCTGGGTCCTCCCTGGCCGTCTGCCAAATTGTGGTCCAGGCAGGTGGTCACACTAGAGTTCACGGATCCTTGGCAGGAATGGATGGAGGAAGCCAGTGAGAGAAGGAAAGCCAAGTATACAGACTTGGTGAAGGAGTGGGATAGATGGGGTCGGCATGCGCAGCATGTGCTCTTTAATAAAATAGGCAGTAGACAGGTTTGGGGATGGCCACCCCATAATACTTGAAAAAGAGGCAGTCATAATGTAAATACGTCTTCACAAACACGCGTTCAAGACAGAACTCAGTAACATGATGGAGTCAAAAGGTGGAGTCAGGGAACTGATGTGGCAGATAGATGGATTATGAGTACTGGAAGTGACACCATCATATGGTGCTGGGAAGTGACATCATCAGTGGGTGGACTGGTAGTGATGTCACTGAGGGGCACAGTCTTCGGCTGGACTGCAGAGGGACAGAAGGAGAAAGATGATCAGATGATAGCGCCAACCCATGGCTCGGCTGAGAAACTGCACTATTTGAGCCTGTAAATCGTCTCCCGTGTGCACGTGCGTGACAGTCCATTGAAGTGGGCAGCAGAGGCTTTGCAGGTCAAGCCTTCAGCCTCCTTGGCATTATGTGGTGCAAACAGAAGAAGAGCCATCAGGGAAACAACAGGGGGAGCAAAGAAAGCCTCCATTTTTGGGGGGCTTTCAGAAATCAGTAGGGCGATTTGTGGTCACATTCTGCTCAGACACAGACTGAGTCGCCTGGATGAGGGTGTCTGATGCTGAAAGACGTGAAACACCCAGGTAGTAGCACCGGTGATGTATGTTGTAAATGAAAATTAAGTCCTGTTTTTGCATTGTCATTTTAGGGTACTGAGTGTCACTTGTTTAAATGAAAAAAAAAATGAATTTCAGCACAAGGCTCCAACATAACAAAATGTGATGAAAGCGATGGGGTCTCAACTTCTGAGGGAACTAAATTAAAATAGAAGTATGGGAGCGGGGCTGTGCTTCAGGATGAAACGACAAAGTGATGGGAAATGAAGTGTCCGATCTTGGTCAGACAGCACCAGACTCCCCACCTTAACCTTAGCCTTAAGCTTGCTTGGGGGCTCGAGTCCCCTGAGGCTTAATAGGCCGGCCATATATGTATGTATTTATATATTTTTTAAATGACTGAAAATGCCCTGCGGTCTCCCTGGGCTAATGCTGTATGTGTTGCAGCTGCTCGTTCTCTGACCTACTTTATACACTGAAGGCCTTTACTTCATAACCGGCCTAGATGGCGTCCCGTGGCTCTTTGAATGCTCTCTCAGTGGTCTCCAGATGACAAGTGACGCTTTCCTGTCTCCGCACTCTGTGGACACCTTCCATTTGTTTGGAGCATCTTGTAGTTTCGGGAAATCGAAGATGGACTTAGACGAGTAAGGACACCACCAGATTAAGGTGCCAAACGTGCAGAGTGCATCCGACAGCATCAACAACAATGGCATCCATTCTGCAGTGCAATAACGCACTTCCAAAAAGAATCCATAAAATAGTGCAGAGGATAAAAAATTCATCAAAACTGAAAAAGAAATCAAATCCAACAAATAGTTAAACCCAGGAATACAAGTAGAATCGTCCTTTTCCCGTTGTCTGTATCCCTAACCCCTTTCCCTCGTTGGGTTTGTTCAGCAGGTGCGAGACACTAACGGCTCATTTAGTCTACCGTCGACCGCATCCTGGCTCTGAGGGTTCTCATGGCAAATGCGAATATCAGCAGTTTCTCTGCAGCCTTTGTCGATTTCCGTAAAGCATTTGACTCAATTAGAGCTGACCTGTAGGACATCCTAAGGGTTCGCGGGATCCCCTCGGGGTTGCTGGATATCATGGCCGGCCTGTACACTGGTACTGTGAGTGCTGTGCAGAATGGAGGCAGAACCTCTGCGTTTTTCCCAGCTGATTCTGGGGTTTTTCAGGGGTGTGTTCTGCTCCAACTCTGTTCAATGCTTGTATGGACTGGGTGTTGGGCAAGGTCATGGGGTCCAGCAGATGGGGGGCATCTGTTGGTGAAGACAGATTCACAGATCTTGACTTTGCTGACGATGCTGTGATCTTCGCGGAGTCAATGGAAGCTCTGATCGGGGCGCTCGAGAGACTGAGTGAGGAGTCTGAGTGTCTGGGCTTGTGAGTGTCCTGATAAAAACCAAGAGCCAGGCCTTTAATGACCTGTTGGCGTGGCCATCAGCAGTGTGTTTGTTTGCGGAGAGAGTGTCGACCTTGTTAAGAGGTTTACTTACCTTGGCAGTGACATTCATGTCTCTGGTGACTCTTCCTATGAAGTCAGTAGATGGATTGGGAGAGCATGGGGGGTCATGAGGTCGCTGGAAAGGGGTGTGTGGCGCTCCCAATATCTATGCAAAAGGTCAAAGGTCCAAGTCTTCAGAGTCCTGGTGCTTCCTGCCTTGCTAAATGGTTGCGAGACATGGATGCTATCCAGTGACCTGAGACGAAGACTGGACTCTTTTGGTACTGTGTCTCTCCGGGAAATCCTTGGGTACCGTTGGTTTGACTTTGTGTTGCTCATGGAGTCCCAAATGAGACACATTACCTGCATTGTGAGGGAGCGTCAGTTTAAGCACTACGGCCAGGTGGCGCATTTCCCTGAGGGTGATCAGGATCACAGAATCCTCATTGTTGGGGACCCGAGTGGCTGGACCAGGCCAAGGGGTCGCCCACGTAACACCTGGCTGCGGCAGGTAGAGGGTCATTTCCGGAGGGTGGGACTGGACCGCGTGTCTGCCTGGGGGGTTGCCAACCGGGATCCTGAGTTGTTTCATCTTATAGTGGGTGCGGCAGGGATAAAGTTATTGAGAAATTTAAAGCAGGCTTAGGCTACAAAAAGATTTCCAAAGCCTTGAACATCCCACGGAGCACTGTTGAAGCGATCATTCAGAAATGGAAGGAGCATGGCACAACTGTAAACCTACCAAGACAAGGCCGTCCACCTAAACTCACAGGCCGAACAAGGAGAGCGCTGATCAGAAATGCAGCCAAGAGGCCCATGGTGACTCTGGACGAGCTGCAGAGATCTACAGCTCAGGTGGGGGAATCTGTCCATAGGACAACTATTAGTCGTGCACTGCACAAAGTTGGCCTTTATGGAAGAGTGGCAAGAAGAAAGCCATTGTTAACAGAAAACCATAAGAAGTCCCGTTTGCAGTTTGCCACAAGCCATTTGGGGGACACAGCAAAAATGTGGAAGAAGGTGCTCTGATCAGATAAGACCAAAATGGAACTTTTTGGCCAAAATGCAAAACGCTATGTGTGGCGGAAAACTAACACTGCACATCACTCTGAACACACCATCCCCACTGTCAAATATGGTGGTGGCAGCATCATGCTCTGGGGGTGCTTCTCTTCAGTAGAGACAGGGAAGCTGGGCAGAGTTGATGGGAAGATGGATGGAGCCAAATACAGGGCAATCTTGGAAAAAAACCTCTTGGAGTCTGCAAAAGACTTGAGACTGGGGCGGAGGTTCACCTTCCAGCAGGACAACGACCCTAAACATAAAGCCAGGGCAACAATGGAATGGTTTAAAACAAAACATATCCATGTGTTAGAATGGCCCAGTCAAAGTCCAGATCTAAATCCAATCGAGAATCTGTGGCAAGATCTGAAAACTGCTGTTCACAAACGCTGTCCATCTAATCTGACTGAGCTGGAGCTGTTTTGCTAAGAAGAATGGGCAAAGATTTCAGTCTCTAGATGTGCAAAGCTGGTAGAGACATACCCTAAAAGACTGGCAGCTGTAATTGCAGCAAAAGGTGGTTCTACAAAGTATTGACTCAGGGGGCTGAATAATTACGCACACCCCACTTTTCAGTTATTTATTTGTAAAAAATGTTTGGAATCATGTATGATTTTCGTTCCACTTCTCACGTGTACACCACTTTGTATTGGTCTTTCACGTGGAATTCCAATAAAATTGATTCCTGTTTGTGGCTGTAATGTGACAAAATGTGGAAAAGTTCAAGGGGGCCGAATACTTTTGCAAGCCACTGTATTTATGATTATTATCAGTAATACATTATTTTATGTGTAACTTAACTCCTGCTTGTCTTTTTACTACATCTAATTGCCTGAGGTTATAGATATAGAAGGGAAGGTGGGGATAAGTTATATACAGTGGTAAGTCTGTGAGATTAGGCATTCTAAGGCTACATATTAATAATACAATAGGGGAAAGTAGAGCAATATATATATTACTCTACCAAGATAAAACACGATTTTCCACTTTTCGTACGCCCGTCGACTCCCAAACCGATGTTGGTTGATATATCGCTCCACGAGTTTGCCCACCATCTTGTTGTCTTTGTAGCATTGTGAGGAGGTACCACTAAATGTCTATATCTTCTAATGCCAAGGCTTTTCCTCAGTCTGCTCCATGTTTACTTCAGAATAGCGGAAGATGAACGGAAACGCTTTTCAGGAAATACTTACTTACTAAACTGACCAATCAGAGGCGTGCATAGGATCTGTGTAGATGTGAATTGTAGGAGGTGCACGTCAGGCTTAGGAGTTTCGGCGAACTATACATTAACTTTAACAAACACGGGAACACACACAGGAATGATTAATCGGCCTATACCCCCATCGAGTGCTCTGTGGCCGCACAGACACCTACACTCATGAAGGGGGTCGTATTATTTTTAAAAAAAGCAAACCTGCACCTCGCTTATCAGTCCCGGACCCCTGACATGCGGTGCCACGCCTCCTTTAACTCTTTTCTTTCCCTTCCTCCTCCACAGGTGCTGTCCGTGCTTCCAGCATTTTCCCAATCCTCAGCGTCATCCTGCTCTTCATGGGTGGGCTGTGTATCGCTGCCAGTGAGTTCTACAAGACGCGACACAACATTATTCTCAGCGCTGGAATCTTCTTTGTTTCTGCAGGTACGTTCGATTTCCTGTACATTTTTTTTTAATATTCTATTGCTTCCTCTTCTCCTCTGACACGACTTTATAGAAATGACAGCACATCCCAAAACCCTGCACGAGAAGGTCTGCAAAAAAATTTTTTCATTGCAGTTTAGGTCCGTTCCAAATGGTGTCCTGTGATGACTTCTTTTGCCCGACGTGACAAGGTCAGGATTGTGGTGTAGCTGCCAACATCGGGCTCCAGTCTGGTGCCACCCAAGACAAGCCTGATGCGGGCTGATCAGATTTCAGCACAGTTCTCCCCACAGGCGGCCGTCTCAAACATTTCTGAGAACTGGTGAGGCCATTTTAGTAAACTCCAAGCTGAAACTGGAGACGTTTCGGTTTTCACTTTGGCTGAGTGACTTCATGGGAGCTCGCCGAGTCAGAAACAATTAATGCTTAATGCAAGTCCTGAGAAGACCTTTGGAATATAATCATGTGAAAAGATACATACACCGCGTGAAAAGTGTAGCTTTTTAGCATATTTGAATGTTATTATTGACACAAACAATAAATTGTCATGGATCCATTTATAAATAATAAGAGCAAAAATCTTAAATTCCAGATTATATATTTTTAAATAACAAATAATAGTCATTTAGGCACAAAAAAATCAATTAAATGACCCGAGTCCATATCAGCTGTATTGTTTAAAACATAGCCCCCTTACTGTGTGACAAGGCTCTGTTTACTGTTGCCGCACACCTATGCCACTTACAAATGTTTGAGATGCACCATCTGTTGGAATGACATCTGCCAAGCATTTCATTTATTACATGCATTACAAAATAAATTCCACCAGACGGTGCAACTGCAAACATTAATGCTAAGGTCTATGTTGATTACTTATATTTCGAACCGTCATCGACCAAGAGGGATGCAAGAGTCCAAATGAAATGTTGGAGTCCCAATCAGGGCACCCCATTTACTGAAATAATAAGATAAACAAAATAGAAGGTGTATGATGGCGTTATAATGAGCAAAAAGTGCGGTCAGCCATCTGGAGTGAGGTAAATGTGTTCAAAAGAATGGTTAGGCTTCAGAGTCAGAGCTCTGCCTTGTAAGCTCCGCCTCCGCTTGCATGCCAGAAGGGGTGTGGTCACTGAGCATCCCCTCGGAGCTATGGGTGGAAAAAGAGACAAGACATGGAGGAGTGCTCAAAAATGTCACCAAGTCAATGACCCT
>JANRMT010049829.1:14995740-15005979 GCA_026402145.1 Polypterus bichir lapradei
ATTTTTATTAGGTCTTCGGTTTAGAACACTAGAACAATCTAGACGAGAACAGACCTATCATCCCAACAAAGCTCGCCGGTCCTATCCACTTATTTCTTCCAAAAAATCAAGTTTTTGCAAGGACAATACAATGCAATTTATTTTTGTGTGGCCCAGAATCACACAAGAAGTGCCGCAATGGGCTTTAACAGGCCCTGCCTCTAGACAACCCCCAAGCCTTGACTCTCTAAGAAGAGAAGGAAAAACTCCCAGAGAAACCCTAGTTGGGAAAAATGGAAGAAACCTGGGAAAGGCAGTTCAAAGAGAGACCCCTTTTTAGGTAGGTTGGGCGTGCAGTGGGGGAAGGGGGTCAATACAATACAATACACAGAACAGAACAGAAGTAATCCTCAATACAGTATAAAAATAAAAATATTACAAGTACAGAGCAGAATTTAACAGTAGATGATATCACATAATATGATTTGGATTTGTTTAGAGTCCTGGAGACCTCGGCCATCAAGCTGCCTCCCCCAATTGGCCATTCCAAAGCTGAGTTAGTACTTGGCCAGCCAATCCGATGAAAGGACCCCTCTACCCATTGATTCCTGTGATCCTCCATCAGAGATGACTTTACCTTAGGCAGGCAAAACAACTTGGCAGGTGGGCCGTGGCACCAAGTGCCACATTTGAGTACTGAGAAGAGAAACCGAATAGGTGAGGGTTAGTAACAAATTCTAACTATCATGTTACTTATGTTTTAGTGTTAATGACTAACAACAGAGAGGCAGCCTGTACAGTTAATCAGCAGCTCTAGTCAGGGTGTGCTAAACTGAAGTAGTGAGTCTTCAGCCAGGATTTAAAAGCTGAGACTGCAGGGGCATCTCTTATAGTAGCAGGGAGACCCTAAAGTCCTCCTGTCTACCACACTACTTGGCAGCTCATTCCTTGTATCTGCAGTTCTCTGTGTGAAGAAAAACTTCCTCATGTCTGTGCAACAAGTTTCCCACTGTGTCCCTTTGTTCTTGATGAACTCATTTTAAGGTCTCCATACTGCACACAAAGTCTTCTATAGATATCGGCACCAGGCACACCGCCAGACCACAAAAAAACAATCACTGCACGTTGCTCTTCTTTTAGTGCAAATCACAAGTGGGGTCGACATTGTTTCTCGCACCGCAGTTAAAAATGATCTGACGTGACACGTTCACACCTGCACAGCATTGACTGGGGAGACGGGGACCTCGTACGGAAAGGTCTGATAAGACAGTGATGCCAAGAGAAGTTTTAATAAAGGGTAGCACAGGGAAAGAGGAAATTTTGGAACTAGTTGTCGGGAGTTGTTTGGGACCAATGTGACCTCGTTTAGAGCCCCATGCCATTAGTTATAATGGCGCAGTGGAGTGGTGCGCAACAAGCGTTCGCTGTGAAAACCTTTTATAAGAATGATGATAGTGTGACTGCTGTGCAAAGGGAATTTCGGCGTCATTACCAGTTAGGATATCACGGTCATGTCCCATCTGCTCATGCGATTACAACATGGATGCGTAAGAAACGGGTTCAGCCTTAAAAAAGAAGTCCCCAGGTGGAGTCACTTTGCATACTGCCCAACAATCGATAGCAACTACTCAACAATTGTTTGGAAAGCGCGTCATTTCACTCAACTGTGACATTTCATGGCCTCCGAGATGCCCTGATCTCACCGTTTGTGATTTTTTTCTGTAAAAGCCAACTGTACCAAACGTCCTTCAACCATTGCTGAAGTAAAAAAGGAGGACTGAAGAGGAAATCGTTGGCATTCCTCTTGACATGTGACGTTGAGGCTGTCGGAATGTGTATGGAGAAATGGACGACACCGTCAAGATGCTTTTGTCAAAGCATAAAATAAATATTGAATGAATATTGATTACCATCATTAATTGCATATCCTGTACAATATGTTTCATTATTAGCTGTATTTTTGTAATTTGTTTATTCATGCATTGAACTGTCAATTGAAAATTTCCCGTTTCCCTGCGCCACCCTGTATAACCGGAATGCGGATAATTTTTGACTCACTTTCATAATTAGAATGAAGACAGAATATCTGAGGTTTAATGATGATCAGAATTCATAAGTTAGCTACTGAAAAGAGAAGACTATAAATATCGAGGATTAGCTGTAGCCCAAGACAGAGAATAAGCTGCAGAGATAACTCACAGAGTGCAGTGTGGATGGACCAATTGGAAGAAGGTGTCAGGAGTATTGTGTGATCGTAGAATTAAGGTGAAAGTTGAAGATAGATAGATAGATAGATAGATAGATAGATAGATAGATAGATAGATAGATAGATAGATAGATAGATACTTTATTCATCCCAAAGGGGAAATTCACATACTCCAGCAGCAGCATACTGATAATAAAACAATATTAAATTAAAGAGTGATAAAAAAAAAGCAGTGCAAGTTAAAAAATACAAGGTGGAGAGTGCGAGGCAGGTGTAACAGTCTATAATCTTGTATAATGTTAATGTTGACGCCCCCGGGTGGAACTGAAGAGTCTCATAGTGTGGGGTCTCCTCAGTCTGTCAGTGCAGCAGGACGGTGACAGCAGTCTGTCGCTGAAGCTGCTCCTCTGTCTGGAGATGATCCTGTTCAGTGGATGCAGTAAATTCTCCATGATTGACAGGAGCCTGCTCAGCGCCCGTCACTCTGCCACAGATGTCAAACTGTCCAGCTCCATGCCTACAATAGAGCCTGCCTTCCTCACCAGTTTGTCCAGGTGTGAGGCCTCCTTCATCTTTATGTTGCCTCCCCAGCACACCACCACGTAGAAGAGGGCGCTCACCACAACCGTCTGGTAGAACATCTGCACCATCTTATTGCAGATGTTGAAGGACGCCAGTCTTCTAAGGAAGTATAGTCGGCTCTGTCCTTTCTTACACAGAGCATCAGTATTGGCAGTCCAGTCCAATTTATCATCCTGCTGCACTCCCAGGTATTTATAGGTCTGCACCCTCTGAACAGTCACCTCTGATGATCACGGGGTCCATGAGGGGCCTGGTCCTCTTAAAATCCACCACCAGCTCCTTGGTTTTGCTGGTGTTCAGGTGTAGGTGGTTTTGAGTTGCACCATTTAACAAAGTCCTTGATTAGATTCCTATACTCCTCCTCCTGCCCACTCCTGATGCAGCCCACGATAGCAGTGTCGTCAGCAGACATTTCCACGTGGCAGGACTCCGAGTTGTATTGGATGTCCGATGTATGTTGGCTGAACAGGACCGGAGAAAGTACAGTCCCCTGCGGCGCTCCTGGTCAGTTTATGAGATGGTGGTAAGACCAACAGTGATAAATGGAGCTGAGACATGGACAGTAAAGGGAGCTCAGGAGAAGAAGTCAGATGTGGCAGAAATGAGAATGTGGAGATGAGTCCATGGAGTTACAAAAAAGAATAAAAAAAGAGATGAGACAATTAGAGGTACCACCAGTGCTTGAAGTGGGCCGGTACTCACTGTACTCTTCCAATTTGTACCTACAGTACCAGCAACATTTCTTATTGTACCGCAGTACAAGTGATATTTGAATTTCATGGGGGAAGCTCTACAATCAAACGTAACTGTTTCATGCCGCTCAAAGTTTCCTGGCCCCAGCTTGTCAAATGAATCACCATAAACAAAGTACCCCTAGAAATTAGGGGTAGAACAGATAAAAAGAACAAAAATGGAAGAGATATATAAAAAAAAGTACAGAAAAGTAGGTGGAAGTGGTACGGACATGTGATGAGGAGAGACGAGGAATATGTGGGCAAAAGAGTGATGGGAATGGAAGAACAGGGGACAAGAAAGTGAGGGAGGCCAAAGCTGAGGTGAATGGATAAAGTCAAAGGGTCTGACTGGGCAGGGGCAAACTGTATGGAAATGGTTTGTCAAGCAAATAGAAGTGGGAAAAGATGAAGAAGAAGAAAAATAAGAAGATACCCAGGACTAGAAATTACTTAGGTGATTTGACAAACATTAACAATTTGAACCATAAGTGGCGTGGGCACTGCAAATGTCCGCACGTGTAAGCACCACAACAGGTGCCAGTTCTGCTGTTCAAGCTTCTAAAAATCACTTCTTTCTTATTGTTTTTCAGGCCTGAGCAACATTATTGGGATCATCGTGTACATATCAGCCAACGCGGGGGACCCTTCCAAAAGTGACTCCAAGAAGAACAGCTACTCCTACGGCTGGTCCTTCTACTTCGGAGCCCTGTCTTTTATTATTGCCGAGATGGTGGGAGTGTTGGCGGTCCACATGTTCATCGACCGGCATAAGCAACTGCGGGCTGGAGCCCGGGCCACCGACTACCTTCAGTCATCTGCCATCACCCGCATCCCCAGCTACCGTTACCGCTACCGACGCCGCAGTCGGTCCAGCTCCCGGTCGACTGAACCCTCTCACTCTCGGGACGCCTCTCCCGTAGGCCTGAAGGGCTTTAACACCCTCCCTTCTACTGAAATCTCTATGTATACTCTGACCCGGGACCCCCTGAAATCTGCCCCCACTCCGACAGCCACTTACAATTCGGAACGAGATCACAATTTTCTGCAGGTGCATAACTGCATCCAGAAGGACTTGAAAGATTCCCTGCACACGAACACGGCGAACCGGCGCACCACTCCTGTATGAGCAGTCGAGCAAAGTAGAGCAGGAGGAGGAACGTGTGCAAAAGAGAGAGAGAGAGCGAGAGAGTGAGTGTGAGAAAGAGAGGAAGAAAGAGAGAGTGAGTGTGAGAAAGAGAGCGTGAGAAAGAAAGAGAGAGAGAGAGCGAGAGAGAGAGAGAGTGTGCTACCCAAACCCACCGAGTCCAAGCCTAAAGTTACAGAAACGCTGGATTAAGTAGGAATAAAACAGAAGAGTTTCCACTCAAACACACACAAGAAGAGTCCAGAAAAAAACGTTTCTGATATATACAGTATATATATATATATATATATATATATATATATATATAAATACAACATTTCAAGATTTACTGATTACTAAAAACAACAAATGATGCATGGTTTCCCATCTACCATTATTTAAGTCGACAAAGTTTGTTAAAAAAAAAATCACCAAAATTAAAAAAAAGAAACAGATTTAAAAAAAAAATGAATACAAAATAACGATGATGTACTATTGGTGGTTTAGTAAAAAAAAAAATAAATCACAGAAGAAAAAGGAAGGCTTTACAAAAGAGGCAAAATATCGGGAGGATGAGACTTTTCTGCCGAGTGAGAGTCGCTTTACTACAGTTTTTTTTTTTTTTATTTTTCGTTTTTTTTTCACGATCGAGGAAGACGAAGATGGCGGAAGTCACGCTCACTTTGTCTGCTGCTGGCAAAAACATTTAAACAAACAAACAAAACAAAAAATTAATTTTGGACTGCATTGAACAGGGGTGAGGTCAGAACTTCTGTTGCTCTATAGATATATATGCACTCATATATAAATATGTTTATATATATTTATATATATGCACATATATTTTACATGCATCAACATATAAATGTGCATACATAAAAATAGTTATCTATATATTTTGAAATATATAGAAATACATGTATGTATGCATACATATATGTATTTACGTCGATATATCTATATGTGTATATAAAAATATGTTTGTGTATATATATTAAAATATGTGTTTATACATGAAAATATATATGTATATAACAACACATATTTATATATACATATATACACATACATATACATGTATATATATATTTATATATCTATAAATACACACAAATGAATGAATGAATCTAGACAGTATATTTCCTTGCCTTTTTTAGTTTTACCTGTATCCAACTGTGAATTATGGAACTGTGGGGAAGGACTGCGAAAATTTTTGGCAGTAACCGTGAACACGGAAATTGCACGAGGACAGTATTCTTGAGGAAAATTTTGCCTAAATGCAAAACTACTGAAATGGATTTAAAAAAAAAAGAAGAAGAAGAAAAAACAAAACTAAAAACTGAGTTGCCATAGGAGGTCGTCAAACTGTGAAGATTCTACTGAATATTATTAAAATAGAAAAAAAAAAAAATTAACAGAACTAAAAAGACAAATTCTATTCTTTTAAAAGTGTTTTTTGGGGTTTTCTTTTTTCTTTTCTCTCTTTTTTTTTTTTGAAAGTGAGACAGAGAGAGAAGCTGCTACCCAACATAAAAGGCGGGAAAACAGTTTTTTGGACTCCAAAGAAACTATAAAAAAGAAAACAGAGAAAAAAAATTCAAACGGGCAATTTAAATAAGTATTTAAAAGTAAAAAAAAAATGACATGCATGCTAAAAAAAAAAAGAGAAATCAGCAGCTCTGCTCTTGAAGAAACTACGTTTAAAAAAAAAAAAAGTTCTGAAATTTGTGAGGATGAAGAAATGTTTTTTTTCTTTTACTCTTGGGATATACAGTATTTCAGAATGATCATACAGCCTTACTTAGATTTTAATTGCTTTCTTTCTTTTGATTCAGCCTCATCTCATTTTTTTTTTTTTCATTTTTTTAAAAAATATTTTTGTTAATCTGATGTCACCACCACTTACAAACCACAGAAGACAACGGCGGCTTTTGGATAAAAAGGGGAAAAACAGATGGCAGAAACAAAAACAAATGCAAACGCAGAGAGAAGATAACGAAGCAAGAGAAGAGAAGGCGTAGCTTGTAATCAAAAAAATTTTGTGTTGTTGTCGCGGCTCCATATCCTGCCTCGCAGCTAGAGGGCAGTGTGGAGCTGTGTTGATTAGCTTCTCTTCCAAACCAGCACAGCCTTCTCTTTCTTTCTTTCTTTCTTTTGCTAAAGCTGCCTCCGCACTCCCCTTTATCCATTTGCTCCAATCGGACAGCTTGAAGAAAAAAAGCCTTCCATTTCATTCCATTGGTTTTGCTCATTTACTTTGTTCAAATGTTTTCTTTTTTTTTTCAGACTGTTAAAAATTTGAGATCAAACTAAAACAAAAAAATAAATAAAAAATACAAAAAAAAGGATAAAATAAAATATCCTGGGGCATACAATAAAGACTTTTTAATAGAATGTTGTGTGTGTATAATGCTACTTTTATTTTGTCCTTAATCTCTAATAGAAGGTTCCAAAGCAAACAGAGCGTGTGCTGAATTTCATCATTCAGTCCCTACACCCAAATACTGTATTCTTAAATCTATTTTTCTTTTGAGTGTAACCTATTAAAAATGTTTATATATTTAAAATTATATATTATATTGTATCTCTTTCTACAGTCGTGTGCAAAAGTAAGTGCACCCCATGGAAGTTGTTTTGTCCATTTTAGCGTATGAGATCTTCACACAAGCAGTGTCTACAGCTAAAGGTGACCTACTTGAACAACTGACACGGTGTATTCATCCTCATAATCGGAATGAACAAAGATGCAGATTTGTCACATGGAAAAAGTAAATCCAACCCTACATGAATTACCCCTTCAAATCTATCATATCAGAATCAGGTGGCACCCATTAGACCCTCTTTAGGTGGAACCTGCCCCACTTAATCTGCAGTTTCTCCTTGTTACTGACTTGTGTGGGATCATCATGTCGAGATCAAAAGAACTCTCTAAGACACTCAGAATTAAAGGTTGTGGGTGTCTAGCAAGATATTTATAAAGACCACCAAATTATGTGAAATCAATCGTTCCACTGTAAGGAGAATCATCTACAAGTGGTGTAGATTTCAGATGACTCCTGATTTGTCCAGGAATGGCTGGCCCAGCAACTTCAGGTCATGAGCTGACTATTTAATACTAAAAGAAGTCCCCAAGGACCCCAAAATGTCATCATGGGGTCTTCAGGTAACACTCGCAACAGTTGGTGTTCAAGTGAATGCATTCACAATCAGAAAGAGAACTGCACACAAAGTGGCTCAGGAAAAAAGCCTTTACTGCCCAAAAAGAACATCAGAGCAAGACAACAGCTTCTCGTTGAACGTTTATACAAAGACCGGGCCTTCTGGAACAATCAGAGATGGAGTTGTGTAGTCACAGTAACAGGAGACACGTTTGCTGCGAATGGAACGCAGCACTTCAGGAGAAGAACTTCATTCCAACTTTGGAGTACGGCACTGGAAATGTTCTGGTTTGTAGTTTGCTACATCAGGGCCACCTTGCGGTCATCGAGTCAACTTTGAATTCTGCATCATATCAAGGTGTGGGTGAGCAGAATGTTGAACTAGAAATTGGCCTTGAAAGACACAATAATGATCTGAAATACACAAGCAAATCCACCAAGGAATGCACTGGCCTAGTCAAAGCCCTAATTTGAGTCTCATTGAGATGTCGTGTGGGGATTTGAAACAGCTGGCACAAACAAGAAAACCCACAAACTTCTTATAACTGATGGAACTGTGGTAGTCAATGTCAGAAACTGGTGGGCAGTGTGAGGGAAAAACCAGCATCCTCGTCGGGATAGGCTCAGCTCCCTTGTTTGGTCAAGAGGCCATTATAAAAGTTAAGGTCAGAGAGGGAGCTGCAATATTCCTCTTTTGTGCCAGAATGTGTAGCAATTACACCGGGGATGGCATCTCAGCAGCACCGTAGAGACACCCTAGTTGGGTCTGGGATGCTGGAAGGACAGGACAGTGGGTGACTGTCTGCTATGAGTGGAGCATGACTTTCATACTGGGCAGCATGGGAGTTATGGCCCCATGAGGCTGTCCTGAAGGGTTCTGTTGGGGCCACCAGGGGAAGCTGTTAGATTTTGACTACACAAGGACCACTCTGGTCCTGCCCGGCCTGAAAATGCTTCTCAGAGGTAACTGACTGAGCACCAGAGGTACTCCCAGGTTGGGTGTTAGAAGAAAACTCTCCACTTGGCCCTAGGAGTCAAGTCATGAGAAGATGTCAGATGAAGCTCACCTGGGAGGAGTGGAGGAGGTAAGGGACAGAAAACGAAGGAAAAGAAAAGAATCATTGGTTATTTCTGGAAAGAGAACTTGCCTTCAAACGAGCCTTGTAAAAAGTTTAACTGGTGTTTGTAGTAACTGTGTCAAGGGTTTGTGGTCCTGGTGTGCCCTGTAGTACCCACAGCAGTTTTTCCAAAAGGCCTACAAGACGTCATTTCTGTTAAAGGGAGCAACACTAGCATCTGAGGACCAGGGTGGACTTACTTTTTCCCCAGAAGACCATTGCATCTATTGATATTTTGGTGGGACAAATGATGGAAAAGTCACATTTTCCTTCTGTTTTCATTGAAGTGTATCTGCGGGCACCGTTTGCATGAAGATCTACAGATTTCCATGGGGTGAACTTAATTTTTCACATGACTGTAAAGAAATAAAATAATGGGGAGAAGTGAACAAATGGAGGCAGTGGAGCTCCATATGTGCCGGAGCACCTGCTGACTTGTAATGTGTGTGTGAAATGATACACTTCTTCATACATCCCAGAAACCAGTAATCAAGGTTAACAAATCCCATAATGCCCACTGAAGTGCACACCCACTCACCCTGACCAGTTTGGAGTTGCCATCCACCAGACGTCTGTGTCATCAAGAAGTTCAGTCCCCTCTGAAGACCAATTCATTTGTTTTTGCTATGCACTGAAAACAGTTGGGTTCAGAATCAAGAGATGTGGATGTGATGTGAGTTTCAGCTTTTCATTCCTGGTATTGATGTTAAACCACATAGAAGATTGCATCTTTTGTAGTTAACCAACCTGTTCTGACAACAATCCACGGACCACCTGCACTAATGGCATCTCTATGGACCTGGCGGCCTAGGTGCTTCAGCCTTTTCATGATAATGGCTTACTTACAGTCTGGTGATAGTGACTTTAGGGGAACAACTTGTTCCTTATCCTCTGGGATATGACGGGGTACCTAAAAATAACCAGAATCTGTACCTGGCACACAATCTAGAATTACTATAGTTGCAAATTGTGCCACTAGGTGTAGCATACTTACGGTATTCTGTAGCAGTCTGCCAAGTGACGGTGCTCTGTATTGTTCTTACGGCATTCAGTGTCGGTTTTTCTTGGTGCTTACTAAACATGTTCTGCAATTTTTGGGATGGGCGATCATAAAGAACAGCAAGTCTGTGTTAAATTTTGATTTCTCTTAGGGAAAACAGCTGCTGAAACTGTAGTGATGCTTGAAACTTCTTTTAAAGAGGAAGCTTTGAGTAAAACACAGGTCTACGAGTGGTTTTCACGTTGCAAACGAGGGGAAATGTCACTTAAAGACCAATCAATATCCGGGCGAGCTTCCACAATTAGGAATGACGAAAATCTTAAAAAAGTTTGCCCTCAT
>JANRMT010049829.1:15028774-15044602 GCA_026402145.1 Polypterus bichir lapradei
CTATCTATCTATCTATCTATCTATCTATCTATCTATCTATCTATCCTAAAATTCATATCTATCTATCCTGCCTACTATACTAAAATTTGTATATATCTATCCTGCCTACTATACTAAAATTCATATCTATCTATCTATCTATCTATCTATCTAGGAAAGAGATCTTATTTTAAGGAAGTCTGACCTGAAAGTGCTTCATAGATTTAATATGGTGGCACCAGAAGCACTCATGAGTCAGGCATAAACCTCATTGGATGAAAGAGTACAACGCTTGCCTGAAGGAGTGGAAGGTTGAAAGACAAGACCAGAAATTCAATAGTTTCTCTGTTAATTGTGGAAGAAGCCTGTTTAAAGGTACCATGTTTAATAAAGGGAGCACATTTGGGACCCGGGACTTGTGCCTTTCGAGTTGTGTTTGGGGTTAAGGGTGCCAGCAGCACCACCTACTGTTTCACAATCAGGATTTATTAACATAACAAATGTAGCAATCATTTCACCGAGAGGAACAACAACTCATTACTTGTCAGCCAGTCACGCACGGCATTAAGTTGTTTCGGACTTTTCATCATCCACGACTGCTATCTGGACTCACCGGTGGGGTTGTTTTCAGAATATCCACCGCCTGAGCTGTATTTCTACTGTCGTTTCACTGTTTGGATTTTTCCGGCTTCTCTACACTTTCTGTGTTTTCACAAGTGGTCTTTGTGTGTATGTGGATGTTTTCTCTTCATTTTGGAATTATTTACGTTTTATAGTTACCATAAGGGAGATCGTGGGCCGTCTGGTGTTTTTCTTATCTATCACTGTAAATATTTGCATTTAAATCAGGATGAGGGAACTGGGGGATGTGTGCAACATTTCACCTTTTCTAAAATATTCATTTTACATTTACTTAACCTTTATTTTTGAGTCATTTATCTGTTTTTGTCCATCAACTAGGGAGCTTGAGTGTAGGACGGGTGGAAGACTGAAGGCTAAGTATGGTTAAGTGTGGCCGAGTTCGGACTTCACTCCAGCAGGAGTGAGTAACTTGCCGATATCCAAGCTGTGAGTGCGGTTGTTACAGAATACTGAAAAGAAAAATATGAAAAAGGGAAAAAAAAGTTACTAAAACCAAAAAAACACGAAAAAGTTCAAATGATTTTTAAAAAGTTTAACCAGACAAGCAAACAGCTCACCAAACCCACCCTTACTGGTATCTTCTAGGATTTTGGCTTTTCTACTCGGCTCCCTCCTCTTCTTTGGATGTTTTCTTTCCCAGCTAATATAGTTGACATAAGACAACTCCTAATGTGTTTTGTGTCCTTTTACACCATTGTCGGTCCCAATCCCTCATTCAGGGAGCAGGACGTTATGCAGACTATGCCAAGTCTGTTCTGTATGAAACACTGGCACCCCCTCTGCATGTAACTGCACTCGTACACGCACATCTGGGCTCGTAATCTGACAGACTCCTCTCTCTCTCTCTTTTCAGTTATAATCTGAAAGACTGGACTCTCGTTTTTACTTAATTCTTTTACTGATTTGCGTTTTGTGCAATTTGAATGCTGCATTTGTGCACAATGAGCAAATAATTTGCCAATTACTACAGTTTTGCAGAATCTCTGCATTTTTCCCAGTTGATTCTGGGGTTCATCAGCGGTGTGTTCTGCTCCTACTCTGTTCAATGCTTGTATGGACTGGGTGTTGGGTAAGGTCGTGGGGACCAGCGGCTGTGAAGCATCTGTTGGTGAAAAGAGATTAATGGATCTTGACTTTGCTGCCGATGCTGTGATCTTCACGGAGTCAATGGAGGCTCTGATCGGGGCGCTCAAGAGACTGAGCGAGGGGTCTGAGTGTTTGGGCTTGTGAGGGTCCTGGATAAAAACCAAGATCTAGGCCTTTAATGACCTCTTGAGCATGGCCATCAGCAGTGTGCCTGTCTACAGAGAGAGTGTCAGCCTTGTCGAGAGATTTACTTACCTTGGCAGTGACATTCATGTCTCTGGTTACTCTTCCTATGAAGTCTGTAGATGGATTGGGAGAGCACTGGGGGTCATGAGGTCCCTGGAAATGGGTGTGTGGCGATCCCGATATCTATGCAAAAGGACGAAGGTCCAAGTCTTTAGAGTCCTGGTGCTTCCTGTCTTGCTATATAGTTGCGTGACATGGACGCTATCCAGTTACCTAAGATAAGGACTGGACTCCTTCAGTAGTAGTTCTTGGGTACCGTTGGTTTGACTTTTTGTTGCTCATGGAGTTCCGAATGAGCCACATTACCTGCATTGTGAGGTAGCGTCAGTTACAGCACTACAGCCATGTAGCGCGTTTCCCTGAGGGTAATCCAGCTCATAAGATCCACATTGTTGGGGACCCGAGTGCCTGGACCAGGCCAAGGGGTCGCCCACGTAACACCTAGCTGTGGCAGATAAGAGGGTCATTTCCGGTGGGTAGGACGCAGTCACTTGTCATTAGATGTTCATTAGACAGTTCATCCAACCTTTTTGAAATGACTGAACCTATGGAGGCAGGCCAGTTCTGAAACCACCTTACCTTTTATCCTTGCTCAAGATATTTGCCCTTTTCCATCTTCAGAACGAGCTGCTCCTCATATAAGGTGGGTTTTGCTATATAAAATCTACAAACTATTCTCTATATTTTTATTATTATATTTTGCTCAATCCCAACAAGATGAATTCAGATGTAGGACACTTGTATAGGCATTATAATAAAAAAGGCATATCCTCTTCCCTTACACCTCACTTTTATAACAGTTGTTCACAGCATAGTGCTAAATTGGTTTTACAGCCTGGCAAAGGAAGACTGAGCCAATACCTCAGGCTATTGATTACTTTATGGATGGACATCTGGGACAACAATTTGGTTTACAGCCTGGGAAAGGAGGACATGCCGATGTTTTAGGCAACATCAAAAAAACTTTATTATCTAAGAAAAGACGGATTAAAGAGTTAGAGCAAAATTCATCCATCATATTGACAGCCAGCCAATCAGGTTTACGCAACAATCATGTGTTGTGACACCATGGCATGAAACTTTATAATAAATTTGCCTCATTTGAAAGCAAAGTCAGAAGAGAAACAGCGATGACAGAAGAGAAAACAAAGACACCTATGGCTAGTTTTCATTCGATCGTCAGTTAACAGTATTTTCATGAACATCGATTGCTAAATCAAATGCCACCCTAGTACTTTCATCCTTGACATCACTGATTCCTTTCAGTAAGCTTTTTCTAAAGACTATATATATCCATACTTTTCTATCACTCCTATTTTCTATTATTCTTTGTTCCCATGGTATTATTATTATTCCTGTAATAAATACCATGCTGCTTTTAACTTTATATGCTTTGTCTTAATGTCTATAGAGTGATTGAAGTAATAAGTTAGATTTCTTTGAGCACCTGGGGCCTCATGTATGAGCGGTGCTTATGCACAGAAATGTTGCATAAGAACTTTTCCACATTCAAATCGCGATGTATAAAACCTACACTTGGCGTAAAGC
Source organism: Polypterus bichir lapradei (assembly GCA_026402145.1). NCBI lineage: Eukaryota > Metazoa > Chordata > Cladistia > Polypteriformes > Polypteridae > Polypterus > Polypterus bichir. Next base: position 15,032,276 of record JANRMT010049829.1, read on the forward strand.
CACACACTTTTCCACGGTACCTCATACCCTGTCGTACGCAAGTTCTCTGCTCGGTTTTGAAGACTGGAGGCACCCAGTGTCAAAGCAGTGCTACTGTTCCTGTGTGGTTACCCTTTATTTCTTAGAACCACATTTCTGACGCGGCTTTATAAATACACTGAAACTAACCGCATATTGTTTATTAGTGTAATGCATCTGATTGTACTGTAGATTACCTGTAACAACATAATGGCACAGGGAATAGCCATAGTATTCCAAATACCATAACTGCTTTAGCGTTGTTACTCACACTGTACCATCTTCTTCTTTTTCTTCTTTCAGCTGCTACCTTTAAGAGTTGCCACAGCGGATCATCTTTTTCCATGTTGCTCTCACTGCACCACTCGGAGTATTTATATCACTGTATCTGAGTGGGGAATCACAGCAGCAGCTGATTGGAAAGAGAATTATTGGTATTACAGCATTAAGCCCACGCTGCCAAAGCCACAGCAAAACGTTTCAAAGCCTTTCCTGTACGGACCTCGCGGTTCAGAAACAGTTTCATCCCAAGAACTATAAACACATTCAATCAATTGCTCCTTGTAGAACTGTTTGGACTTATAAGTACAATTACCCCACTGTAAATTTGCACTACGGTTATAATATTGCACAACCTGCGCCACTTTATAAAGCGCGTATTTACATATGATGACGATATCATATTTAAGATGAAATGCAGCAAAATATGTTGATTATATTATACAGATAAAACTTTAACTTCATTTAAATAATCTGTATTGTTAATAATTTAAAATGTGAGGACACGGTGCTGCAGCGCTAGCTAGTTCACGTATTGTTCCTGCCTCGCACTGTATATTTGCTGAGGCTGGCGCGACACTGGAAGGATAGATGAATAGAATGATTAAACACGTACTATGTAGATATTTCAACATCCCTTAAAAGTTTTGAAGAATTGTCGTTGTAAGCTTTGAGATGACTTAACGTCTATTACAGAGCTGATTGTGTGGCGATTGGGTATTTGGGGAAAGAAAAGTAAGGACAGGAATTGCAGTTTAGTACAATTGAAAGAGACAGTACTCCTACAATAAATTATTTTGTCGAAGGTCGCAGCAGCATCTTGTGTGAGATATGACCAATCACTGCGCCATCGTGTTCCCATGTTTAATAACATGCTTTCATTCCAATCATCATGAAAATGATACCACGTATACATCTCAGCATTTTAATTACTCAGAGAGCTGTAATATCACAAATGTAATGGATTATGTGTCCTGTCGGAGAAAGAGAAAGAATGGAAGCACGTAGTGATTCACACACATAGAGCACACTGAAGATCAAATACAGAACAAAGCATTTAACGTGCTACTTTAGTTACGATGGAATTTGAAAAACTAGTAAATTAAATGAATTTAAGATGAAGTTTATGATGTTCTGCTTTAATCACAAAATAAATTATGTGATTAAAGTGGAAATTTCGAGATTAAAGTTGACATTTCGTGCTTTTTTCCTACTGTGTGCCTTTTTTTTCTCTGTACCCTAATAAGCTTTCATATGAAACTCAGATGGTGGGTTACGACTTCTCACGGCAACTTTGATATCTTGACAACTTATTTTTTATTTCCGGCACTGTGCGACTTTGTTAACTTGAGCTTTCGAGTTTCTCCAACATGCTATGTCAGTCGATCGGCTTCCTTTTGTTGTTTATATCACTGTTTAAATCAACAAATAGTACGTTTTTCTTTGCCTCTGCTTGGTATTCGCTGAAATTCTTATATTTTCCTCCATGCTTTTCCCATTGTCTTTTCACAGAACGCTGAGCTTAAGGGCTATTTATATTGATTTGCATATTCAAAGAGGCGTAACTCTGGGAGGAATTGGGGCGGGACAGAAGGCACGTGCACGTGCGTTAGTTTTCATGCTGACCGGGATTTATGGAGCGGAAGAACTTGGAAGTTGGAGTACGCACAGATTCCTGCATCGGGATTTTTCTGTGTGTAAGCACATTTCGGCTTTTGAACTTACGTCATGTTATAGTGTGAATTCTACGCACGGCGTTATACATGAGGCCTCTGGTGTGGCCGGTGGTTTGCCATACTCTCTGTGCTGCGAGGTTTATTAAGGCTGCGGGTGAGAGCTCCACTCAATAGTAGGTAACAATACATAAAGTAAGGCATTCTTGGTTGATAAATGACCTATAGTCAAGGATGCTGAGCCTTTGTATGTTTAAATGTATTCTTGTAGACCAAAAGTAATATTTAGGTCTGAGATATCAGTAAAACATTGTATGTTGTTTGTGCCGATAATAAGTAAGTCTCTTGAAGTGCTGAGAGAGTAACAGGCACTTGAGTGGTTTAAAGTGCTAGAGGTTAATCAACGTGTGTGTGTCATTTATGGGCCACTGTTGTGGTTAGAGTCTGTGTGTCTGCGTATAGCTATGTGTATGTGTGTGATAATCTTAAAGTGAGAAAACAAGTAAAGGGTAAGTAGAGGGAAATACTATGAAAATACAAGGTGTTAAAGATCTCCTTAGGAACTACTTACCTCTGTGCTAGCAGGTGACTATGGGAATGTTTCTTATCCCCCGCCTTATGTTCCTCAGTGTCTCTTACGTGTACAGATGTTGCAGGTCCAAGACAGCCTTCAGATCCTCTTCACTCTCCCTGTGACTTCAATGCTTGGAACAAAAGCCACCTGAGATGTGCCGAGACTTGTTTGAGATGACAGCAGCATATCTTCAATCGAAAAGTCCATTTTTAAATTTATAACGACAAAGCCAGATTCCAGGTCAAGTCTAACCTTAACATGTGTAATTATTAGCAACTACAAAGAAAAAGCCTACAGGGTGGCCGAAAGTGTTTTCCTTGCCATCTATCTCCCACCTTGACCTCCATTATAAATTCCACTGTCCTACTCTTATAACCAATCCAGTCCACACATTAGTGTTTCCCACCTCACACTCCTTCACCCACCCAAGTCTCCTCCCTCTCAAACCATCTAACTAATTACCCCGACGCTCAACTCAGACCTGGTGCCTTCCAAACCCTCATCAGATCTTCATTAATTGGCACTACACTAGTAAATGCCTGCTGGAGACCTCCTGCCCTCCCATTTCACCGGCCATAATTTTCTTGCTTTATGTTTTTTTTTTTTTTTTCAATCATTCCGCTCGCTCTTAGTGGTGCGTTTGCTTTGTGCGGATGGACCCTCAAAAGTGCAGGTGTAAGCCCTTTGTACAGACGAGGTCTGGTGGCCTCCATACTGCTCATCTTCATCAGCTCTAATAATTCGAGAGTCAGCTCATTGTTGTGGCCCTGTCACAAGCCACCACGGTGCTGCCTCGGTCAGTGCACTACCCGGCGTCCACGCTTAACTCCTTTTCACCTAACGTGGAAAATGGCAAATCTAGCCAAAAAATAAATATATAAATAAATAAATAAAAGAAACGGGACCAGCTTCCACAATTTGTAAAGAAATCTCACCCGGATTGGTCAGCTACAGGGAGATCAGGCCTTAATTTTAAGCAACCATTAAATCTAAGTGGCACAGACCAAGTCGTCATCCCCTGCAGATATCAGGGTCAAGTGGGGTCGCGCTGTCTCACAACAACCTCCCCCCCTCCAATGCAGAGAGCCGCTGTCCACTTGTTTCCAATAATAGGCGCTGTTATTCCTAATCAGTCCTCAGTGATAAATGGCACTCTGACTTTAACGTATTCCAAAATTTAAATGATATACCAAAGGAAGTGCCTGAACTGATGAATCTGCTAATCTCTCACCCCATCCCAGCCTGATGCATGAAAGCGTTGAGATCAGCATTGCTGTTTGACTTAGGGGCCATCTTTCTAATGCATGATGATGTACAATTCCTTTGTGATAATTGCTCTGGAGATTGGATATGCAATGCGCATCTATAGAGCGATGCCTTGTGCTCGGCTTAATCTATGTTCACGCAAACTGCAATATGGCATTTAAAGGGAAAGGAGGCCTCTCTCTGAATCGTCCAGGAGCAAAGGGGCTGAAATGCTACAGCACACTTCAGACGCCACTCGTGAAAAATGGCTTTTCTGTAACGCGTCTCCTTTCAGTGAGCTAACCAAGTCAGGCTATGAGGTGTTCAAAATGCGGCATTGTATAAAATATCCATAAATATTACAAGAAAAAAAAAATCACATTTTTACAACACTGGCCCTTTAAAACCAAAATAACTGTGAAATGGCAGGAAGAGAAATGAGTTGCGCTCTTCTTCCCCCAAGTGGCCCGAGGCAGTACTGCAATGAAGCTTTCTTTATTTAAACACAAGAGAAACAGCAGCCTGATCAATTCTGTGCGGAGAGCTGGCTCTGCAAGGCAAGCAAAAAGCCGGCTGATCTACGGAGCATTTTGACAGCAGATGACTACGTTCAGGCTATGCCGAGGAAGTGCTCTCCTGAACAGTTTTCCAGGGTTCCGAGTGCTGATAGGTTACATGTGCAGAATTATAACACACACAGAAATGGGCCTGGTGTTTTAGTGAAAGGGGGAGCTTAAACCTCCCAACATTGTGGAAATGTGGCATAATTGAGTTAGTGTGGCCGGCAGAACACAAAGCAAAAAAATCGGGAGTGGTCTCCCGTAGACTTTCTCGTATACTCAGATATGGGGATGGATGTTTGAGGAGTAAACCAAAAGACAATGATTATTACATTTTTATATAATGTACATCAAATTAATAATATATTGAACAATTATTATAAAAGTAAAGTTGAATAAATCGGACACTGCAGCAGCATGACTAAAAGGTAAAGTACCACTTCTGGTTAACAGTAATAGCCCAAATGTTGATAGAAATCTACGTTTTGTACCTAATACTTGTATGAAAAATTTGGTTGACCTAAGTGAAAGCATACACAAGTTATCATGTTTACATACACACACACAGACAGACATGCAGACAGAATTCCAAAAATTGTATTTTCGGACTCAGGGAGTTCTAAAACATTGAGATTCATCAAAATCTCAAAATGGAATTTTTGGAGGATTCCAATACTTCCCTACACTTTGTGTAGGAGAAAGTCAGTGAGGTCTAAAACGTCGAGATTCATCAAAATCTCAAAATGGAATTTTTGGAGGATTCCAATGCTTTCCCTACACTTTGTGGACGAGAAAGTCAGGGAGGTCTAAAACATTGAGATTTATCAAAATCTCGAAGTGAAATTTATGGAGGATTTCAATACTTTCCCTATACTTTGTGTACGAGAAAGTCAGGGAGGTCTAAAACGTCGAGATTCATCAAAATCTCGAAGTGAAATTTTTGGAGGATTCCAATGCTTTCCCTATACTTCACATACGAGAAAGTCAGGGAGGTCTAATGAAATTTTTGGAGGATTCCAATACTTTCCCTATACTTCGTGTACGAGAAAGTTAGGGCGGTCTAAAACATTGAGATTCATCAAAATCTCAAAATGGAATTTTTGGAGGATTCCAATGCTTTCCCTACACTTCGTATACGAGAAAGTCAGGGAGGTCTAAAACGTCCAGATTCATCAAAATCTCAAAGTGAAATTTTTGGAGGATTCCAATACTTTCCCTATACTTCATGTACGAGAAAGTCATGGTGGTCTAAAACATTGCGATTCATCAAAATCTTGACATCGAATCTGTGGACGATTCCAATAGTTTCTCTATACTTTAAAAATAAGAAAGTAAAAAAGGAGGTGTAAGGGGAAAAAAAAACTTAACAGAATCTAGAAAAAAAAGGGCCAATAGCATAGAACAAAGCACAACATGGCCGACCGGAAGGCTGCAATGCAAGAATCTCAGTAGAAGGAGAGCCATCGGACTAAACTCAATTTGGGGAACTGAAGGTTAGTAGTCCTCACATGAGTGAAATGGAACACAAGAAGACTGAACCCCGAACTAACGTTCTCAAAGAACCCAACACAGAGATTTGAGCGACGACACACTGCATGCAGTCTACTGATATAAGTGTGAGAGTATAAAATCAAGACCTGAAGAACTGAAAGAATTCAGCAGATATGACCTGACGTCCAATAAATTCAAGAGAAGTAAAACTGTGTGACGAAAGCTGAGGACAATCCTACAGAGTGTTGGCAGAATTGGGAATGGACGTCATGCTTTTGTGCGCACGGGTCAGACAGTCTGAGAGTTTCGTGTCAGCAGTGTGTCTCTGAAATGTGCATCCAGCAAAAGTGAAGGAAAGTAATAACACTGAGGGCGTGAAAATGGATACGATAAGGCAGGAAGTAGAACAATGGCATTACAAAAAGGACTTTTGTAAGTTTTGGAGCCCTCTAAACCACTCAAATGACGGTTTTACTAACATGTTGATTCTCTTGGGACTAGCTTAATTTGAGATTATTTTTGCTAAAGATAAAATGTTCCATAATGGTTACTGAGAAGGGAACACACTTTCAGCAAAAAAATTACTGACATGGCCGATTCGGATAGGACCAAAATTATCAAGGTGCTCTGGTAATAATTATTTTACCCCACCTCGTAGTGTAAAAGTAATCCCATTAGAATAACCCTTTAGATCATGGACGCGTTCTTCTAAAGGTCTTTAGCATTTTCAGTTTAAATTTCACAGAAAACGATTAAAGAACCGTGTTTCCAACTTAGAATTTTGGGTAACGTTTTGCTTTAGTCAGAAGATAGGTGTTTACATTACTTTCTTACATTTTCTCGCCCGTCTTTCTCTGTCTTAGCAGTCAGCCACTTTCTAAAGTGTTCTGCAAATCTGCAATAGGCCAGAAAACAGGTAAGCAAACAAAACCTAAGACGGGAATCAGAACTCGTTGTCAGAAAGATATTGGAAGAGGAAGAAAATCTGCTTGGAAACAACATTTCACCTTCCTCTAAATGAAATAAAACAATTGAGTGTTTTAGGAAAGAGAGCCAACACTTGGATCTGAAAAGCTGGGTGCCACCATCTTATATAGGCAGGCCAAGCGCACACAATATGTCAGATGACCTCTGTGTCATAGCTGCTTCCATGGAAGAAATGTCTCAAAACGATGATGACTGTCCACAAAAAACAGAATAAAAATTGAGTCACCAGAATAATTAAACAAATTACAGTGGTCCCCCTGTTTTTTTATGAGGGATACATTTCATGCCCCGCCATGGATATTACTGAACCTTATACGTATAGTCAATCCATAGGGATTACACTCCTGAAAAACCCAGCAGACACAGAAAACACATGTGGATATGGCAAAAGCATTAATCCAATGGGAAAAATGGGGTTAGGTTCTGGCGGGATGCTGATTTGAAGGCAGGACTGGTGGGTGGAGATACGGCCCCCTGTTATCACCCCTCAAGGTTTGGTAATGATTCTTCCTCAAGTCACCAACTGAAAACTTGCTAGGACTTCTACTTCATCTATGGTCACGTTTAATCATCTTCTAGGGTTCAAGCAAAGGGTGTAAGTGTCCACAGCAGCAATCTCACTAAACCATCCAATTGGTAGTAGTGATGGGTGGTGTGTATTGAGGGCAGGGGGCTCAGAGTGAGCTTATGGCCCCCACTTACTAGAAATTCTTTGTTACCGGAGAACGATCGAAAGCCCAGGGTCCCATCATGAATGGGGTTCAATGGCTTACCCAAGGCTTTTTGGCGCCAGGTACATGCACATTCATCCATGCAACGCAGCATGCAGCAGCCCCCCGGTGGTCTAGATGCACCACAGACCTGTTATTGCTGTTTCTTGAGAGGCATGTCAGATTTTGTTTTTCTATTGTGCATCTCAGCAAATAGGCATGAGAAAATCACAGGTGTTGCAAAATGGGTTACAGTTTTGTTCACAAATTACAGCGGACCCCCTGTATATGTGAGGGATATGTTCCATACTTCACCACAGATAACACAGAACTCTATATGTACAGTCAATTCATGGGGATTATGCTGCTGAAAACCCCCATGGACACTAAAGAAGCATTGATCCTATAGGAAAAACGCGATAAGGTCCCGGCGCGATGCCAATTCAAGGGTGGGACTGACAGGTGGAGATGAGGCCTGGCAGATGCACTGGCCCCCTGCTGTCACCGCTCGAAGCTTGGTAACAATTCTTCATCAGGTTCACCAAAGAAAAACTTGTTAAGACTTTCACTTCATCTATTGTCAAGTTCGATCATCTTCTAGGGCTCCACCAGAGGGAGCTCTAAGGGCACCACAGACCTGTTCTTGCTGCTGCATGGGAAGCCTCTCCAAATTTGTTTTCCTGCCGTGCATCACTGCAAATAGGCATAAAAAAACTGTGGGTATTTCAAAGTGGGTTACACTTTTGTAAACGTGGATAAGCAAATCTGTAGCGAGGTTTTAATGTATTGAGCAAAATAACACTCATATTTCTAGAGATGCCGTGAGCGCGGATGCTGTAGCATGACAAACAGTGAGAGGGAGTGGGCAACATCATAAAGAGTGGACAATGGGATCATTCCTGCTGGATGCGGTACAACAGGAGATCGCACGTTTAACTGAATTATATGATTTTTTATACTTTCAACTCTTGGATTACTGAAACTGTGGGTTGAGGGGGGCACTCTGTACACCCAAAAGGTATAAAAATAGATGAGGTTCTGAAAAAACACGAAAGCCTTACCCCAAAAATATTCCTCCAAAATGGAAGCCACTTACATTAAAACAAAATAATCCTGTTATTTGCCTTAATGAAACCATAATGGCCTATAGCACTCCATGCTAACTTTGGATATCTATTAGTTCATGTACCGAGGAGAAACCAGGGTGGTAGAGAAAAATCACAGACAAAAGAATTAGTAGGAAATTATAAAAATAAATAAAATAAACACGGTGCTCGGTAAATTCAGAGTTCTCTGCCAAGCAAGAATCAAGCAAAACAACACACATACTTTGATTTGACAAAACCGCTTATAACAAAATAATCAATTGAAATATAAAAGACGAGCCTTAAAGGCCTTAAAGCCTCCAGACTCCTTCTTTTCTTGAAAGACCTTCCAGGAATGACAATCTCCTATAAAACCAATCGTGCAAAAAAGTCAAAAAACGAATTTGCTGTTTCAATGTTTTCCAGGAGTTTCTTCGGGAGTCTCCTCTCCCGACAAAAACCCAACATTCTCTACAGATGCGTCCTTTCCAGGCACTGCCACCCCTTGCTATGAACTGTTTTTTTACTTTTTAACCGTCTTTCCTGGCTCCAATTCTGAGATTTGACACTCGTTTTGGGGGTCTTTGGGGTTGCAGAATCGAACCCTAATTTTACAGTTGTGAATTCTCCGTCGTTCATTTTGTTAACTATGTGTGATCTCCACCATTGTTAGGGCAGCTGCCCACGTTGTTAGGGGCGTGTCCTCAGAGGTCGTAGCCTTTGAGTTACGACGGGGGCGGGTTAATAGATCGGCCAAGTGTTCCGAGCTCCAGATCGCAAACCTACTTCTAAACACCCGCTACGATCCTTAATCCACTTAATACTTGCTACTGTTATTTGCAACTATGACTTTGGTTTCTCGCTTTGGCTTTAACGCGCTAACATTTTTTGTGTTTTGATCTCTCGGTTTCGACCCTTTCTCTGTCCGCTTCCCGGCTGCCTCACAAGACCTCGTCGGTTCACTGATATTACACACATCTTTGGGAAAAATCAGAAGGATGCTGGGAATGAGCAGAGACAAGACTCAAATGAACTCCACTCTGTTCACTTCTCCCCAGCTAGCGACTTCAGCAACATTTTAAAAGCTCGAAAGATTCCTTAAGCCAATTCCCGAAAGATGCTACAACCACCATCTTAATTAGTGGAGCTTTCGCTGCCATACTTGTGACGTACTGTAACTACTCAGCCGGAACTCCTGCAACTACAGCTAACCAATTCACGCCTACACACAGCGTCCAGACACCTTATCTGAACACCATACAGGTAACCTTTCTCCGGACCCTCTATTGCCTCAACAGCTCTTCTGATCTACTATAGAGCCAGCATCATGCCAAGATCTCTGCCTCTCTGCCCCTCATGCATGTACCCAGTCTGGCAGCTTCTGGACCACTGAATGAATGTCTGCATGAGCCGCCAAGCCACTTCTTCCCGCTGCACCACCATGAAAACAAACAGTTGAGTTTAAATAAAACCATTTCAAAAGAAAAAAAAATCCATAAATGGCTCTGTCTACAAACCCAAACCTCAGCCCTGTAACCCAACCTACCATAAGACTCAGACCCCTACTCGCCCAGCCAGAGCTTCACATGGGCCCCGTCAGGGTTACGACGGTTAATGCAGTGCCAGTCATATGAAGTGCTGACTACAGTTTAATCACCGCTGCTGATGGGGGGGGGGGTGTGCATCTCCATGCTGCTTCTAATTAACGTGCAAGTCAGGTACGGCAGTGTTGAGCGATGAAAACGCAAAGATGGAGAGACAATGGGATACAGATGGGCCTCAATTATACTCTCGAGACGTGGGCATTCATATTGCAACATCTCCTCCGTGCTTAATAGCCGCCTCTGTGTTAAACCACAGTCCTGAATCACTCGAAAACTGCTGTGATCCGACTCAAGGCCACATGCAAGTCAGCGCCTGGGGTGACCTTTGTCGTATTCCGCAGTAAAATCCACAATCCCACTCCAGGATTTCAGTCCTCCTCTGTTTCTAAAGAGGGGCCATCTGCACCAATATTTACTGCCGTGGTGCCCTGTATGTGTAAACACATCAGCCCTGGCGTACCAGCTGCTCTTCTTCTTAAGTCGTGGCCAAAAGTTCTGAGAATGACACAAGTGTTGGTTTTCACAAAGTTTGCTGCTTTGGTGTTTTTAGATCTTTTTGTCAGATGTTTCAATGGGATACTGAAGTAGAATTACAAGCAGATCATAGGTTTCAAAAGGCTTTCATTGACAATTACATTAAGTTTATGCAAAGAGTCAATATCTGCAGTGTTGGCCCTTCTTTCTTTTTGAAGCCCTGGCAGGCTGTCTGTCAATCAACTTCTGGGCCAAATCCTGACTGATGACAGCCCATTCTTGTATAATCAATGCTTAGAGTTTGTCAGAATTGGTGGGTTTTTGTTTGTCCACCCGCCTCTTGAGGATTGACAACAAGTTCTCAATGGGATTAAAGGTCTGGGGAGTTTCCTGGCCATGGACCCCAAATTTTGATATTTTGTTCTCCAAGCCACTTAGTTCTCACTTTTGCCTTATGTCCAGGTGCTCCATCATTGTTGGTCACCAAACTGTTCTTGGATGGTTGGGAGAAGTTGCCCTCGAAGGATGTTTTGGTCCCATTCTTTATTCATGGCTTGGGATCAGGGGGCACCACCAGTGTAGACCTTGCTCAGGAATGACAGCAGGCAGGTGGGAGTGAGGTGAACACTTTTGGAGGATGGCCTGGTGGGTGTCAAGAAGGGCAGCAAAGAAGCCACTTCTCTGAGTCTCCGCTGGCTGTGCAAGTTATGGGTGAGCCAGGGAGACTAAGAAGGAGATGGGCTGGGATCTGAAGCAGACAGTGACTGCACTTTTTAACCTCTGCATTTAATGGACGTATTTAGTGTGTTTTTATCCATCACTAATCACTCATTTTCACAGATTATTTATGGACAGTTTGAAGCACTGTGGACACTGTTTATAGTTTTGTTTTGAATTATTACACTTTTTACACCCTCCCCTTGCTCCATGTGTGATTTGTCCCCATTTGTCAGCTCATTCGGTCATAACTATTGACGGTGTTGGGTTCAAGAGGCTCCCAAATGTAAAGAGGGAGCATGGAGTGGACCTGTATCATCACAGGTCTAAGCACCCAAAGATGACATGCACCACATGATCCAGGAAACTCATCCAAGTGTCCTTCATGGAGATACTATTCACCCCTAGACCTTGGGATCTAAGCACTCTAAGACAGTATGCACTTCTAGACTCTGGGAACTAACCCAAATGACCTTCATGGAGATGCTATGCATCCCTAGAGCATGGGGTCTAAGCACCCAAAGATGACATGCACCTCATGATTCAGGAAACTCATCCAAGTGTCCTTCATGGAGATATTATTCACCCCTAGACCTTGGGGTCTAAGCCGTCTAAGACAGTATGAACTCCTAGACTCTGGGAACTCACCACAGTGTCCATCATGGAAATGCTATGCACCTCTAGACCTCGGAGTCTAAGCACCCTAAGATGACATGCACCTCGAGATCCAGGAAACTCATCCAAGTGTCCTTCATGGAGATGCTTTGCACCCCTAGACCATGGGGCCTAAGCACTCTAAGACAGAATGCACTCCTAGACTCTGGGAACTCACCCAAGTGTCCTTCATGGAAATACTATGCACCCCTAGACCCTGTGGTCTAAGTACCCAAAGATGACATGCACCTCGAGA
>JANRMT010049829.1:15044612-15057729 GCA_026402145.1 Polypterus bichir lapradei
CTAAGACAGTATGAACTCCTAGACTCTGGGAACTCACCACAGTGTCCATCATGGAGATGCTATGGACCTCTAGACCTTGGAGTCTAAGCACCCTAAGATGACATGCACCTCAAGATCCAGGAAACTCACTCACTTCATCATTTTTATTTGGTTGCCATTTTAAGGATAAAAAGAAGCAATTCTGAGGACTGTTAAATAACAAAGGCAATCAAAATGAAGGAAAAAGAAGCCAATTAATAGCAGAGACTGGTTATTGATTAAGGAAGTGGTAGGAGCGAAAACCTGCAGCCACTGCGGCCCTCCAGGGTCTGAGTTGGACACCCCTGCTCAAGACGGTCCCAACGTTCAGTTCACATCCAAACCCACCCACCTGAGAATTGAATCCTTCCAAGTGCAGGAATGACATGCGATTGCATGGCTGCGGGGTTACTATAATGTTCATGGCCATATCTCTCAATTAGAAAAGAAACTGAGCACTGACAGTGCCGCCCTTGTTAAAGGGGCATAGCAAGAAAGGAGGATGTCATTCCTGATCCTTAATCCCGATACCGCCAACCCTATGGTCCATGTTTTGCATGCCAATCCACCTGCACTGAGCCAGAAGCAGACAACTTGCTTGCAATGCGTATTAGAAAGCGGGCAACACAGCCTGGCCCGCCCGCGCAGGCAGCTGGCAAAGACAGTTTGCTGGCAGCTGCTTGCATAAACCGTTTTTTTTCCCCTGTTCTTTCTCATTTTTAAACAGATTGCTTTCATCTTTGAGCCGTTATGAACAGCATCAACATCTTGGAATATTTCTCGCCTGTCAGGAGACTGCCCCTCCAAAAGCAGTGTGCCTCTGAGTGTATCCACAAGAGCTGAATGGAACAAAGAACCAGGGAGGCCCATCTGAGGAACTCCTAGAGACTTCAATTACAAGCCTCCCACAGCTTTCAACTTGCATTATAAACCACCTTCAATCAAGCTTTATACGCAAAATGACACAGAAGTCTTCTCTCATACCTTAGCAAATGACAGCCGCAGCTTAATTCAACAGAAAACATTGTCAAAGACAGGTCATGACTGCCAGAGAGAAGTGCCAGGATTCAATGTTCACACTAATGGGCTGTGGGTACCCTTGTGAGAGTGGTGATTATTTAACTGGGGCTACCGCTATAGAGCCCAGTGATGAGCCTTCACAAATTGGGGATGTCACCTTACTGATATACAAGCACATGTTCTGGCACTGGAAAAACGATAAATGAAGTCAAAGGGGTGTGATAGTTCCCCATTGAACCCGGCCTTCAGATTATTTCTTGCACACTGAGGGCAAAGGAGGGAAAAAAGTGAACTGAACTATACTGAGCTAATGAATACAATACACAACACAATTTATTTTTGTAGAGCCGAAATCGCACAAGAAGTGCTGCAATGGGCATGAACAGGCCCTGCCTTTTGATAGCCTCCTAACTGTGACTCTCTAAGAAGACAAGGAAAAACTCCCCAAAAAAAAAAAAAAACCTTGTAAGAAAAAAAAAAATGTTAGAAACCTTGGGAAAGGCAATTCAAAGAGAGACCCCTTTCCAGGTAGGTTGGGCGTGCAGTGGGCATCAAAAAGAAGGGGGTCAACACAATACAATACACAGAACAGAACACAAGTAATCCTCAATACAATATAACAGTGCAATAGAAATATTACAAGTACAGAGCAGAATTCAACAGTAGATGATATCACATAATAGGATTTGGAGACCTCAGCCATCAAGCCGCCTCCCCCTATTGGCCATTCCACAGCTGAGTCAACTCTGGGCCAGCCAATCCGATGAAATGACCCCTCTACCCGTTGATTCCTATGATCCTCCATCAGAGAGGACTTTACCTTAGACAGGAAAAACAACGTGGCAGGTGGGCAGTGCCACGTTTGAGTACCGAGAAGAGAAACAGAATAGGTGAGGATTAGTAACAATTCTAACTATCATATTACAGTGGAGGCGGCACGGTGGCACAGTGGTAGTGCTGCTGCCTCGCATTTAGTAGACCTGGGTTCACTTCCCGGGTCCTCCCTGCGTGGAGTTTTCATGGTCTCGCCGTGTCTGTGTGGGTTTCCTCCCATAGTCCAAAGACATGCAGGTTAGGTGCATTGGCGATCCAAAATTGTCCCTAGTGTGTGCTTGGTGTGTGTGCCCTGCGGTGGGCTGGCGCCCTGCCCGGGGTTTGTTTCCTGCCTTGCATCCTGTGTTGGCTGGGATTGGCTCCAGCAGACCCCCATGACCCTGTAGTTAGGATATAGCGGGTTGGATAATGGATGGATATTACAGAGGAACTTCGGGTCATGAACGTCTCGGAACACGTACAAATCGGGTTATGACTAAAAAGCTCACCAATCTTTTGCATCTGTTCACGACCACACACTCGGGTGACGAACAAGCAACTTTCCCTTCCGGTTAGTACGCGCTGATGATTTCCGCACGTGTTCAGTCTCTCCTGTACATTGTTCTCGGTCAGACGTGCATGCAAGCAATGTTAGTTTTCTTGGTTGTTTATGGTTAGTTTTGGTATAAATTAAGGATTTTTCAAATTTTCATTTTTTTCCCTGTGCTTAAAACTCATTAAAAAAAAAGTGTTTACAGCGAGTGAGTTTGTAAGGCTGTAGCGTGAACTCTTGCAATGTTAGTTTTCTCTATTCAAGGTTTTCTCAGTGTTATTCAATGTTTTTACATTTAGTTTACTATTACAGTGTGCATTCTGTGGTATAATTAACTATTTTTGTGCTTAAAAATCTTAAAAAAAAATATATATTTACATACAGTTCGTATGGTCTGGAACGGATTAATTGTATTTACATACAGTCCTTTGGGGGAAATTAGTTCGGGTTACGACCAAATCGGGTTGCAACCAGAGTTTTGGAACGAGTTACGGTCGTGACCCGAGGTTCCACTGTACTTATGTTTTAGTGCTAAAGACTAACAAAAGAGATGCAGTCTGTCAGTTAATCAGCAGCTCTAGTCAGGGTGTGCTAAACTGAAGTTGTGAGTATTCAGCTAGGATTTGAAAGCTGAGACCGAAGGGGCATCTCTTATAGTAGCAGGCAGACCATTGCACAGTTTAGGGGCCCTGTAACTAAAAGCTCGACCTCCCACTGTTATCTTATTAATCCTTGGAATCATAAGCAGACTGGCATCTTGAGATTTTACTGTATGTTCTGGTTTGTAAGTCATGATAAGTTCAGATAAGTACGCCGCACCTCGGCCATTTAAGGCTTTATATGTTAAAAGGAGGATTTTAAAATCTGCCGTAAACTTAACCGGGAGCCAGTGTAAGGATTTAAGAACTTGTGTTATGTGTTCGTATTTACTTGTTCTTGCAATAATTCTTGCCGCAGCATTTTGGATTAACTGGAAGCTGTATAAAGAACAGTTTGAACATGTATCTCAGTGATGTGGGCCGTTTTCATTAGATGAAAACCATCCATCATCATTATCCATAATTTTCACTCCTATTACCCTGCTGAGGGTTGTGAGCTGGGCTGACCAGGCCAATGTATCCTCCAGTACCTGCAGGCAGAATCAAACGAGAACACTGTGTTTCCAGAAAAAAAAAAAAAAAACAGAGACGCATGAAATAAATGACCAAGTAGTGTGGCAGAGAGTAGGATTTTATGGATCATGAGATCTCAACTTGATGTTATTTTAAAGAATCTAGGAGAATGGGATCAGCAAGCTTAATGGCCTATTCTTGTCAAAATGGTTATAATAACTCCTCCGGAGCGTTGTGATTGTACCCCTCATCCTTGACAGATGTTACAAGATTTGAAGAGAAAATCAACAACCTCCACAAAACTGCTGCTGTGGCACTGATCCACTTTTAAACCATCATGATCACCTCTACCGTCACATATAAAAGGGACCCCCTAAGATGGTTGTACTCCTCAACTTGTTACCTGAAGGGAAAAAGACGCTCTTTTCCAGGAGACCATAGATTTGAGAGTGCTGATTTGCATCCCAATCACATTCCAAAATGTGTTGGAAATCACAATCTGATGAGGCCATGAGGACAGTATTATGTGCAAACAGCAGAGATGTAATCCTTAGGTTCCCAAACTCAGATACTTTCCAATCCTATGCCTTGATATTTGTCCTCGAACATCATGAACAGGACAAAGGTCAAGATACACGCTTTGGGGGCTCCAATGTGCACTTTTACTCCACAGACAGGAAAGTGAATGGCACACAAATGTGGTCCCAGAACCCGATACTCAAGCACCTCCTACAAGATACAATGGGCTACACGGTCATAAGCTTCTTCCAAATCTAAAAAATCACATGGAGACATCATTGGTAAATTCCCAAGACCACTCAATTACCTATGCAGGGGTAAAGAGTTGGTCCACTGCTCCACAAATATAAATGAATCTGTACTGCGACATTCCACAAATGCTTCTGGAGTTATCAACTTCTTCATAACTTCACCCAGCTCCACACACACACACAAACACAGTGCGTTGCTTTGGCCATTGATGCAGCTGCCATCTTTTTTGCCTGGCCAGCTCTCTCAATTAAATTTGGAGACCACCCTGCTAACATTGCACAGACATTCTCTTTCCACTCTTGTCCACCAACAGACCCCTGATCAGATCTCCTTGAACCTGCCTCCGATACTGAGATTCTGAATAGGGTCCTTTCAGACTCTGACCTTCGTCCTAAGTTGAAGAAGATGGTCTTCCAGATGTACAGTTACCAGTCACCAATTAGTCACTCCCAGCATAGCAGGTTGGAGTTTTCCAGGTCCGCTTGAGGAAGCTAACAACCAAATGATACCTTAGCACCTTTCTTCATCCAAAACTGCAGAACATACAGCCACCGTTCAGAGGACACAATTATATTGCTGATCACTGACCTTGTTGTTCAAGGTACTCTGCTACCAGGTATACCTATGAGCATTTATGTTTCTGAAGATGGTGACTGTTACGGGCAATCCAAGACTATCACAGAAATCCTCACTTGAGTTTAGATCAGATTCCTTCAAATTATGCCCATTCAGGCATTTCCTTCATTCTCTGAGTGAAACTTCTGTCTCCCTGTAGGACCACAGAGTCAGGAGACTGTGCTTCTTCACACACTAAATCCAATATCTCTGAAAAGGAAGAACAGTTTTTTGTGCACACATGCAAACAACAAAGTTTTCTAGTCTGCAACTCAATGACACTTTGAGGCAACCATTTTATCTACCAATACTAATTCCAAGGGTATGTGCAGCCGGGGACTTGCAAGTGTCCAAATGCACTCGCTGGGCCTCTCCTGTGGTGTAATTCAAAACAGATGTAAGACCACCTTGATCTCGAAGTTTGGTTCCACAACCAATGCTGTTGGTAGAAGCAAGTCCAACTATATCTAAGCTACTTTTCAACCTCCTGTACAAGCCTCAGAGACGTTATTTTGCACGTCCAAAAGCCAGTTTCCACTTCCAAGGCTGAGAATGCCTAAGTCCTGCCTGTCATTGGTTGGACCCTGTACCCCATTCTTATCTTTCACCTTTTTTTGTTGGTGAGCCTACACAGCAACTTTGTGTGGGTTTTTTCTATCTGAGCCTAAGTGGGATACATGGGCCATCTTACCACCAGGTGTTCACAGGCAAATTCCATTAGGACTTCTGGCGTCTCAATTGGGTTCCGGTATCACTGTTCCTATTGAGGATCTTTCGCTCACTAACTTGAGACTATTACGAGGGTCATGGTGTTCTGGCTTCTCGATTGGGTTCCGGTATCACTGTTCCTATTGAGGATCTCTTGCTCACTAACTTGAGACTATTATGAGGGTCATGGAGTTCTGACTTCTCGATTGGGTTCCGGTATCACTGTTCCTATTGAGGATCTCTCGCTCACTAACTTGAGACTATTACGAGGGTCATGGAGTCCTGGCTTCTCGATTGGGTTCCGGTATCACTTCCTGTTGAGGATCTCTTGCTCACTAACTTGAGACTATTACGAGGGTCATGGAGTTCTGACTTCTCGATTGGGTTCCGGTATCACTTCCTATTGAGGATCTCTCGCTCACTAACTTGAGACTATTACAAGGGTCATGGAGTTCTGGCTTCTCGATTGGGTTCCAGTATCACTGTTCCTATTGAGGATCTCTCGCTCACTAACTTGAGACTATTACAAGGGTCATGGAGTTCTGGTGTCTTGATAAGTTTCCGGTATTACTGTTCCTATTGAGGATCTCTCGCTCACTAACTTGAGACTATTACGAGGGTCATGGAGTTCTGGCTTCTCGATTGGGTTCCGGTATCACTGTTCCTATTGAGGATCTCTTCCTGACTAACTTGAGACTATTACAAGGGTCATAAATGGTCTGTTTGTTGTTTGGCCTTTCCTGTATGACCAATTTGCCGTGAGGAGCACATAGTGCCCGACGACCTGTTTGTAAAGCTTACTGAAGCAAACAACACTAAACCAGCCACCATAGCAACACAATTAGGGGATAGTGTATAGCAAAGGCAGATTGACAACTTGAGAAGTAAATCAGAAAATGAGGAATACCGGTACCAAAGTATGTCACACTCCTTAACAATCTTTAGTTTAAGGTAAAAGGTGGAACTTCAGAAGATGAATTCTGGCAGTGGGCAAGATCAGGGCTGTCTTAATGCATGGGCACGCTGGGTAGTTGCCCGGGTGGCCCCATGCTAATCTATGTATTGTGGCAAAGGCTCTATATAGGCATCAACCCGACACAGACTGACAACGGAGGCACATGTAAAATAAACAAAAAGAAGTTTCATTTTTCTTCAGCCTGGGGGCACATCTTCCCCGTGTCCCACAGGCCTAACACAGTCTCAAAACACCCAAAAGCAAAAACACCCCAAACCACACTCTTCCTCCACTACTCCTCCCAGAAAGCTTCGTCCTTCTCCTCCCGACTCTGGCGCCTACAGTAGTGGCTGCAGGCTCCTTTTATAGCACCCCCGAAAGTGCTCCAGGTGCTCACTGACCTACTTCAGGCTGCACTTCCGGGTGTGGCTGCAGTCCAGCCCACATGGGCTCATTAAGCCATGCAGCTCCCCCTGGTGGTGGCCATGGAGCCCAACAGGGATGAGATCCAGTGTTCCACCATTGTGGCCCTGATGCAACCAAATGTTCCGGCAGATGTAGTGTGCATCCCATGGCTGCTCCCCTGGATCCAGTATCAAAGGGGCGTCCCGGCCAGGCATGGGTCCCAGCCATCCGCCACAGTATGTTGTAACTTGCTGAGTAGTTGTGTAGGTAGGGGTCCCCAGTGCACTGCTTTGCCTGGGGGCCTATAATGCTGTTAAGACGGCCCTGGGCAAGATACCAGCTCATAATTAAAAAAATTAATAAGTACATGAAAGCATAAACAACTGTTTACCAATTAACACATTCACCTCATCAGGCAACACTGCTACTTGCACCATCCTGCTGTTCTTTAACGTATCCCTCTTATTCGTTTTATGGTAATTTACATTGCTTGACGTCGGAATCAGATTGGCCTACGTCACACTATACACATTTCAAACTATACACACTTTGTATGATGAATACATGGAAAAAAATGTTTGCAAAATAAGCTCTCAGCTCCTATTGAGGGATATATTTATCTTACTGTTAATTAATATGTATTGAAAACGAATCATGAGCACATAAAAGAAATAATACATTTTATTAAGCATGAGCACCGTAAGAATTAGGCCTGTTATTTTTTATGTATCTGAATAAGCTAGAAACCACTAATATATTACAGACTAAAGGATGGGGAGAGTGAATTCCACTACTCCAGATAAGAGATGTGAACTGGAGGTTGTAAATACTGGCAGCGACAACTGGACCAACACCATGTGGGATTAGGCCCTGTCAAAGCCGATGTGATGCATGGGTAAGAGGCAACACTGAGTGAACTGGGAAGTATTGGTGGAACCAGTTGGAGACAAGATAGTGGGGAATGGAATGATATGGGAGTCAGATGATAGAGGCAAATGTGAGATAAGAATTGTAATAAAAGTATGATTTGCCCATCCTTGGGCGCTCATTTTACTTGATTTGAGTCTGTGTATGCATCCACAGACTCAATGTGCCTTCTTGAGAAAAGTAGGGCTGCTGTGACCTCCGCCACGACACCCCCAACCACCCCACGCCCAAAAAAAGGAGAAATATAAAGCACAGCACTAGGGAATTTTATTAAAAAAGCTTTTTTTATTTGTTGATCCTAAAGTGGTACATCTTCTGAAAGAGGAGCTCTCAACGGGCTACTAAGCATCCAGTGGAGTTTGGGACCACTAAAGAAGATAAAAGCATCTTCAAGTATAACAATGGTAATAAGAACTCCAACGTGCTCCAGTGACCCCCCACAGTTTTTGCATGTAGACCAGATCACAGTCCATCTTACCCTCGGTGGGCTCCTTGGGAGTGATGTTCTGATGTTTGGACCCAATGGTGTGCTTGGCTAAGCAAGGGCTTGGATCACTTCCAGTTTTTCCCGATAAATATTATGGAAGGCCAGAGCCAGGTTTCGAAAAGGTGCCTCGTGGTTCTCAGTTTCTTTCTGCAATACAAAGCAAAAGTGAATGGGACTAAAAAGAATAGCAAGGCCTAAAACAGAAGGAGAACAAAGTGATCCCTAAACCAGGAACTTATGGTCTGACAACAATACTGTAGCTGAGGCCACCTGGGATTTTTCAGTTCCCTTCAGCATACACACACAAGTGGGAATTAACTGAATTTCCGTAAACCCAGACCTGAAAAGAACAGCTTTGCCATCCCTACAGATCCAGTGCCAGTACAGTGATCCCTCGCTACATCGCGCTTCGACTTTCGCGGCTTCACTCCATCGCGGATTTTAAATGTAAGCATATCTAAATATATATCACAGATTTTTCGCTGGTTCGTGGATTAATGCAGACAATGGGTCTTTTAATTTATGGTACATGCTTCCTCCGTTTGTTTGCCCAGTTGATTTCATACAAGGGACGCTATTGGCGGATGGCTGAGAAGCTATCCAATCAGAGCACGTATTACGTATTAAATAAAACTCCTCAATGATATAAGATATGCTTCACCGCCGCACTTCAAAGCTCTAACAGCCCGTATTGATTTTTGATTGTTTGCTTTTCTCTGTCTCTCTCACTCTCTCTGACATTCTCTGCTCCTGATGTAGGCGGTGTAAGCAGAGGGGCTGTTTGCTTAGAAGATATGGACGCCCTGTAAAAAAATGCTGAAAGACTACCTTCACATTGATCCCTTCGTTGCAGCCGCTTTATCGTGGTGCTTCGCATACTTAAAAGCCCAACAGCCCTATTGATTTTTGCTTGTTTACTTTTCTCTCTCCCTCTGACATTCTCTGCTCCTGACGGCACTCCTTTGAAGAGGAAGATATGTTTGCATTCTTTTAATTGTGAGAAAGAACTGTCATCTCTGTCTTGTCATGGAGCACAGTTTAAACTTTTGACTAAAGGGTGTTATTTCATGTCTAGAGGGCTCTAATAATGTTAAAAAACGTATTTAGAAGGTCATAAACAGGTTTTCTATGCTCTAAATGTGAAAATATTAGATTTATAATTAAAGAATCCTACTTCGTGGAAATTCATTTATCTGTCTGGAGCGATAAACGAGGGTTTACTGTATAACTGTGCGGACAATATTTATAAACAGTGTGGGAGAGTTTCTAAGGGCTTAAAATATATAAAAATAACCATACAAACATATGGTTTCTACTTCACGGATTTTCACCTATCACGGGGGGTTCTGGAAAGCAACCCCCGCGATCGAGGAGGGATTACTGTACTTGTAAAGGTCTACATCAGCAGGGTTTGGTCCTTCCTCATTATCCAGAGATGGCAGCATTTCTAAAGCAACAACGTCTAGGCCTTTCAAATAGACCCGGATGTCCGATTGATGTTGTGAGTGGTTTGGTTCACCCCAGTGACTCACAAACTATGGTATCTCAGAGTCCATGATATTCCCATAAACCCCAGAGCTTGTAAACATAAGCCATCTAAGACTGGTGCAGATCAACAGACCTCAGTTTCTGGTAATTTCAGCCAATGGAGAATTGACCTATTTCCATTAGAATTCATCCAGCGGTGGAAATGTAGTCAATTCCCATAGATCCTGAAACCCTTGAACCTTAAGAGGTCAATTATACCAAGCTGACCCTGGCCTGACTGAAGTGCCTGGCAGTGTTACTTAAGTCGTTAACAATTTTTTTCTATTTCCATAAGCACTCGCAGATGAGTAGCTGTTGTCTATTCCCATAAACACCAATACCACGATACTTGTCCAACCCCTGTTAAGGTCTGCCAAACCAGCTTGATTTGTTAAATTCCTGTTGACTCCGAGATCCAAGTATCTATAAAGGTCAGTTATGCCATCAAGATCTGGTCCATTTCTATGGACCCAGATAACCCAGTGCCTGGAACATTCCCCTACACCAATGCTTGGTCTCATCCAATTTCAAATACATCAGGTCAGGTACCCCAGCACTGACATTTCTCACTGACATTATAATCTTGATATTGGTAAATGTCAGTCAAGTCAAGTCAGGTTGGGAAGTAGGCAATGGTACAGCATGTCGCCACACCCACCACATGATAAAACAGCTTGGGATCCTGGTTAGCAACCCCCCAGGAAGACATGTGGTCCAATCGCTCCCAATGGAAATGACCCTCTCTCTGCATCAGGGCAGATGTTACGTGGGCATTACCTTGGCCTGGTCCAGCCATTCGTGTCGTTAACAATGAAGATCTGAGCCGGATCACCCATGGGAAATCCCGCCACCTGGCCATAGTGCCTTAACTGACGCTCCCTCACAATGCAGGTAATGTGCATCATTCGGGACTCCTTGAGCAACAAAGTCAAACCAGCGGTACCCACGGACTCTCAGTACTGAAGGAGTCAACTAAACTAAAAGAGTTTGGTTACTTTCCATAAAGCCAGATGTTCCAGGACTTGTAATGTTAAGTAACAAGGTTTGGTTTATCCTCATTGATTCATGCATATAAAAAGCTACACCAACGAAATTGTATGTAAAGAGGTAAGCTACACCAACAAGATATGGCCTCCTCCCACAGAGTCAGGTACTCCACTGCTTGTAGAGGTCAGCTAAACCAATAGAGCCTGTTGCCTTCCCCTAAAGCCCAGAGCTTGTAAATATCAGTTAAAACAGCAGAGACCGGTGATTGCTGTCCACAGAACTCAGCATTAGACAAGCAGAGAACTGCCTGCTGCTTAGCAAAGTTAGGCCAGGATGTGTGCATTTCAACAACATTAATAAGAATGGAATCCATTCCTATAAACATGAACATCAGAGTACCTATTAAAGTCAGCTATTCAAGCCAGGCTCTGCTCACTGCTAAAGAAAGCAGGCCCTCCAGCAGCAGATAAGGCTATCTAGTACACCAACAACTTGTCCATGCCCACAGAGCCCAGTGCCTAGTAACTCTAGCCATGCTTCATCAGACTGGTCCATTCCCACAGATTCCAGTGTAATGTTTTGCTGGCCTGAATGGGTATGCAATTTTGCACAACTGCAGTAGATTAACACTTTTGATGAGTAGTCACATTTATCTTCAGATTTCTAGCTGAATCTGTTCTACGGCCTACTAGAAGAAATAAAAATGAGAAGACGAAAGACCCACCAGTTTGTCATTTGCACCTTGGTTTTATTTACTTATCTCCCCTTTACAGGCTGTGAAATTTCACACAAAGTGTTTTTCTTCATTTTAGCAGCTAATTCCAAGTGTTACTTTCGAGTCACTTCATTCTTGTACGCGGTCAAGTGCTAAAGTCAAACGGGCACAGTTTGGTTAGGTGACAAATTCAGCAAAAGCTGTAAGGTGTTACAAGAGACTTAGGGGAGGGGGGGCCAACAGTGAACTGGATACTTACCACTGATGTTTCAAAGTATTCCAGTCCCTGACTCAGTGCCCACTCTCGAGCGCTTTCAGTGTCCACAGTGCGTCTCACCGACAGGTCTGTCTTGTTACCCACCAAAACTCCTGTTCAACACAATTACAAAGAAGAGGTAGGAAGTTTAAATAAACCAACTCTTATACATACATATATATATATATATACATAGACATACATACCTATATATATACACACACATACATACATACATATACATATATACATACACATATATACATATATATATATACACACAAACACACACACACACACACACACACACACATACATACATACATACATACATACATACATATATATATATATATATATATATATATATATATATATATATATATATATATATATATATATACACACAGTGGTACCTTGAGATACAAGTGCCCCAAAGTACAAGTTTTTTGAGATATAGCCGTTACTAGGTCAATTTTTTGCCTTGAGCTACGAGCTAAAATTTGAAATACGAGCCATCAAAGAGCATTCTGAGGAACTGACGACGGAGGAGTTGACGGAACTACAGACGCGGCAACATATGGAGGTTCTGCAGGAGATTGGTATCGTGGAGGAGGTTATCTCTTAAAGTGAGATAAAGGAAGTGTTTGCAATGTGGGAAAAAGTTTTGAACTTTAAAGAAAAGAAACACCCTGAAAAAGTTACAACTGATTGTGCAGCGGCGCTATTTAATGACACTTTATTGAAAAGAAACACCAGTTGCAACTGATCGTGCAGCGGCGCTATTTAATGACACTTGCCTAACTCATTTCAGAAACATTCTAAAGGGGAGGACTAAACAAAGCTCCTTGGACAGGTTTCTGTTGAAACACATTGAGAATGAAAGTGACGAAAGCATGGCAAAAAAGAAAAAACTAGTGAAGAAGAAAATTGAGTTAAGCAAAAGTGAAGTGAAAGAAAAAAAATTACAATACGCTAATCGGCTTCGCCAACATCTGTTTATTTCTTTAGATTCTCAATTATGTATTAGGTTTTATTTTGTTTGTATACAATATTTGTTCATTATAAATACACTTTTCTTATGTTGAAAACATTTAACAAAAAATTGGGGTGGTTTTTTGGGGGCTGGCACGAATTAATCTCATTTCAATTAATTTCAATGGGGAAAACTGATTTGAGATACGAGCATTTTGACTTATGAGCTCGGTCACTGAACGAATTAAACTCGTATCTCAAGGTATCACTGTA
>JANRMT010049829.1:15058129-15068328 GCA_026402145.1 Polypterus bichir lapradei
CACCATAAGAAAGAGACTGGGCAAAAACGGCCTGCATGGCAGATTTCCAAGACGCAAACCACTGTTAAGCAAAAAGAACATTAGGGCTCGTCTCAATTTTGCTAAGAAACATCTCAATGATTGTCAAGACTTTTGGGAAAATACCTTGTGGACTGATGAGACAAAAGTTGAACTTTTTAGAAGGCAAATGTCCCGTTACATCTGGTGTAAAAGGAACACAGCATTTCAGAAAAAGAACATCATACCAACAGTAAAATATGGTGGTGGCAGTGTGATGGTCTGGGGTTGTTTTGCTGCTTCAGGACCTGGAAGGCTTGCTGTGATAGATGGAACCATGAATTCTACTGTCTACCAAAAAATCCTGAAGGAGAATGTCCGGCCATCTGTTCGTCAACTCAAGCTGAAGCGATCTTGGGTGCTGCAACAGGACAATGACCCAAAACACACCAGCAAATCCACCTCTGAATGGCTGAGGAAAAACAAAATGAAGACTTTGGAGTGGCCTAGTCAAAGTCCTGACCTGAATCCAATTGAGATGCTATGGCATGACCTTAAAAAGGCGGTTCATGCTAGAAAACCCTCAAATAAAGCTGAATTACAATAATTCTGCAAAGATGAGTGGGCCAAAATTCCTCCAGAGTGCTGTAAAAGACTCATTGCAAGTTATCGCAAACGCTTGATTGCAGTTATTGCTGCTAAGGGTGGCCCAACCAGTTATTAGGTTCAGGGGGCAATTACTTTTTCACACAGGGCCATGTAGGTTTGGATTTTTTTTTCTCCCTAAATAATAAAAACCATCATTTAAAAACTGCATTTTGTGTTTACTTGTGTTATATTTGACTAATGGTTACATGTGTTTGATGATCAGAAACATTTTGTGTGACAAACATGCAAAAGAATAAGAAATCAGGAAGAGGGCAAATATATACAGTGGTGTGAAAAACTATATATTATATATATAATAATCCTGGGACGAGACAAGACTTTTTAGCCTGGGACGAGACGTGACTTTTTCAGAGAGAAAATTTCAAGTCCCAAGAGGCGAGACTTTGTACCAAGAGATTTAACCAAGCCTGGGGCTGAAAATAAAAGACAAAGAGTAGATGACAAAGTAGAACGTCGTAAAGAATTCAAATATGTTGGCGTGGTAAACATACAGAGCAGGTTAGAGATAAAGAAAGTACTAAAATTCAAAAGTCTCAAAAAATGATAGTAAAGATCGCATTAGCACAAAGAAAACGTAAATTATTACTCTGTGAAATAACGGAACAGCAAAAAGAGATGGAATATATGGACATAGGTGATATGACATAAATATGTAGATGTTGTTTGGCTTTAAACTTTAAGCCGGAGACTTGTAGATCGTCTAATTGGTGTTGCCATCGGGGAAAAGTAGTATTTATTCCCAATGAAGAGGCGTATCTGTGAGAATTAAAAGATTTGTTGTTTGGTGAAAGTGAAATCCACATACACGAGCAGGAGAGACGTGAAGTGGCTGGCGCGCCCACGGTCCACTCAGTTCTCATTCGTGTGAATGCTATTGTCAGACACAGTTCCTGCGCTCTCAGCTCCAAAATGAGTCAGAAATAAAAGACAAAGAGTAGAAGACAAAGTAGAATGTCGTAAAGAGGTTCAAAAATTGCACGATACACACGTAGAGCAGGTTAGAGATTATGAAAGTACTAAAATTCAAAAGTCTCAAAAAACTGATAATAAAGACTGCATTAGTGCTAAGAAACAGATATTATTACTCAGTGAAATGATGGAACAGTGAAAATATATGGGCATAGGTGATATGACAGAAGTATGTAATTATTTTTGGCTTTAAACTTTTAGTTGGAGACTTGTAGATCGTCTAATTCGTGTTGCCATCAGGGAAAAGTAGTGTTTCTTTTCAATGAAAAGGTGTATCTGCAAGAATTAGAAGATTTGTGGTTTGGTGAAATGAATTCACAAACATGAGCAGCAGAGACATGAAGTGGCATGAGTGTAGCGCAGGTTGGGGGGGTTGGCGAGTGAAGCGAGCAGAAGGCGAAGGCCCTTAGTAGATATATGTGTATATTATATATACTAAATATACATAATATTTAATTTATTAATTAATATGTATGTAGTAAAACACCAATCTAAGCACTACAAGAGTAAATGGCAGACTAACGCTACATCTTTTCTCACTAGTAGAAACAGGAGATAACAAATGTGGAACATCAAAAAGTGTTGAAAGAGTTCACTACGCACCTGGCATCTGAAGGCCCTGGGTGTGCGCCCTGGCTCTCTCCAGCCACTTAGCACAGCTCTTAAAGGACTGCTCGCTGGTGACATCAAACACGAGGCACAGGACTGATGGCTGACCCCACTGTACAGAGAAGAGAAGGCTGTGAATTAAAGGCAGGAGACAACTGCAAGACATACCTCGGAAAGAAGCTCCGGGTGTTCTGGACCCATCTGGAACTAAACTGATAGCCCCTCAATTCTTGGACCCTCTGTTACTTTGATTATATTCTTTTAGTCAGTCCTCTGAATGGAGGTCACTGCTGCTTCATGAACAGTCTACTGTAGTAACGTCCTGCACCCGTCACTGCCAGCACACCGTCTTATCTATCATAACAGAATGGGCCTCGTTTTTATAAAATACCAGCCGCTTAATGTTGACCTCAATCAAATAACCATGCTAAACCATTAATAAAGGATTTGGATCTTCAGTATCTTCAAGTGATGATTTCATATTAACTTGTTTTCTGTCTTTACTTTCTAAATAGGTAGGGGAAGAGGTATTTAATCCAAACAAAACAGCATACTGTATGTCATACTGATTTTAATTTATTGTATCAATTTTAAGGATTTCAATGCAGGTCTATAAATAATATAAATGTTCCACTCACCAGCTTTTCAACCGAGTCCAGAAAGATGTCTTTGCCTGCAGAGTCAAATATAAAGAACTCCTGTGCAAGAAAAACAAAACACACCAAAAATAAAAAAGCAGGAAGACACTTGAAGTTTACTGTGCCAGTAATGGAGCCGAGCTGTTTAGTTACTCAAGGGATTGCACCAGCATAGGCTGACCTGGTCAGGGGCATCAGGGGATGAAGTTAAGAAGTGCAATTACTTAAAGACTACTGGGCATGTAAAGACACCATGAGAAAACAGGGATATAAAAACTGATCTGTAAATAATGGCGGTGGAACCTGCTAACTTCTGGTGAGTTTCGCTTACAAAGCTACAGATAAGTGTGTTTCACAAAAATCAGTGATAGAGACTTTGACAAGCTAATAGACCGCAGGGATTCTTTCTGTATTCAGGTTTTCCTTTATTTAGGTGCACTTTGGTGAATAACAGATACATTAATTAATCCCTGATGGTTTACCACTTAGTATTTGTGGCAGTGAGGTTTATTTTTCAGATAGCCAGACAGACAGCATTGGGTGAAAAAAAAGAAATTAGCCCTAAATGGGGGCATCAGTCCACCTGGATAAGATAAGCTGTGCCACCCTGCTGCCCTCCTGTTGTAGATTTAGTGCCAATTACAGGTTGAAATAAAAGTCAAAACTGCATGCAACCGATCTGCAGAAAAGGTGGCACACGGTGGTTAGGTTTGCTGCTTCACAGGTGTTCATGGTTTAAACTCCACAGAGTTCTTTCTCCTTTTTTCCGTTCAGTATCCTATAAACATGCCGGGTGTTCAGTTGGTAGCTATAAATTAACCCTTTATGATGAGTGTGTTTAGCAGTGGACTTCTTTCTTGTTTTTTCGGCTGCTCCCGTTAGGGGTTGCCACAGTGGATCATCTTCTTCCATATCTTTCTGTCCTCTGCATCTTGTTCTGTTACAACCATCACCTGCATGTCCTCTCCTACCACATCAATAAACCTTCTCTTAGGCCTTCCTCTTCTCCTCTTGCCCATCAGCTCTATCCTAAGTACCCTTTTCCCAATATGCTCAGCATCTCTCCTCTGCACATGTCCAAACTAACGCAATCTCGCCTCTCTGACTTTGTCTTACAGCCATCCAACCTGAGCTGACCCTCTAATGTCCTCATTTCTAATCCTATCCATCCTCGTCACACCCAATGCAACTCTTAGCATCTTTAACTCTGCCACCTCCAGCTCTGTCTCCTGCTTTCTGGTCAGTGCAACCGTCTCCAGCCCATATAACACATCTGGTCTAACTACCGTCATGTAGACCCTCCCTTTCACTCTTGCTGATACCCGTCTGTCACAAATCACTCCTGACACTCTTCTCCATCCATTCCACCCTGCCTGCACTCTCTTCTTCACCTCTCTTTCACAATCCCCATTACTCTGTACTGTTGATCCCAAGTATTTAAACTCATCCACCTTCGCCAACTCTACTCCTTGCATCCTCACCATTCCACTGACCTCCCTCTCATTCACACACACGCATTCTGTCTTGATGGTCCTACTGACCTTCATTCCTCTACTCTCTAGAGCATATCTCCACCTCTCCAGGGTCTCCTCAACCTGCTCCCTACTATTGTTACAGATCACAATGTCATAATCCACGGGGGGCTCCTATCTAATCTCATCTGTCAACCTGTCCATCACCATTGCAGATAAGAAACGGTTCAGAGCCGATCCCTGATGTAATCCCACCTCCATTACTCCTACTGCAGACTCACCACAGTCACACTCCCCTCATACATATCCTGTACAACTCTTATGTACTTCTCTGCCACTCCCGACTTCCTCATACAATACCACAGCTCCTCTCGAGGGACCCTGTCATATTGCTTTCTCCAGGTCCACAAAGACGCAGTACAACTCCTTCTGGCCTTCTCTATACAAATGGAATAAATAAGCTGCTCAAACACACTGACAAAAAAACTCACTGCCTTAGGTGGCTTAGACATGTCTAATATCACCATTTTTAAAGGCTTCATGTCAAGTTTTTACAGTGAGCCAAACCCAAGCGACCCCATTTCTATCAGCAATCTAACAGCTCAGATTTAAAAAATATTGTATAACAACATCACATTGCTATATTACTGCTGTAAACTGCTGCTGCAGATGATTACAACAACTTCTGAAGTCACTTAAATGACACCTCAAAGCTCAATGGCACATTGCAGAGACAAACATGTGCATTAAAGTGTAGTACGCTGCAATAAAACACATTTCTTTTATAGACAGTTATTCTTGGGTCTCCAGAAGTCAGACATGCTTACCTCTCCATTCATCAATTTTCCATCCTGCTTTTTTCTGATCAGGTTCATTTTCACTAAGCCTAGCCCAGCCTAAGTGAGCACAAGATAGACAATAAATCTCATACAAAAGCTCTATTTAGTGTTGCAAATCAGCACACGGGAAGAAATCTTTTTTTGTTCAAAGATGGAAGGCTGATAGTTGGCAGGTCTCTTTGCCACACATACATTACAAGTCACAGTGGGCACTCTGACATGGCAGCATGAAGCGACTGTGTGTCAATATGGTCAATCTTCTTCTTTTGGCTGCTCCGGTTAGGGGTTGCCACAGCGGATCATCTTTTTGTACTGTTGTCCACATATTGATCTGGCAAAATTTCACACCGGATGCCCTTCCTGATGTAACCCTCCCTATTTATCCCGGGCTTGGGACTGGCAAAACACACTGGTTTGTGCATCCCCTGTGGCTGGGTTTGTGTCAATATGGTCAATACTCACTGTAAATTAGGGGATGACTAGGAATTCTCATGTAACCAGAAACCAAACCAGGTGATAACACTCTGCTACCCGTAGGACAGGCATGTGCCTTTATCCATCTTCAGAATCTGTGGGAGCCAGGTTAAAAAAAAGTGAAAACTCACGCACATAGTGGCATAGTGTTAATTCATAGTGCCCAACCTGCCTATCTCTAGAACAGAGGTGGGTAGTAACGAGTTACATTTACTCCGTTACATTTACTTGAGTAACTTTTTTAAAAAATTGTACTTCTAAGAGTAGTTTTACTGCACCATACTTTTTACTTTCACTTGAGTACATTTGTGAAGAAGAAACGCTACTTTTACACCGCTACATTGGGCAACACTCGAATTGTTACTTTTTTTCCATTAGATACACTATATTTTTGCCAGACAGAAGCCGCCATTGGATCTACTGCATGACTGTTTCACCAATCAAATGTAGCAACAATAACCACAAGACTCCTCCGTTTCACCAATCAGACGTAGCAAAAATAATCACATGGCTCAGTTTCACCAATCAGTCATAGCAACAATAATCACAAGACTCCGTTTCACCAATCAGACATAGCAACAATAATCACATGGCTCCTTTTCATTAATCAGACGTAGCAACAATAATCACATGGCTCCGTTTCACCAATCAGACGTAGCAACAATAATCACATGGCTCCGTTTCACCAATCAGACGTAGCAACAATAATCACATGGCTCCGTTTCACCAATCAGACGTAGCAACAATAATCACAAGACTCCGTTTCACCAATCAGACGTGGCAACAATAATCACATGGCTCCGTTTCACCAATCAGACGTAGCAACAATAATCACATGGCTTCGTTTCACCAATCAGACGTAGCCATGCAGTCACACGACCACACACAAACTGTGGCGGCACAGCGGCACAAACTCCTCACAGACAGCGGACAGGGAAAGAAAGAATACATGAAAAATGAGAGCCAACTCCTGCTGAAGCTTAACCATCACTTCACTGAGTGAAGAACAAGCACGCCCTGGTTGCTTTGGGGACCACGGGTAGGGAGCTTGGAAGCTCAACCCTGGTGGGGCCCGTGGTCACTGCCAGGGGGCACCCCTGTGCCTTTAGAGCCCTGGACCTCAGCACTTCTGCCACACCCGGAAGTGCTGGGGGGGAAGAGGAGCAGGGACACCCGGAGTGCTTCTGGGGATACAGCCGGCATTTCCGCCACACTGGGGCATGTCGGTGGGAGATTACAGGGAGACACCTGGAGCACATCCAGGTGTGGATAAAAGGGGAGGCCTCCCTTCATTCAAGGCTGGAGTTGGGCGAGGAGAGGACTAAGCAGGAGAACAGAGTGGAGGCGGTCTGAAGACTGAGGCAAAGTGTGTGCGAGGTCTGGACTTGGGGTAAAGTGGGTTGTGTGGCACTGGTTGACTTTTGTAAATAGTTTGTAAATAAACGTGTGGTGGTGTTAACAACATGTCTACCTGTCTGTGTCCAAGGCTTAGTCCACAAGGTAAAGTGAGACTTCTTGGACGTACACAAGCTGCCTTGTTCTAATGTTATATTCTATCAGCTGTGCTATTTGGAGGGCAAGTGAATCTGCAGTATTATACTGTCAGTGTACAGGATATCTCGTCACTGTAAGTAGTTTGCACTGTTCAAACATACATGTCACCTACTGTAGGTATTCGCTTCAAAAGCTTTGTTATGAAAAACTGAGATTTGAAACTTTGTGTTATTTGTGCATCTTTATTTTGTAAAGATGTTATTTATTTTACTCATTTTTTATTTTATTATTTGGAAATAGCAGAATTTGCACATTATTTTATATTTTTGTCTGTCTTATTACAACATTTCTAAAAAATAAAACATTTATTATAATCAAACAGTTACTCAGTACTTGAGTAGTCTTTTCATCAAATACTTTTTTACTCTTACTTGAGTAATTTTTTTGGATGACTATTTTATTTCTACTTGAGTAATATGATTTTGAAGTAACGCTACTCTTACTTGAGTACAATTTTTGGCTACTCTACCCACCTCTGCCCTAGCATATGAGAGCAAACCAGAGTGCATAAAGCCCAAAAGACTAAGAAAATCACAACTAACAAGTTGATTTGCATTGATACTGTTTGGCACAGCATAGTGGCAGAGTGTTTAGTTTCCTAGGTTTGTTGTCGATTTGCACATTGTATCCATGTCCGAGTGTGTGTGTGTTTTCTGCATGTACTTTGGTTCCCCTCCACACAACATCCCCAGAAATGTGTGTGTGTGTGTAAGGTTGAGCTACAACTCTATAGTTATCCTCTGTGAGCACTGGTGTGTGTGTGTGTAACTTACCCAGCAATGGTCTGACCCATGCGTTATGCCAACTATTGCTAAGATTGGTTCCAGGCACAGTGTTCCTAAATTATATTAAGCCATATTGAATATGTTAAGGCATTTGTGGTGGTTGCTGTTAAGCTGGGTGGCAAGGTGGCGCGGCGGTAGCACTTCTGGAAGCTCCTTATGTGACACTTGCCCCATGCTCACAGGGGTTCCCCCCCACAGACCAAATATATGCAGGTTAGGTGGATCAGCAATGCTAAATTGGCTCCTGATGTATGTGCATGTGTGTTTTCACCCTGTGAAGGGCTGGCACCCAGTACAGGAATTGTTCCTGCCTTGTGCTCTGTGCTTGCTGGAATAGGCTCCAGCTTCTTTGATGGATGGATGGATGGATGGATACTACTAAGTTCTCCATGGCCTTAAACTGGATAATGGATTGACAAATTTGTGTTGGCACAATATGGTGGCCTCTATGGTTCCATGTACAGGTCTTTGGAAGATACCCATCAATCACTAGCTTTCTAGTACAAATGCAGCAATTTGAATCTAGCAAAGCCATCACAAGCTATCAGGGCTGAGCTAACTTCCTCAGGTTTCTGTCATTCCTGAAACGATGTTAAGGTTGGTACAAACCTGCCTTTTATATTCTACTAATCTATTTGAGTGTTTTTAAAAGTATGAGACTCAACCCATTTCCTTTTGGGCCACACGTAGTCATGAATCACCTTTGTACTCAAAGGAAAACAAGTCGCATACAGTTTCCAAAGTGAATTGTGATGGGTTACTGCGGGCAGTTTAAGCAATCACTATTGCTACCCAATGGTGGCAATTCTCTGACGGGGTATCCCCAACTGACCCCAAACCCAATCGGGAGATGACTGTTGGCACTGATTCTCTGAGGGGAATCAATAGGATGACTGTAGGCGTCAGAAATCTGAGGGGCGTCACGGACTGAGTCATAAAAACAAAAAGAAGGACAAAATTGGGTTATGAGGAAAAACAAATTAAAGAACACTAGCCTATAAAATCATAAAATGGGGACTGTGTGCACAAAGGCTCACACTTTCATATCATTTAAGAACCACCCAAGACAAAACTGCATATCTTAGAAATGTAAAACTTCCCCCAAGTGCAGCAGATGTCACACACGTTGTCTCAAATAATAAAGGAAGAGCTGTTTTGGGTACTTTGTGTTCCTGTCTCATGATGTCTGTTGTGGACTTAAAAGCTGATTGGCTAAAGGCAAACAGCTGTCCTTGAATATCAGCTTTGATGTTGTTCCAGGATCAACTGAAACCCAGAAATAAGATCCACCAGTATTACATGTCATTGAAAGATAGTCATTCAGTAGGAAACCTAACATGACGCAGGTTAGGGAAATCCAAAAGTATACATGTTTAGCCAGCTCCCCAAATGGTTTCCAGGGAGGTGAGACCGAATCAAACAGCTAATTAACTCAAGGGTTTCATTTAGTTTCACAAGCCAAAAGGCAGCAGAGCAAGTGAGTGAGTGAGACACATTGGAGCTGAAAAAGAATAAAAAAAAAAAATAACAACATGCAGCACAGGGGCGGTGTGCATTTCAATCTTAGGCAAAAGCCTTAGAGCCGCCATAATTATTGTCTGCTTCCACCGTAACTGATTTGTTTTTAATAAATATGCATTCCACAAAAGGTACCATCACTCATAATGCAGCACCCAACATTTTACCTGCCTGCAGAAAAACAGGATCTGTGTGACAACTAGGCAGACTGGAGTCAAAGTCAGAAGACTCGGTGGAACCCAAAGAACTAACTTGTGAAACCAGCAATAACAAAGAATGAAAACATTAAAAGGAAGAAATGTTCTCCATCACTGACTACAGGACCTAGAAAAAGGAGGATTTCACCCCCTTAGAAGTCTTCAGATTTTGCTGTTATAAAACATTGAATCGCAGTGGATTTAATTTGGCCTGTATGACACTGACCATGAGAAAAAGACTCTTTAATGTCAAAGTGAAGACAGATCTCTGCCAATCAATTACAAAGTTAAAACACAAACTAAATGATCACACAAGTATTCATTCCCTTTAATAATATCATAAAATCAGTAGTCAACAGAAAAATGCCATCAGAGTCAAAAAAGGAAATTAAATCCACTAGGATTCGATAGATAGATAGATAGATAGATAGATAGATAGATAGATAGATAGATAGATAGATAGATAGATAGATAGATA
>JANRMT010049829.1:15076873-15097588 GCA_026402145.1 Polypterus bichir lapradei
TGTATATATATATATATATATATATATATATATACACACACACACACACACACACACACACACACACACACACACACACATATATATATATATATATATACAATATATATATATATATATATATAGATATAGATATACTGTAGATATATATAGATATAGATATAGATACACACACACACAGAACAGTTGTGCTGCCCAAAAAAGGCTGAGATCTAATAAGCCTCTTTTCATCCATCCGGCAGTTGCTCTTTGTTGGTCGTGTTAACGTTTACTGTGCACTGTCATTTGGAATGTACTTTATACTGCACGTACTAATAAAAATGCACTGCATTTTTCATTCCAACAGTTTAGATTAGCAAAAACTGAAAAAAAAGGAAAATTCAGACTATTACAAATGGGCCTTCTTCAGGGAACCACTAACAGATTCCAACTTACAGATGTTGTGCAGCAATTAAAGTAAATGAAGCCTTGTAAGTTGAAACAGACAATTTGCACAGGTGTCCCAACTTCTGATGATTACTTAAAAACCCTCTGCCTGTCTTTAAAGCAGAGCTTACTTTTTCAACATTTCAAGTCATTCATTCCACTCATTCCAATGGATTAAATCTGGAGGAACACTGAGGTGTCCTAAATCCTTTGACTGGTGGTGTGGCCACCACACAGACATACACACAGACACCTGTCCATTTATTAAAGTCAGATGCTTGAAACAATAGGCTGGGGGAGATAAAATACATGCAATATTGCAGACCCCTTTGGTAATGTTTTAAACATTTCCTATTAATACATCTATATTAATGGTTTAATACTCAAATATTTAACATCTGATTAATTATTAAAATAAACTCTGCATTAAAAAAAAAACAATCATTCAGACATTTTTAACAGGATCTGAAAGCAGACAGTCATTTTTCTGAACCTGCGTTTTCTATTGCAGCAACCCAGAGATTCAAAGTCTAACCTTTCAAGATCAGAAGCTTCATAAAAAAAGAGTCATAATTCAAAACTCAACTTATGAACATTTTACAAATTAAATAGGATCACAAGACATTTGTGTTTTTTTTTGGTTACTAGGGGGCTCGGCCCACCTGCTCGCTTCACTCGCCAACCCCCAGACGGGCGCTACGCGCTATCCACTTTACAGCTCTGCCACTCGTGCATATGGAGGCAGATGTACAATTTAAAGACATTTGTTATTTTCATGGTAATTACTACATAAGCATAATAGAACTAACTATTTTACATTACAGCGAGTAATTAACCATAGCAAAAAATAGTGAAACGTAATAAATTGAATGAAAATTTTTGTTTCATGTTGCATTAGAGGTATTATACGTTTTTGTTCTGTTTGGCATTGAATTTAACACACAAATACTTTTTAAATTTACACTTTTACCGTAAAACTTCAGTAAAAACAATATTTGGAATTAACTTTTCAACAATATTGCTTTGAATTGTGATTCTGTGTTTGGACTTACATCATGACAACGCAACGTATAAGTGCCCTTGAGTGAATATCGTTTCTTTCTCTCTAATAAATAAACCGACTTTTTCGAATGTTTGTTCCTCTGATTTGTTAATTGTCATAGCAAAAGCTACTCTAACGGGAAACTGTTAACGTTTTAATACAAATGGCATATCAAGATCTCCTTTTGTGTCTAATGTCATCCCCTGTAGATGTACTACATTACCTTTCTTGTCGCCTGTTAAAATTTTACACGTCAGAATTGTTCGACCAATTTTCAATACAACTAATCTTGTTCTACTGCATAGCCCATCACTCAGACATAAATTACGCAATAACATTACGATACGTCCTTCTTTCTAGAGTAATGGAAGACCAGACAGTGTTAACGGTTGTAGATATTCTTTACGGTATTGTAAGTTGATGTTTTCATCTTCCACACCATCACCACCAATATCAGCATAACCTACTGATACGCATTTAACCAATCTGCCGTACAACCGATCGACATTTGTGGCGTTAATTCGTTTCACTTTATCGTTTCTCGGTGCTAGGATTGCCCATGTACTCATTCCTTCTGTTTGTAACCCTTCGTGATGAAATTCTTCAATAAGATTTGGACATAACAAGTCTTCTTTAATTGGGAACTTAAAGTGAGGAAAACATAAAAATGTATAAGAGCTGAGAGCGCAGGAACTGTGGCTGACAAAATCATTCACACGAATTAGAGGCGAGAGGACTGCGGGCGTGGGCCGTGAACCGGAAATGGTGGAGAGGAGGGCGGGACTTGAAAACATCTCATGGCAATAGTCTCGTCTCACGGGACTTGAAAAAATCTCTTGCCAATAGTCTCGTCTCAAGATTTTCTTTTATAATAGAGAAATTATTTTTGAAGCACAATTGACTGGGTAACAGGTATAAAAGCTGCACCCTAATTAAACCAATTCTTTTACCAATATCAAAGTCAATTCATTTACAGAGCACATTTAAAACAACATCTGTAATGTTGTAGCCAGAGTGCTTTACATTAAAACATACAATAAACAGAAGTAAATTAAAAAGAGTATGATACAATAAAACTCAATACAAAAAAAATAAGAGGAGGGAACCATCAGTATCACTGAAAGTCATGGAAGGATGGAGAAGAGAAATGCGTCTTTAATGGAGTTTTAAACAGATCAGCTGAAGGTGACCCATTAATGTATAAGGTAAAGAATTTAACCGATGAGGTGCAGCAGCTGCCCCCCTTAGTACGAGTGTCCACAAGAGACAACTGACCAGTAGATCCGAGCTCTCTGGATGGCTGGTGTACGGCACACAATTCAGATAAACAAGGGGGAGCAAACCCATGCAGTGATTTAAAAACCAGCAATACAATTTTGAAATCAATTATAAAACTAACTGGCTGCCGGTGTAAAGCTGGAGATATAGAGGCAAACTTTTTTATGCCTCACCCAAAAAAACGTGCAGCAGCATTCCGAACCAACTGTGCGTATCAGGGATTTACTGACGAGTTACAGTAATCAAGTCGAGAAAACATAGAGTAACGTTCTCAAGATCCCTAGGAGATTTTATAAAAACAGGCTTAACCTTGGCTAAAAGATGAAGTTAGCAAAGCCACTCTTGAACTCTGAATGAATCGGTTTCTCGAAAAACGAAGTTACTGTCAAAAATAACCTCAACTTGAGGTTTGCAAAAGTCCACCAAAGAGCCAAGAAGTTCAAAATCGATTCGAGCTCTGGCTGCAGGACCAGCTATCAACACGTTCGCTTCATTTTGATTTAGTTCGAGAAAAATTATTAGTTACTTTCTGGAGGAGGTGGACGTGAAATCGCGGACATACTAATAATTAGAGAAGGAAATCACACCACAGCGTGTCAACTACGAGAATAACAGCTTTACAAAATAAAGCGCCACTGACGTAGCGGATGTCAATTGGTCAGTCTTGATTTACGGCGGTTCTCATTGCCAGGGTTATGCAAAACGACTGCATGTTTTCAGATGAACTGACAAGTTTCATATTTGACAGCGTGAAAAAAAATCCGGTTACGGCACGGGTGGGTTTTTGAGTTTCCTGACGCGTTTTCTGTCAAAGATCATCTTGCGTAGCTCGTGTATCCGATGACGCCTGCCGGTTGGATGTCACTGTAAGCCCTGACGAGGCTTTTAAAAGAGAAGAGGTTTCATTACTATGAGGACGTCTAAACTTACGGCCACTCCAACCACGATCAGTTAGTCTTACCTGCCAAAATGCACTTCGCTCTTAGTTTCACCATTTGAGCAATGCAAACGTCTCCACAGAACAGTCGTGGCACGTTCTTCCAACTTTTCAGTTAACAGTTAATGGGCGCCTGTGCAATCTTAACTACACTAATCGGTACTATTGACTTAGTTAGTGTGCTAACAGTAAACTAATAACACCATAAGGATAAATTATGCGGGCTTCTCTAAACACAGTTTTGCACAATCGCATTTCTCGCTCAAACAACTTCCGCTTGCCAACGAGTTGCCGCTCAGTTCCTTAGCAACCTAATTTTTGCATTCAGAGAAGCCAAGGCTGCTGCCACTCACAAGCATAACTGTTCTCATTTGACGAACCGTTTTAGTCCCGCCTATCTCACAAGCGCCTATTTGATTGGGTTAATGATAATACACAAAGGCTTTGATTGGCTACCTTAGTAACACGTTGGCTGACGGCCGTCGAGAAACATCGATGCGATTAGAAAGTTGTTCAATCCCCGCCCACATAGAAATGAACGGTTTTCGGGGTTTGAAGGTCATGCTGTGCGACACTCACTGCGGCAGCGCCCGGAGGGATTGTGGAGGTCAGTAGTTCAGCCACTGGACTTCGCGGTGCATTAAAGCAGGTCTTATAAAACGTATTTTTGTGTAACAACTCAAGTTTAATACAAACAAACGACAATCCATCGTGATTACTCAATAGATCTGCAAATGAATTTTACACAAGCGGGCGTTTGTAAAAACCGTATCGTTCACGTGCGTGCTTACCGTTAAGTAGAAGAGCGCGTCAGGATTTAACCGCCGACATTAGCAGCGTTAAAATGATGCGGTTTAAATGTTCTAGTATAAATGAATCCCTAAACAAAATTAGCGGAAAATATAATGGCTTTTCCAGCATTGACCCTACCGCTACAAAACAGCAATCATTGCATTTTAAAATATTACTACGGATGCTAAACACGGGCAAGGTGCAATAATTACATTTGGGTCAGATGAAAAATAATTTACAGGCAAATGACTGTTACAATATTAACAACTGGTAATGAGTTTTAGCAAATATAAATCATAATTAACGACCCTAGTTGATATTCTCGTTATATTTCTCATGATAATCACAGGCTCGTCCACATTATAAACCGCTTCAAATAAAATTCCAATATTTAGATGCAGCCCGGACAGGCTGAAGGGCACCAAATAAGGACCGTCGACCCAGTGGGCAGCAAATGCCAAAAAATGCATCTGCAGCGCCTGTGCTTGCAAGTTTGGCATACTAATATATACATGTGCCAACTAAACTAAAATGTTCACATTTGTCTTTGTGCCATCTGTTCATGCAAAAGGACATTTAGTCCATTTTTACTCATGTAGTATATTTAGAAATAGCAGTAATAATTAAAAAGACAAAAATCACTGTGGCAAAAAACAATTACACTAAAAATCAATTACTGTGCTCTGTAGAACAATTAGTAACGCACGAGGACATTGAGTTCACAGAACTAGGTACTTCTGACCATTCTACGATTCACCTTATTCCTACTTACAAATAAAAACTGAAAACTGTAAAGCCGGTCAATAGAACAGTTAGAAAGTTGACCAGTGAGACAACAGATGAGCTTCAGGACGGCTTTGCCTGTACAGACCAGAGTGATTTCCGAACTGGCACCTCCAACCTACATTCATACTCTGATGCTTTAACTTTCTAGATTGGTTTTTGTGAAGATGTTTGCATTCCAACAAAAACAACTGTGATGTTTAGCAAACGATAAGCCTTGGTTCACCCCATAGCTCAGATGATTATGCCAGGACCAAGAATTTGCTTTCAGATCTGGCAACTACAGAAAAGCCAAGTATATCTGGGAGAGAGGCATCAAAAGGTGCTGAAAGACAGCATTCAGGTAACTGAAAATGGCAGCAAATCAGTCTGGAGAGGCCTTCAACGGGTCACAAATTACAAGAAACAAACTGACCCCACTCTGGCTAGTTATTTTAAATGAGGTGTAAAACTGATTTAACTAAGACAATGGGACATAAATTGACCCAATGGTCTCTCCATTACTACTCTACACCCCTCTTCTTCTCAGCTTCCCTCTCCCATCATTACAGCAAAAAGATGTCTGCAGGTTAATAATAATAATACATTTTATTTATATAGCGCCTTTCCCATGCTCAAGGCACTTACAGAATATGAGAAAGAACGGCAGGGTATACAGTATATAGCATAGTACAAACCAAATAAATAAGAATAAGACAGTAAATTCAGAGAAAGCCTAACAGACAACATAATTGATGGCCTAGCACACACACACAGGTTACATGAGCATCTTGACAGAGAGGTAAACTGAGAGAAAGGTAATAAAGTCAAGTAGAGCTAAAAGCCTTCCTGAACAGATGAGTTTGGAGTTGTTTTATAAAAGAATTCATGGAGTCAGCTGACCTGATTAATTTCGGTAGGTCATTCCAGATTGTGGGCGCTATACAGCCGAAGGCCATGTCACCCATGGAGTGTTGATTAGTGTGGGGTTCCACAAGATTGCCAGAATCAGAGCACCTTAGTGAGCGGGCAGGCACATAGTTATAGAGAAGGTCACTGATGTAGTTTGGCACGAGGTCGTTTAAGGCTTTGTAGGTTATTAGTAGGATTTTATATTCGATTCTGTAAGACACAGTGAGCCAGTGAAGACGGAACAGGATGGGTGTGATGTGCTCGCTGCTGCTGGTTCGAGTTTTGAATAAGCTGGAGCTGTGATATAAGATTAGAAGGGGCACCTGCCAGTAGGGAATTACAATAATCGATGTGGGATGTGATAAAAGCTGGGACAAGTTTCTCAGCATTAGAAAAGGAGAGGAAGGAGCGAACACGGGATATGTTACGGAGGTGAAAGTAAGAAAGCTTTTTATTGTGATTTATGTGGGCGGAGTAAGAAAGGGAGGAATCAAAAATGACACCAAGATTCTTTGCAGGAGAGGCAGGTCTGATGAGATCACCGCCAAGATGGACTGGGAAGGAGCTCATTTTAAGTTGCATTTTAGTCCCAATTTGCAGGAGCTCAGTTTTGTTGCAATTTAATTTTAAAGAGTTCTGCTCCATCCAGGTTTTTATTTCACTAAGGCAGGTTGTGAGCTGAGAAAGCTCTGATGAAGTTCCACTTTTAACACTGAAGTAGAGTTGAGTATCATCTGCATAAAAATGATAGCCCAGTCCATAGCTACGAATAATATGGCCAAGGGGAAGCATATAAATGCAGAAGAGGGCCGAGGACAGAGCCCTGAGGAACTCCTTGTGTGACTGGTGCTGAGCTGGTCCTGCTGTTGTC
Source organism: Polypterus bichir lapradei (assembly GCA_026402145.1). Taxonomy (NCBI): domain Eukaryota; kingdom Metazoa; phylum Chordata; class Cladistia; order Polypteriformes; family Polypteridae; genus Polypterus; species Polypterus bichir. The sequence continues at coordinate 15,083,894 of JANRMT010049829.1, forward strand.
AAGACTAACAAACTCTTGCCTATCAGATAAGACTTGAACCACAGGAGGGCAGTGCCCGAGATATTGAAAAAGCAAAATATTAAAAACAAACCTGCAGGCCCAGCCCTTATTTCCCCCTCCACACTTGGGCACTGCAGTACAGAATCAGCAGACATTTTCAACCATTCTGTTCCTGCCTGCTCCAAGACCTCTGCCATCACTCCACTTAAACCACAGGCCTAAAGGTCTATAGCCCAGGAGCTTCACCCTCTGTGGTAATTAAGACTTTTGAACGCCTTGTTCTGACATACCTCAAGATCGCAATAAGAGACTTCCTGGACCCATTTCAGTTTGTATACAGAGCCCTCCTGCTTGAGGATGAGGCAGTGAATTGAGGTCCAATCTTTACTTACCACCACCATGACAAGCCAGGAGCAGATGGGAGTATCTCATTTGTGGACTTTACAGCTGCTATCAATACAAATCATCCCAGAGCTCCTAGATAAGAAACTCACCCAGTTCAACCTGCCATTGGATCACAGTCTTCTATAGATAGGAATCAGTAGGCAAGGTGGGCCGCACTCACACACATATCTGACCCATTGACCCCCAAGTCCTTTCCCCCACTACTCTTCTCACTTTATACAAAGGACTGAATCTCTGGCGATGTGTCTGTCGGACTTCATAAATTTGCACAGGACATCACACTAATTGTGCTGTCTCAAAACCTACAAGTAGGAGAATAGCACAAATTATTAAAAACACCCATCAGAGAATATTTTTTTTTGCATCAGCTGAGGAAATTTGGGGTAAAATGTGAAACTTGGGATCATCCTTGAAACTAGCTATAAAACCTAAACTGCAAAGTGACTTTGTAAGCTTTAAATACTCTGCCATCTCAATTCAAAGAGTTAATGAGTCAATAAAACATCCAATACCCTCTAGTATTTAAAAACCTTCAGTTTATTTGCAGAGCTACTGTCCTAATGTCACTGCTTCAACAAAAAAAAAAAGAAAAAAAAAAGTATATTATATATATATATATATATATGCAAAATGGGGGAAGAAAACATTTTCTGACTTGAATCAGATGGCTCTTGATGGGGAATGGGAACAGGTCAAATTTGTTAGAAGAGTTGAAGTACAAGAAGAACATGTTTGTTTTGGAGTATTTTTATTGTTAAATTCTGAGTAGCAGAAGACAGAAAAATCCAGCACCACTCCAGCCAATCTGCTCTAAGCCGTCTCCTCTTTGGCAATACGGTCTTTCTTGAGTGGTCCCTGTAGACAAAAAGAAATAGGTCAGATGCTTCAAAGAGATTCAAAACTGTTCAACATACAACAGTCAAATCTATCATTACAAAAGTAAAAGTATCCAAAAATTACACACAACTGTACATAAATAAAGATTCATGAATCAACTAAATGTGACAGTGAAGAGGTGGGGGCTGGCTGTATAACTGTACCTATATAATGCCTCAGCAAGAAGTACTGTAATTCAAACTGAAAAAAAAATAAAAAAATGCAAGTGTTCTTATCAACAAAATCCTACTTAATAAAAAGATAAAAGAGTGGGTGCATCTCCATCCAGATGCTACATATCTGTCATTCCAAAAGAAGCTTCTATGACAAACATTTTGTAATGAAACATGTTGCATTTGTCATTCCAATAGTTGGCGCATCACAAACATTAACCCTGCTTTTATGAACCCCATTCCAAATGGCATACAACAGAGACATGTACACTGCATAATACGCTGCAAATGTTAACACTGAGGTCTATGCCAATTAAGATTTCAACCCGTCTTAGACTGGTAGCACATTTAGTACTCACATAAATCTGCCATGTGAAATAAACACTCAAAGAAATGTAAATTGCCGCTACCTGCATTGTCTAATCAGCAAAACGTTAATTCAAGGTGTTACTAGTTGAGCTTCTGGTGCCAATATTGAAGGGGCCAGAAGTAATAAAATGTATTACCACATGGTTATTTGTTGCTGCTCGGTTTTGACAAGCACACTCAGATTTTGCAGGCAAGGAAGACAGAAGTTTCAAGGTAAAGAAGTTTTACCGAGTAATCATAACGTCAGAGTGAAACGTGTTGCATTTTATAGAAAATGCAAGGTTAAGAATTTCACTGGACATGTGACAATAAGCCTATAAACCTATAAAAGGTACTGCAGTGTTTTCGAGTGGCACCACACCGAAACACATCTAAAAGCTTCGATCAGTTATCAAATGACCTCTATATCAAGGCACTTGACCACACACCTTAAGAAATGAGCAATGCACTTTGATGCCGCAGCAGAGTCAAACAGAAGTTTCAAAAACAGTGATGAAAGAATAAACTAAACAAGAATATGTTGGCAGATGGTGAATGCACCTTTGTTGCCTTTGCCTACTGAGCAGAAAAGGCCAACGTGACTGGGGCAAGCAGCAGCAGCCTGGCATCCTATTTTTAAATGCTGCTGCTGACTCACCAGAATTGCCTGGGACTTGCCCTCAGGAAAGGCTGCTAAGCTGGAATCAAACTGAAGTTTCCCTCCCTCCAGGCACCTGTCAAAATAGACTGTTGCTATTCCTGAAGATGTGGGCCTGCTTACCAGGATTACTGGAGCTTCTAAATTTACGTTTCTTATACAGACAGACACAGATTTGAAGGTGGGAGGGAGAGGAATCTTGAAGCATCTTTATTCCTACATCTTCATGTTTGAATAAAGATGCTACTCAACAGCTATCAAACTGTACCATGTTTTCATGTGCAAGCCAAAATAAACCATTACAGAGGATGATAATAAGGATTCTCACCATGAATGCTTTCTTTTCTTCAATAGTCTGGAAGCGACCATGTCCAAACTTGGAGGTGGTATCAATGAATTTCAGGTCAATCTTCTCCATTGCACGACGGCTTGTCTGCACCAGTAAGGACTGGATAAGAAAAAAAAAAAAAAAAAAATGTTTTATTAGGGGCTGGTAGCTATTGCTATTTTGTATTCACAATACAGGATTCGTGACTGACACTTACTGTACCTTTTAAAATGGATGTAAATGAGAAACTAAACAGTCTTGTCAAAATTTAATAATTCATAATGAGTATTGAACAGGTTATTGATATTCCAGTGGCTGAACCTAACTAAACAGGACCTTAATTAGAAGTTTATCTGATTACCTTGCGCAGAGTCAGCACCCTTTTCTTGGTACCAACAACACAGCCCTTCAGCATGACAAAGTCATTCTTCACCTCACCATAGTGCACAAAGCCACCCTAAGACAAAAATAAATTAATGTTAAAAGCTGGATAACATGAATTGCCAAACATACTAGACTATAAACTAGTCAAGCATGCAGAATGTGTTCTTTACTGCAAAATGATTATTAATTTGAAGGTAATCATAAGCAGTGGCAATTCTGAGTAACAAAGTTGCAAGCAACTTTACACAGCTGCAGTGGAATACTCAAATTCATTTCAGTTGTCATGGTTGTTAGAGGATACAAAAAAAACAACTATTTCAAGTGCTATTTAGAAACAAAAGGACAACCTAAACTACTAATTTAATGATTCAGTTTGGACTAGTTAATTAGATCAAGCACTAATATACTTCTCTATAACCTCATCTTTAATCTTGAACATGCAAAAGCCAGATAATTCCAACATTACTATGTCAGATATGTAAAAATAACACATTTTGCTAGTTAGTGAGTCTTTCTAACATGTTAGGCCTGATCCAGAGCCAGCAGTGGTAAGCAATATAAGAGACCCAGTAAAACCAACAATGTTCTTGTTGTGCTGTGTGTACAAAGAAAGGCAGAATGCAGTTGCCGTACGGTTATGCAATGTCTGCACACAAAAACTAAATTGAATTCTGTAATTAAGCAGCTTTATGTCTAAATAACTTTGTGGAGTGTATTATGAATTCTATCCCCATCATTGCTTTCTTTGTAAAGCAGACCACAATAAACTCATTAGGAAGTGTTAAAAATATACAGAATGGAAAGTCAAAGTTTGTTGTTTTGTAAGATAACAAGCCCCCCAAAGTAATGATCACTTCTTACTTTGGATAGCTTGACACTTAACTTGTGCTTCCACACAACCATCAAAATGCAAAGACAGATGTACGTACAATTTGGTACAATTCTGCTTAACATTATGTTTCAGATACAGCATTACATCTGCCTGAAGGTTCCAGATTTGACTACAGACCACTTGTCCATAGTGTTCCATTTGAATAAAACACACTGCTGAAAAAGGCTATACATTGGGGACACACTCGATATAGTGGGTCATACTTGTGTATGCAGACCTTAGGGCTTGTAAATCTCACTTTTTTCTACAGCTTTCTGTAAATGTAAAATTATACATCAAGGAGCCCGCAGACAACCACTTTAGGTACCCCTTTGGCTAGGTTATTATATGCTTCATTTGCTGTGTTCCTTTACAGGTAAACTATAATACATCCATCCTGGATGTTGTGCCTTTTAACATTCTATCCACAACACCTTTAATATTTTAGGCCAAGCTGTTTCTCAGAAGGAAGGCAGCATGGAATATTTCCTCATGCATTATCAGGCACCACTAAAAAGGTGCAACATTCCTTTGCCTCATCATAGAAACAACAATTTAAAAAAAAAAAAAAAAAAAACCACGATCAATGCTTTTTTTCCCTCCACCTCAGAAACTTACCAATGGGTTGATGCTTTTGTTTGAAAGATCATATTCTGTAGAGGCATTACTCTTCACCAGCTTTCCATCCTTGGTATGATACCCTGCACCAATTTTGTAAATCTAAAGGGGGGAAAAAAAAAACAAAATACTGTTTCATAGCAAAGATGATTTGTGTGATCTATGGGTAAAAGAGCAAGTTATTGGTTAATATGCGGCAGTTACCCAAGTGTCCAGGACCCAATAACATTGAAACAGAACAGCATTAACACAAGGCTTATTATTTCTAACTGGGAGACCAGGAGATCCAAAGATTAAAAAAAAAGGATTTAACGCAGCATCGAATGAACTCCTTCATACCTACCCATGTACGTTACACATCCCTAATCTAAGCTTTTTCACTGTTAATGCCCAGATGTTAAGTGGACAACCTTGTGCTAAATCTTCCGTCTTTGTGTAAAAGGAATGAAGCTCAAAAAACAATTTCCTAAAACATAAAAATTTGCCTTCAGACCACTTCAAAGTGTCATCTTACCTCAATACTGTAGTTATTTTTAGATGTTCTAAACTGTATTTGCAGAGGCTTTAAAAGCACACAGCATTTACTCTGCTTTCAGAATACTTGTGTAACTCAGATGTTATGGTAATGTAGAAACTGAAACAGTTTACGCTCAAAGGGTTCCCCTTGCAGAAAAACTAAATACACTAACAGTGTTTCCACTCTTTTCGTGGTATATCTGATAGGTTTCAACTCCTTGTATCATAAAACAATGTTGGGCAATTCTTCCTCACTACCTAGTTATCTCCAGCAGACCTACAAGAAATTGAAAAAATGTGAAAATGGCCAAACCCCCACCCCTCCATGAGATTAATAAAGTTTACCTAATATGTTCAATATGAAACATTCAGCTTCAAGAAATGTACATCTATAAAAGACTGCTGACAAATGAGCAATTCAAAGTAGAAGAAAGAAGCAGTAGTTTCTCAGAAGGAAGGCAGCATGGAATGACTCATCAGATTGATCAGGCGCCATTGCCTGGCGCATCATTCCATTAAATCATCACAGAAACCACTCTCCCCATATATCAGTCTTTCAAACCCTACCACTAGCCTTCCAACCAAAGGTCTTTTTACTCATACACTAACATTTGACTTTGAGGAAAGGGAGAATACTCTATGCAAAGTAAACCCTTCTTAGTTTTATGTTAATTAAACCAAGCTTTTTTTGAAGGGTTCGGTCTAACTACAAATGTGTACAGCTACTTTAACTAGAGTGGAAGCTTTACACTACAAGTACAAAAATAGCAGGTCAATGATTGCTTCATAATGTGATAACTAAACTGCCTAGTTCATTTAAGGATTTAAGTATTTTTTCACTCTGCTATAATTTAAAGAGCAACAAAAAACAGTCAAGCATACTTAATATAATCTCAAAAATCACTGTACTTTCCAACTAACTATCTGAAAAAATGGCTCTGTAATATGTCTCTTTATAGCTTACTAATTATAAAAATAGCTAGAAAAGGCACAAGTGAAAGTCAAGTACACTACCCAGAAAAAAACACTACGGATACAAATTCAATAGGCTATAAATGGAACAATGGCTTAAATACCACTTCAAATTGAGTATTGGAATTACTTTTGATAAATTATACTATGACACTAATATAGTAATTATATATACATACATACACACACTATTATATGAATATACTAATAAAATATAAGTGCCAAAATATTCAATTTTTGAGCACCCCTTTTACTTCCAATATGCCAGCACCATGTTTAGTCAGGTATATTTCAATACAAGTGATGCTTTGCCACAGAGTGTAATGTCTCTTTTGGTTGAGTCCAGCTCTATTCCCTCACTAAATTGCCATATATGTAGAAGGATTTTTTTTCTTTTTTAATATAAATACCCTCTCTCAAAATTAAACAAAGTACTCCATAAAAAAATTGAAATGCCACCATCCCCCAAAAAATGGACTCTTCCAGAAATATGAAAATAGCCATTATTAAAACTGCGTGTAAACACATTAGACAAATGTATACGGAAAAGTATTTGCAACAAAAATTTGCTTGGTTCTCTCAAAAGTGAGGAGGCTCGAAAATTAACTCATGTGAAAGGGTATCAGGTGGGCTCCCACCGTTCTTCAGGTACTTACCTTCTTGTTGATCTCTGTGCGGTGATGGTATCCCTTCTGACCGGCACGGGCCACTGAGAAAGCCACACGAGCAGGATGCCAGGCTCCTATGCAAGCCACTTTCCTCAAGCCTCTGTGAGTCTTGCGGGGCAACTTCTTGGTGTGCCAACGGCTAGTGACACCTGAGGGAGAATTTGCAAACTATCAGCTGTTTGGTTATATCACATCACGTTATGCAGCATCTACGGCCGTAATTAATGCATTACATATGGGCAAAGTGGAGTGGTCTAATTTAGTCCAAGGGTGCTCACAATCAAAATCCGAAAGTTCTACACTAACAAGTAAAAATTAAGAATTAGGGTAGGTAAGTATAAAGTCATCAACAAAAATGCTAAATATGTACATTTTTTGTGCTCATTTTGTTACCTTTTATTTAAATGCCAAGAGACTTGCATGGCTCTCTTGATTAATTAGAACAGCCTAATCATCATTGCCTTATTTACAAAGGGAAACATTTTTACTTATTTTATTAAATTTAAAAAAATCATACCACTACTTTATTAAAATACCAAGTCTGAATACCTGGAAGCTAGCTGGTAAACACCTACACAAGATAAGGGAAGAAAAGCTATTCTGTAAAAAGATTACATGAAAGAACTTTGATCTTGAGAAATTCATAGCATGGTACGCTTAAATGCACCATCCTTGTTTTTCTATCTTTTTTAAATTTCAAAAAGCAACTCCCGTTCATATATACTCAATCCTCGACATTTGTGTGTTCAACCATTCACACAATATAATTTTTATTTTCGTATTGGAACCATGCAGATTCAGATTGAGGCTGTGTGGAGCAGAAAAAAACAAACAATGATTTGTGGTGCGGCTAGTATCCTGCTAGGGTGCTTCACTGGTTTTGTTCACCTTACCGTTGTAAAGTATACAGCTCCCCATGTGTTTGTTGCAGAAAAGGGTGTTTTGAGAAAGAAACTTTTGGTGGTTGTGGAAGTTTAACTCCCTATTTCCCCTAAGTTCAATGAGTTAACTCTCACGCCGTTTTCTATTAACATTACCACCACAGACATTAACGACTGATGGTATATAGTATTGTGAGGAAATCTATGTACATTGCAAATGCCATTTAGAGTAAGTTGTATCAAAATTGTTGGCACTTAACAGGGCACTATAACTTTAATAAATTATTGGGCAGCACAGTAGTTTTTACTGCTGCACCTTAATTCTAGAGTTAAGCATTCAAATGCTAGCCCTTATATACTGCTTGTGAGGAAGCCTGCGCCCTCTCAACTTTATGCAAGTTTTGTTAGGAAGCACAGTCCTTTTCCCATAACAAGCAGTTTTAGTTTATTTATGACTAAACTGCCTGATAAGTGAGTTTTGGAAGTGTGAAGGAGTGAGCCTTGCAACCAGCTGATATCCCATTCATAACTGGTTTCCACTTCACCCAATGGGCCCTGAACAGTCCTCCATTAGAACATGCTTGGAGGAATAAAAACATTTCTTTTACATACAAGAGCTTACAAATATTATTCACTATCCTTACTATTCTGTACAGGTTCTTTACATATACATATATAGGAGTCAAAACGTTAGTAATTCAATTTAAATTTCGCGGTTTCAGATTTCTACTGAATGGGAGCAAAATAACCATTTCAAGAGATACGATATAGTTTTCAAGGTCATGTCATTAGCAATTGATAGAAATTCAACTACCGAAAGCAACCTTACAAATGATCAAACTTGCTGCAATACACTTCAGGCAAACATCATACACTATCTTCATATATAAGTTTCTCACCTTTGTATCCTTTGCCCTTGGTGACCCCAATAACATCAATCATCTCATCTTGCCCAAAGACAGTAGAGATAGCCACAGACTGCTCTAGCTTCTCACGGGCCCAGTCCACTTTTTCAGCTATGGTGCCACCATTTACTTGAATCTCCATCAGATGTGATTTCTTTTGGCGGAGTGGCAACAGGCGCATCTACAACACAAGCAAAGAGTTAACTTGCCAATATGATACAAGTGCTACCTCAATAATTGGACACAAACAACTGGTCATGTGAACTTTAAAGGAAAAGTCAAATATTTTGAAAGCTACCATTACAACAAAAAGTTTCCTATTGGGAGAACAAAAAAAAAAAAAAGTTATGCCAAAGGAAGTTACTAACCTGTGTGTGGGCAATAACCCTGATGACCTGGCAATACTTCTTAATAGAGGCAAAGTCCTTCTCCAGCTGCTTCTTGCCTTCCTCATCCTGCCACTTTTTGCAATACTTGGTGAAAGCCTTCTTCTTGGACTTGTACCTTCAGGATGGCCAGTAGACAATGAACAAAAAGAAAGAGGGAAGGGAAGGACCGACCAGCATGAGCCTTCGTTACACACTGCCAGTAAAGCAGGGCAAGAGGAAGGGTTCATGGAGAGCAAAAAAGGCCGAATCCTTTAGGTGAACTGGCTCATAGCACGGCTTCTAAGGAGCCCTTTCCACCGGCTAGCGGAGCCTGGAGCTCATCTGAGAGCAGCATGGAGTAAGCTGCTCCCGAGCGGAGCTGCCACAAAGAGGGCACCCAACAATTAGTAACAGGTAATGAATGACAAATTAAAAAACATTAAGGTGAAGAGGCTCCATTCACTCTGCCAAGGCCTCAGTACATTTACAAGTGCAAACCTAACAATTATTGGCTTTCATGATCTAAGCACTGATTAGCAAACAAAAAAACTACTAATTACAAAAGTATACATTATATATACATGCATATACATTTATATAATATATTTATACACACACACACATACAGAATCTACAACACCAACAATATGCATCACTCCATCTACTGAGGCCTTCTGTATTTTTTTATTCTAATTATCTCTAGCCAGCTATCAAGAGTTTGAACTCACCAGTTCTTGTAAAAACGACGCTTGCACTCATCACTAATGTGCTCAGCAAAGATGGTCTTGAAACTGCGTAGACCACGAGGGGTTTCCACATATCCTGTTAGTCCCACAATCACCATGGGAGGAGTCTCTACAACTGTCACTGCTTCAACCACCTCCTTTTTATTCACCTCTGAAAAAGAAAAAAAAAAGTCAAAAATGCAAGTATCCCTCAGAACAAAAAAGTTAAAACTGTTAGCATTTCTGTGCACCTTTACTTCACTAAATGCTGCTACAGATTAAGACAGCACAAGGACAAAGAAAGAAAACTACAATCAGCACTCGACATTCAGCAAAGACATCTAAAAGGATGTTCTATTAGGTCCGCCCGTCGAGATGATATCATCACATGTAGTATTAAGAACAGTCATTAGCCATATATTGCATTTCATCGTAACAGTCGATAGCTAGAGAGCAAGTCTGTCCTCCAAAAAGTGAATGTGAGGACACTACCTATGCCCTAAACACAAGTTTGTGGGAAATGTTAATGTGGGTAGCTGTACCTTTGTGTTTACCCTTAAACATGGCTAGTACATATTATACCATAAACATTTGTGTACAGCCATACATTCAAACAGAAATCTGTACTGCTGTTATATTGGCTGATATTAAACCTGGCTTGTCAAAATTGTAAAAATGAAGGCTTGCATGTACAACTTCCACCTTTGTGGACTTGCGGTCAGCCTAGCCAGGACCTAATTTTGCAGGATCAAGTCATTACATAAAACATTTCTCAACTGTGACCTTCAAGCAGTGGAACAACTTGTCTTCATCAAACTTACTTGAGCCAGGTCTGTCGACTTCACGCACAACGTGTGTCATTCCTGCTTTGTAACCCAAAAAGGCAGTCAGGTGAATGGGCTTGCTGGGGTCATCCTTTGGGAAGCTCTTGACCTTTCCACGATGACGCCTACTCCTCTTGCGGGGCAAGAAGCCCAAAGAGCCATGTCGGGGAGCTGAAAATTTACGGTGCGACTGTTGAAGAGAATAGAAAAAGTTAGAAAATTATTCACAAGCCTAACGTTCGCCGCAGTGCTTCAAAAATTGGGGGTAGGCCTTTATCCATTTTAAATCTCCATTGTTATCTGCTACATTTTCTCACAAGAAAATTAAAATGAGCCAAATTGTACATTAAGACTACAGTCAGTACTCGACTATCAGCAGAGACCACCAAAGGTGGCCTACTCTGTCCGCCCGTCGAGAATCTCATCATGTGTAGCCAAAAGCCGTACACTAATGTACAATTTTATCACAAACTGACAAGGCTGCCAGGCTTCATAACCACTTCACCTGATACATCTCCGATATCAGGTACTGTATTCACAAAAAGTGCGAAATGGCTACTAACAATTGAGTCTGTTTAACAAGGCGAGCACCTCGGTTAAGACAATTTCTGTGGATAACAGAGTTATAAAAGTGCATGTAAAAACTCACTCAAAGCAAAACAACCAAAATCATACTATGCTTGTTTTAACTAAAGAGATTGTTACTTCAAGAGATGAAGAAGGCTGACAACATTAAAACTCACCACGTGAAAATTAACAAAACCGTACACTTGGCGGCAAGAAACCCAAAATGCACCAATAAATACTTATCAATACAGGAGAGGAGCAAAAATTTGCAGACAAGTTGCTAAAACCACACACAAAAAAAGCACATCGATGTTACAGAATAGCAAGTTATTATATTGGATATTTCACGCCTCACCAAATATGCTTCACATTTACACGTCATTCACCTAATAAATGTAGAAATAATTCACAGCCGTAAATTTAAGTAGCAAGTCTTGAACACTCAATATTGCAATTTTATAAGGTGTGAAAAATTTCCAAAAAGAGAAAACGGATGCGTGCAAGTGAACCTATCCATGCCACGGTCCAAAGGTGCCCACTGCAAGGTTAGTTTACAACCTGTACACGAGGTCGCAATTGATGCCATTCTGTGCGTCCCCCCAACATGTGCGCCAGAGGTGCTTATTAGTGTCCATCGGCATTTCCCAGCATACACTGCGCGCAACTTTACAAACCATTTACAGCATGGCAAAAGAATATTCACTTTAATTATCCAATTATGTTTATAGCAAACATTTGCGCTTCAATTACAGACTTACATTTAATATGCGTATTTAAAGCGGGGACCTACACAGAACCTTGGTCAGTTGTAAAGGCGGCGTCGGGTATATATTGACCACTTCGATAATTATTTAAATACAAGTTATGAACTCATCACTAATATTTAAATACGCTAAGAAACACGTCAGCTGGTGTCCAACAAAGACATTTTAAACTTTCTTTTTAAAAAACAAAATGACATCTAATAACGTTGACCCTGAAAATTCCTTATCAAATCGATACTGGAAATAATTTATGAATCTTAACATTTAATTTTCTTTCTTTCTACAGAACTGTTGGATTCAGTGGCGTCAACATTGCTCTGTACGCCACTTATCGACTGCCAGGAATCGCAGAATGAACCTGTGACGGCCTACCACCACTCACTTCATGAAAAGGGATAAAATCTTACATTTACTCTTGCTGAGAAGCCTCAATATACAAAAGTCAAGTTAATACATCTTCCTTGATATCTGCAAAATTAGCTATACGTGAAGCAGAGGAAGGATGGCTGTGATATTTCAACGTTATACCAAACATACCGGTTCCCCACTCAACTCTCACTCACCATTTTGTCTCCCCTCCGACCTGAAAGAGAACGGCGTCATGGCGTATGACGCTTTTATATGCACACGTCGCACGTACGTACGTCAAGACTAACGTCCCGCCCTTCACGCTACTGACCAGTCAGCCGCTATGAAATCATTGCGCTTCTGATCGGGTATAGGATGAAAAAGGCGTTCGAAGTCGAGTTGGCACTGACATAACCGAATTAAGAAATAAGCCATCATATCAAAGAAATAATAATCCAATTATTCTTTACATGTTTATTTGAAATTATTCAGAACAAGGAGAAGGGCAATAACCGAGTCGGGATTCGTCGGCAGAACCCTGGAGCACTGATTTCGATCCATCAGTGAATAACATAAATTAGAGTAAGTGAAAAACTGAATGAAAGGATTACTCATTTAGGTAGATAATTAAAAATAAGAGCTTTTCAAAGCTCGTTAGGTGCTTTGCGAGATCATTTTGATCCAGTGTGTACTAGACCCCAAGCCCCGCAACTCTAAATGGATGGAAGATGATAGGCTACAAGAAAATTGAACTCATGATCTAACACAGCATTTATTTCCTGTTATTTCAGTTTTTGGTTATTTTTTTATACTTATATAATTTATGGGTACGGTATTTAGATGAATAAACACATTAATAAATATCACGTATATTAACAATCAGTCCAATATGCAGTCACAGGAACATGGGTGTGTGTTCATTAACTGTATACAGAGGCTGTATGTAGGCCTATATAGCCAGTCATTACAATGATTTGCTTTGACATTTGTTGCAATCAATCAAGAATAAAAGGAAAAGAGTTGACCATTGCTTTCTACATTTTGACAGAGTCCTCGCTCACACTGCATGACTTGCAACTGTAAACCTAAAGAGATGACGCTACATATATGAGCCTGATACACATCAATTAAGAGTAGAAATCATCACGGGGGTTGGCATGGAGGCACAGAGGTAGTGCTGCTAACTCATAGTCAGGAGACCAGAGTTCACCTCCTGGGTCCTCCCTGCGTGGAGTTTGCATGTTCTCCCTGTGTGTTTGTGTAGGTTTGCTTTGGTTTTCCTCTCACAGTCAAAGACATGCAGATGAGGTGGATTGGTGATGCTAATTTGACCCGTGTGCATGAGGTGCCAGTATCCCCATGATCCCCACTGCTCAGGCTAAAGCAGGTTTGAAAGATGGATGGATCTTCAAAGTGATATTGTTATTTAGCGTTAGAAGTTGTTTTGTGATTCCTTTGTTAATTTGGTTCTGTAATAAAAAACAAAAACATACACA
>JANRMT010049829.1:15097688-15129971 GCA_026402145.1 Polypterus bichir lapradei
TATATATTCATCTATCCATCCATCCATTATGCAACCTGCTATATTCTAGCTACAGGGTCACGGGGGTCTGCTGGAGCCAATCTCAGCCATCACAGGGCACAAGGCAGGAAACAAACCCTGGGCAGGGTGCCAGCCCACCTCAGGGCACACACACACACCAAGCACACATTAGAGACAATTTAGAATCGCCAATGCACCTAACCTGCATGTCTTTGGACCGTGGAAGGAAACCGGAGCCCCTGGAGGAAACCCATGCAGACACGGGGAGAACATGGAAACTCTATGCAAGGAGGACTTAGGAAGTCTTGTAACTGCGAGGCAGCAGCGCTACCACCGCACCACCATGCTGCCTATATTTATATATGTATATATATATATACCCCTCAAATATCTTACATATATGTAAAATAATAATTAATTAAATTTATATAGCATGCAGCCTTAGTGTGTTGATCAGTATCTAGCTCAAAATCCATTCATTGTGTCAAATTGCAGGAATACACAGACAAAATGGGCATCTCTTGCTCTATTGGCTCAGTTTATATTGATCAATTATTGGTAGCCAGCAGGGGGCACTGCAGCACCCCCAAACTCCCGACACAATGGCACGGACACAAGTTCCACTGTTGTTTCAAAGTTTAATTCCGTGAGTACCTTATACACAAAGGTTTCTAAGAACACAAATTAAACTCACCACATTCCTTACATCTCTTGCTTAATAGTTACGATAATAATACATTTTATTTATATAGCGCCTTTCACATGCTCATTCCTCCGCTCCTCCAGGCAAGCTTCATCCACCTCCACCCAACTCTGGCTCCCTGTACTGACGCTGGCTGCTCCTTTAATATAAAACCCGAGAGTACTTCCTGCGTTCCAAGATTGAGGCTGAAGCCCCATAAAGTAGGGCTCATTAACCCCTTCAACACCCCCTGGAGGCACCTACAGAACCCAACAGGGCTGATCCAAAGAAAACTATAGTTTCCATCAAGCCCTGTGGGTCTCTTTGAAGAGGTACCGTAAACCTGGGATGCTGCCACCTAGTGTGTTGGGGGAGACAATAACCTGAATAAATTGTCATCCCCTGTTGCTTCCATCATACTGGCCTCCTGGCTGGGTAAGGATCCTGTTTCAGCTCAGGCTGGGATGCCAGTCCCTGCCTGACGCCCCACACACCATGTCTCTTTTATATTGTGCCATTCATAGTATACACTATACTGGACAATGAAGATTTTGCTTCCTGAATGGTTTTGGTTGTATCTAATGATTTTTGAAGATCAAAAATCACTAACTGTCCCGTCATGGCCTGGTTTATTGCAGTCAGCTACTTTTGTCATTTTCCTCTAATAATAGGCATACTGCATGAGAGGAGGCTGAACACATAATAAGTTGCATAATGTGTAGCAACTGCGGTGGGTTGGCACCCTGCCCAGGATTAGTTCCTGCCTTGTGCCCTGTGTTGGCTGGGATTGGCTCCAGCAGACCCCTGTGTTCGGATTCAGCAGGTTGGATAATGGATGGATGTGTAGCAAAAAAAAAAAAATTTGTAATAAAGATATGGCTAACGCATTTTCAGATGCAAGTCCAACTGATTTAAAAAGTCTGGTTTCCAATTTATAAGGGCTGTCGGCAGGAAGGGGCAGCTCAGACGTCCTCCATGAAACGGTCTGCTAGTCTTCTCCCTGTTTCACATGTGTAGATGGCTGGAAGCTTCCTACAAAGCAGCTCGTAAATGAGATTTTTACACTTGCATGAGGCTCGTTGTTTAATGTTGAACTTACCATAGAGACCAGATACAAGGGAATTGTTGGTGACACATTTTCCAAGTGACACAACGGCTCCAGTTGCAGCTCAAAGTGCCCGGTAGGGAATGTGGCTTTCCTCTGTGAAGAGAGCTGCAGCTGAGAAGTTAGTGTAGGTGAGGTGGCCGACTGAAAGAGATCAAGGCTCCTGGGAAGGATCAGTCTGAAAACTTAGGGATGACTTGTAGGATAGAGATGGAGTGTTAGAGTGGAATAAGAGAGTAGCAGCAGGATGTGGGTTTCATTACTGGGGGTTCCTCTCAGAATGGATGTTCTGGATTGATCGATGGACCTGCCCACCTTATCAGAAGGGTATACTCCAACAATGAAGATACTCCAGCGCTTCATTACAGAAGTCAACGTAGTGGCGGCGGAGTCTAAGGAACTGTGAAAGACTTTGAGAGATTTTAGTAGGCCAGGGATGGAAGGAGCTGCGTGGGTCAGTTGGTTGTAATAGAGGAGGCCTGAAGTCCTGGAAAGCTCATCGAAAGCCTGATATCTAAAAATGGTAGAGTGCCGGTGCTAGGTTATTTTAGGCCTTAGGCTGAGCTTGTTAGTGCACCAACCAACTGTTCGGTAGCTAACCCGTATGGCTGGTCCCCCCCACCTTATGATCTGTGCCCTAGGTGAATGCCTAATTCACCTTAATAGTGGTGCCAGCCCTGGTTGTAGTAAAAACATTGACTTCTTCTTCCTCTTCTTCTTTTAGCTGTTCCCGTTAGGAGTAGCCACATCAGATCATCTCTTTTTTCCAGATCTTCCTGTCCTCTCCATCTTGCTCTGTTACACCCACCACCTGGATGTCCTCTCTTACCACATCCATACATCTTTTCTTAGGTCTTCCTCTGTTCCTCTTGCCCAACAGTTCTATCCTTAGCATCCTTTTCCCAATATACCCAGCATCTATCCTCTGCACATGTCCAGACCAACGCAATCTCACCTCTCTGACTTTGTCTCCCAACTGTCCAACCTGAGCTGACCCTCTAATGTCCTCATTTCTAATCCTATCCATCCTGGTCACACTCAATGCAAATCTTAACATCTTTAACTCTGCCACCTCCAGCTCTGTCTCCTGCTTTCTGGTCAGTGACTGTATACCTGAAATAAAAACGTGCCAATGCACTGAAACATTGTAGAAGGAGAACAAGCATCCTGGCTGAGAAGGAGGATGATTTATGACCTAGGAAGGAGGCCAGTCTGGAGTTAACAAGCAACTGGCCGGTGAGACGGAGGAATAACTTTGAGCCTGATATAAGAGATGGACCAGCAGGAGTCAGGAGCTGTTCCATCCTCCATACACCAGGTGGCAGTGGTCCTCATAAAGCAACCCAGTCAGGACACTCTCAGGGGTGCTTGGGAGATGGAGTCTGGAAATGCAGTCCTGTTGAGGTCCCTACATACCATTAGGGGACATTGTTGGTGGAAGATCTTTGTACTTTATGTATGACCTAGAACAAGGGTCCTCAATCACAGTCCTGGAGGGCCACAGTGGCTGCAGGTTTTTGTTCTAACCTGGTTGCTTAATTAGAAAGCACTTTTTGGCAATAATTTAATTTCATGGCTTGTCAGTGCTTAAACTCTGCCATGTCTGGTCATTCTCATATTCTGGATCTTCTTCCCCTTTCTAAGGATATCATCTAAAATGGAGAAGTAATTCTCAGTCCTTCACTTCTTTCTCTTCACTTTCCTTCCAAGTATTTAATTAAACCCAATAGTGCGTGATAAATACACACAGGTGTAAATGGAGAAATGCTTGTCTCTTTTGTCATTTGCTTGTTATTGCTAATTAAGAGCAATTAAAAACCAAGACTACAGCTGTTTAAGACTAAAATAAGCAATAAGGGTTCAAAATCTTAACGAGCGACACAACTAAAGTGAAGCAGAAGTGTTACTTGAGCAATAAGTGCTTCTTATTAAGCAAATGAGTTGGAGCAAAAACCTGCAGCCACTGCGGCCCTCCAGGACCGTGAGTGAGGACCCCTGACCTAGAAGTTCATGGCGTGACACCAGAAGCATTGCTGGGTCTGGCCTCACAGTGGGGAGTCAGAGTCGGGAGGCAGCAGGCAACACTCAACTGAGGACGAGAGGAGGATGAATTGTGTATTTATTGTAAAATTGTGGCTGATTTCTGCAATAGTGATTGTGAAGAAGTGTATTGGAGAAATAGATATCTTTTATTTGATTCCAATAACATGTTGGGTATTACTGTGTCTTGAATTTGGGGCTCAGTGGCGCCTCTTGTGGTCATATCATTCAATTTCTCGTGTTTGGGATTGCATGAAGCACATGGTCTATTGTAGAAGCCCCCCAAGTCTTTAACTAATCTTTGACTTACAATCTTCACATCTGCCACATTTGACTGAAAGTTCTAGGGAAAAACAAATGTAACTGATCACCACAAAAACACAAGAGATTTACTTAAGGATTTGGTCATCGGAATTTCAAAATGCTGATAAACAAAAGGTGACTATGGTCTGTCAGGCTCATTTTGGTTTAGTTTACAGCATCTTTTCCAATATCTCCATTGCTCTTTACAAGGTTTGTCCCAAATGTCATCCAAGTTGTTAAGGTTTCTGCTTTAAGTATATGCCCTGGTAATTTGTTGCAGATTCACATGAGAATTTGATGTTTCCATCACCACTGTCACATGCACTCTTTAAACTCAAGGTGTCAGAATGGTGCTTCAGAGTGGTCCCATAGGGGAACGATTTTGGTTCCCAAAAAACCCATCTACATAACGGTTCCAGAAAGAATCTTTGTTTATTTAGATCCATAACAGACTCCATAGAGCAAATAACCATGATGGTAACATGCAGGATTTGTGAAAGATCAGTGACTCATGGTTTTATGTACAGTAGGCTAAATCCAGATCTTCTTATTCTGTTATTGTCCAGCAAAGGTAGCCTACCATACATTAATAATTTTGTTTTGGTGTTTTTCTGCATATTAGGAAATTTTTCAAAGCACAAAAAAACAAATTTATATGCAGCGAACCCTTCCCAGCATCAAATGGCGCTTTGTCAAGCAATGGTTCTACAAAGGAGCCCCCAAGCCGGTAACGAACCATGTAGGATCGTTAAAGAACCAGAATTTTGGTTCAGAGTGTGACCTGACATTGAAATCTCTGGATTCATCTTTTCTCAGATAAAACTGTCAGAGAAACGTTAACTCGAATCAATTGCAAAATGAAATGTTACAGGCGCAGGCATTTCACGTGCAGAGAAAAAAGTTTGCCCCGCGCCTGCCACGTTTTCTTTCACGCATTCTCCAAAAGATCAAATACCATTTTATAAAATTAGCCTTAAGCGGCTAGCTTCACGCATCGGAGTGTTATTTTTGGGGACTGCAATTCCAAATAATCAAGACTGGTTGATTATCGTCTTTCCTTAACAGTGAAATGTTTCTCCGAGTGTAGGTGCGACATACTGCAGTGATTTTCCTGGATTGTTGATGGTTGCGGGTCAGCTTGCCCAGATGTTCTCCGACACAGCCAATCAAAATGCACCTCTGGTCTCAGAAGTATAGCCAGCGCGACAGCTGTAGCTCATTTTGAAGTTGCCATGGTGACGACTTCGCCGCCAGTTGCGTACCTGATGCTTACGAATGGAGGAGGCGCGCAGGTAGCACAGGTCACGTGCCCTAACTACAGAGTGACGCGTCAGGTTGTTATGCCCACCACGCCGTTTGCCGGTGACCTCGTCCAAATCCCATTTCAGCGCACAAACCAAAGGTCGGCTACATTTCAGTGCTTTCCAAGTATACGTGCTCTGCTGCACTCCAAACCCCTTGCAACTCCAACTACAAATAAAAGTGGTTCATAATGGAAAAAATATTCCAAACGTGGCGCATTTTCCTTGCAGTGAGGGGATGTTCAAGCAAAATTACATACCATATTTCAGAATGATAGCGCCGAGGTTACGCTTCACGAATCTTGGGCTCATCGTCTATGGGGAGTTAAGACTTTTTGTCCGTGTTCGCGTTGGTTTTCATCTTCATTCATTGAAATACAATATAATTGCCCTACAGTGTTCGTAAAATAGCATTTACGTGTTATTAAAAAAAATGCTCAAATTAAAACCGTTACGCATATAAGCCGAACATGCTTAGCCGCCGTGAATGAGCTGCTGTATCCGTGAAGGTGCCTTTGAAGCAACCGGTAATTTTTCAAAATGGGGCGAAAGAAACGATGAAAACAAAGGAAGCGATTGTCCCAGAACAGCAATTCCGAAAATCAAGAACTCAAGGTAGGGTTTACAACTGGATCCATCTTACCCAGCTCCACTGGGCTGCAAAGAGTGGAGGAAAGCTAGTCTCTAACATCTGCTAACATTTTGTTACTTAAAATGAACTGATCATTGTTGTAAATTTTGTCAGCTGATAAAATGCAGGCTGTGTGTCCCTCGCGATTTGGAAAGAAAATTGAGAACCGGGTGTATTGAATTAGGCAGATAACGCAATGTGTGACAACATGGTCAATAAAAGGTAATAAATAATCACATGAAAAATAGCAATTGAGTCATTACATTTTGAAAAACTGCAACAGTTCACAAGTTGATTGATTAGCGATTAAACCCTCTTAAAGGAGACGTTTTCAGTTCAATAGTTATTTTAAAATGTGTCGTCTGGAAAAGTCCAACTTTGAAATATAAGCAGCCATAAAAATAAGGTATTTTCTTAAATAAAACAGATGAAAAATTATTTTTATTGAAATTGAATTAAACGCTGCGTGGTGCAGCATGGTAACTCGCATTGAGGTTCAGTATCAAATATTGTGTTCTGTGTTACAGTTATTTTACAAGATGCATTTGGAACATTGGCTGCTTTTTGCATTAAAATGATCACTAATTTGACACTGTTTTCAGAATTAGGATGACAGACAAAGCCATGCTCTGAATAATATCATTGTTCCAACAATGATACCCTTTCACTAGAAACTCTTATAGTGGGGAAATACATAACGTATATTGAAAATAAATCAAATAAAGCTAATTAAATAAATAAAGTCAGTCCAATGTTTTGGAAAAAGGCACACCGCACGGGCAGGGGGCTGGCTATGCCCCTGTACAGGGTGGGTTAATTGGCAGTTCTAAACTGTTGCGTGTGGGTAAGTCCGGTTCAGGTCGTCGAGCCCCTGAATCGGACGGGTTTAACAGTTATAATGGTGTCTCCACAAATTGAAGCAAAACGTAGATCTCCAAGGTATTCCCATGTGAGGTTGACTGGTGGTCCTAAATTGGTCTGCTCTGGTGTATGTGAAAGAAATATCTACACGTCAGAGAAATTCATTAAAGATATCTCAATAGAATATTAACACGGATGTGCTTTAGTCCATAAATCAAAACAGACGAGAAACAAAAATGATAGTCGAATTCCTTAGACAGGTGCGCCCTTACGTTGCTCCTTTCTGGTGAGCACAGGTAGTGAGAACGGTGTGTGTGAGCGCGCGCGCTCTGGTAATGATCGGCGCGCCCACGTAAACGCGAACGCGCACCGCCTATTTTCTCTCTCTCGCTCCCTCCCACTTTCCTGCCTCTGTTGTGTGTGCGCGCATCTGTGATTCTCCACCCTTCTCAGCAATCTCCTGCGAGGCTGAGCACTACGTAGGAAGACTAGAATACCATTATCATCGTCAGTTCAGACATTAGATTCGGAGAAGCGAAGGACAAGAAGGGAGGGGTGAGAGTGTGTTTGTGAGGGAGAGGGAGAGAGAGAGAGAGAGAGCTGGCGACCGCATGCACGGTGTTGCGGGATTCCGTTAATACTAGCCACTAGTGCGTTTTTTTCCCCCAAAGACGTTGGCAAATACACAATAAGAAGGACAGATTGCGTATCACCAACCGGTCTGCAAAAATGGAAGGAATGGCATATGGAGCCGGGAAAGCGGGCGGAGCGTTCGACCCCCAGACCTTCTTTCGACAGCCATATACGATATTAAGAATGGTGTCATGGGTAAGTAAATGCGCATAATATTTACAACGAATCGAAACAAGCATGATTGTTATTTATGTAATTTTTTTTAATTTTCTCCATGTTGAATTGAAAGGCAGGTGCGCTCTCTGTAGGGGGTTTGGGCATGATGGCAGGTAGGGGTACGCTGGGCCGCACCTAACCCTCCCAGCTGTCGCCCACCTGTCACGCG
Source organism: Polypterus bichir lapradei (assembly GCA_026402145.1). Classification (NCBI taxonomy): domain Eukaryota; kingdom Metazoa; phylum Chordata; class Cladistia; order Polypteriformes; family Polypteridae; genus Polypterus; species Polypterus bichir. Next base: position 15,105,630 of record JANRMT010049829.1, read on the forward strand.
ATGCACCGTTCCCGCCTCATTCGAGAGACCGTCGCACTTTCGGTGAATGTTTCCTGGGCAGCTTTATCTCCGTTCAGCTTCTGGCACCGGTAGCCGGCCATGCTCTGTCAGTAGGCACAGAGTGCGCGCGCGTGCGCGTGTCTGTGCTCATCCTGGGGCAATGTCACCTCTGACTGGTCTCCTCAGAAATTAAAGATGTGCGATGCAGTTTCGGATTTATTTAAAAAAAGGCGCAGGAAATCGGGGATACGAGCGCAGAAGCACCATCGCCAATCCGTACCGCATTTAGTTCAAGAGAGTAGAAATGAAGAAAACAGTATTAAGGGGGCGGGGGGGTTCGGGCACATGATTTGTCTTAAACTACGGGCAGCTGAATCTCTGGTATTTAGTTTGAAGTAATAACGTAATAGAAGAACTTTTGTGTTTTTAAAATATAAATAATACGGGTTTGTTTTTCGTGTGGCTGAAATCGGAAAAGGGAGAAGGATAGATAAGTAGCACCATTCGCTTGTAATATTTACCTAATAACCACAGATAACAAAATAATAACGGCGGCGAATAAGAATGTAAAGGGGTTTAACCGGGAAGCATAAGTAAAAATAAAGGTGAATGTAAAGTACTGCATTAGAGATACGATTTATCGATACGAATAGTGCGCACGCCTTTTATTTGTCTTTGAGTTTTTTTTTTTTTTTGCCAGATTCGTTGTCAAGGTGAAACTCTAAGGAACCTAACGGTACAAATACTGCGCGTTTTACTCGTCTGTATCTGAAGCGATCATATTTTAGCCACACCCCCTTCGCGACAGCGCGCACACACCCCACGATCCTTTGCTCTTGAGTAATCGCCCGCACGCCCGCCCGGTCAATCCGATTTGGCCGGACTGTGCAGAAGACAAACGAATGCGGCTCTCTGTTTTCTTCTCTGTTAGAATCGATACAAAACTGCACGAAGAAGCAAAGGCTTAAACAATAATCCCTAACTGCAGCCACGACTCAAAAGAGACATAGCAGCGCTGCGTGGTTACTGGGAGATTTAACGCTTAACTGCACGAGAGCGCGCTTTGGGTTTCTTTTTTATGATCGCTTTTGCTACTGCTTATTGTTATTGGTGGAGGAAGCGGTGATGTTACTGCTCGATCATTTCTGAATCACCGCCGTGTGTGGCTGTTGCCAGATATTAATAGAATATCAGCTTATTCACGGAGACATAAACACCCAGGACTCATAATGATGCACTTATGACTGGGAGGCTCATTACTAAGGGGGAGAGTGGGATGTCTTGGGTATTAAAGTGGAACGTATCATTACAATCATATGACTGAGAGAAAGAGCAATAGCTTTGCATTGACTAATCAAACCTCATCCCAATTAAAAATAGCCCAGACAGATTTTGCATTATGGCTGCATTTATTAATACTGCAAATATTATGGAAACCCTTTTATTACCAAATACACTCTTAACAAATACTGGCTCTTTAATGGCACTTTACTGAATTGTATGATTCCTTATCTGCTTCCATTGAGCAGGTCTAGAAAATGGACAGATGGATTCATTTGGTTACAGTTTAAATGATTAGTAAGTAGTTTACAAAGCTATCAGCAAAACAATATAAAAACAATTAATGATTTAAAGTCACCACCTTAAAGGTTTCTGCTTTGACCACATATGAGGCACCTTTTCAAAACCCAATTTGCCAGTTTTATCTGCAGACAACCCAGAGTGATGTAGTTCTTTGTCAAGCAGTGGAGCCACACAAACCAGTAAAGAGCCAGTATGTGCTGGGCCGTCTTCCCAGCATCATAGGCCCACTGGTCAAAGTAGTGAGCTGGGGGTCCCTGTTTAGTTAGCAAAATGGAGATTTACATGGGCATCAGAAACATTGTGGGTCCCCGGACAGTGCCCATATGTTGGCCCTGTTTTTAAAGGGGGGCTGCCATTAGTAATATTTTAAAGTAAACTCTAAATGACACGGGTAACCAATGAAACAATGCTAAAACTGGTGTGATGTGCTCCAATTTCCTTTAAAATTGCTGATTCTTTAATTGCACTTTCTGGTTCTTTACTGGGTTGTGTGGTTCACCATTGACAAAAAAATATATATTTTGGGAAGGTTTCTCCACACATGAAGTTGGTTCTTTGTGCTTTGAAAAACTTTCTAATACGTTGAACATTTTAGTGTTTAGTAGGCCACCTCGCGGTACACTACCAGTATGCAGGGAGCGTTCTTTTGAAGTCGCTGGCTATTGGTATTTCACAAGTCTATTACCACTTACCCTATTCGTCTTTATTTGCTTTATGGAGCCTGTTATGGATCTAAATAAATGAAAGGCTCTTTCTGGAACCTTCATGTGGGTGGGAATTTTTGGAACCCAAACTGGTTCCCTTTGGGCGTCACCTTGAAGAACAACTCCAGCAAATTTTGATTTAAAGGGTGTAGCAGGATAACAGATCAAGAAAATCTCAGCTTACAGTGAAAATAAAAAGAAATTAATTAATGTATATTTTTTATCAATGTAAGTTAACCTAATTTAAAATGACCGTATTTATCTGTTTGTGGTTATTTAGATTTTTACATTTTATTCATAAAAAATCTCTTGGATGTCTCACTAACACAATTAATTGATTTTGAAACAATAGCCTTGGATTATTTTCTTTTAATAATAATAATAATAATACATTTCTGCGATGGGCTGGCACCCTGCCCGGGGTTTGTTTCCTGCCTTGCACCTGTGTTGGCTGGGATTGGCTCCAGCAAACCCCCGTGACCCTGTAGTTAGGATATAGTGTGTTTTATTTATATATAGTGCCTTTCCCATGCTCAAGGCGCTTTTAAGCAGAGGCATAATCTGTCTCGGTGACTGTTATCATTATTCACCATCCGTCCATCCATTATCCAACCTGCTATATCCTAACTACAGGGTCACGGGGACCAATCCCAGCCAACACAGGGCAGAAGGAAGGAAACAAACCCCAGACAGGGCGCCAGCCCACCGCAGGGCACACAGACACACCAAGCACACTCTACAGTAGGGACATTTTAGGATCGCCAATGCACCTAACCTGCATGTCTTTGGACTGTGGGAGGAAATCCATGCAGACACGGGGAGAACATGCAAACTCCACGCAGGGGGGACCCGGGAAGCCAACCCAGGTCTCCTAACTGCTAGGCAGCAGTGCTACCCACTGCGCCACCATGCCGCCCCTTATATACTGTGTGTGTATATATATATATATATATATATATATATATATATATATATATATATAGATATATAGTGGTATATGGCCGGCAGTTCATCCCGGCCAATACCCCCATGCCACCAGGTGGAGCCCTTCTTGTAACATGGAGGTGCCCCGAGTTCCAGCAGGGCATCATGGACAGTGGAGTTTTATATCACAGCCCTGCTGGATACCATGGGGGCCTCCAGGGGACGCTGCAGGGAGGCTCAATGATTTATACTTTCAGTATAACCCGGAAGTTATTCCCAGTCACGAGGACAGAAGAAATAAAGTATTTCCGGGCTGAAGATAAAGAGGAGTTTTCACCTGACCCGGAAGTGCTGGGGAATCAGAAGCACTTCCAGGTTAAGATATATAAAAGGACTCTGGGAGATCCCAGCAGTGAGCCGAGTTGGGAGGAAGGGTGACTGAGCTGCTGGGAGTAGATTGTTTACTGTAGTATTGATTTTTTGAGTATTGTGGGGTGGGGGTGCTTTGTGCACTTTATTATTATAATAAATAATATTTGGACTTTTACCTGGTGTCTGACGAGTGGTCTGAGGGTTCAAGGGGACGACAGCACCCCCTATCTGTCACTATATATATATATATATATATATAATATATATATATATATATATATATATATATATATAATATACAGTATATAATATACAGTATATAAGTAGGTTTTTATTATTCATCCATCAAGTTTTGGTAGCTGCTTGATCTGAGCATATGAGCGAGTAGTTTGTTATTATAAGAAGATACAGATCTAGCATGCAGGTTATGGAAAATACCTCTAAGTGTTTCTTATTTATTTATTCTAATGCAAATTTAACTCACCGTCTGCTCGATGTTAACCTCGTCCTTGGCTTATATTGGCATCTGAGAAAAAGCTTTTGTGGTTCTTCAGCACAAGAAGTCGCCAATCCGTCTGGACTATTTTCATCCTCTTTGCACTGCTGTGCAGATAACGAGGGTCTCCTTCTTGGTGTAGGCCGTTACGTGATCAACGTGCTTATAAGGATCGTATTGAATGACAAAAATAAAACAGATTTGTGATAGGAAACCAAATCTCTTGTAGCTTCTCCCATAGCCTTGATGTGTGTATTTTGTCTTCAATTCTTTTATGCCAATTTATTTATTATTTCGCATACCGTGGATGTCCTCCTGTATGTGAATTCTTTAATAAAAGCGCAAACCGCTTTGCCACCAGCAGCCCCAGGCCACCTCGGCCTTAATTGTGGCTTATCAGCGCAGCACAGCCGTGTCTTGACGTTGATGGTCTGTTTGAGGTTGAATGCCTGCTCACTCGTGAGTTTAGAGGAAGCAGATAAAGACTCGCCACCATGCCTACAGGCTTCCATTCACGTATGTGTTTAATTTTTAATGTCTGATTGTATCAGAGTGTGTTAGAAACAAATGGTAACAGGTAAAACAAATCCGAATCTGGACATCAGCAGCATGTCTGCTCTTATCCATCCTAGTTGCGAGGAAAAATAAGTGAACCCTTTGGAACTGCCTGGACATCTGCATTGATGACGAATAAAATGTGCTCTGATCTTCATCTAAGTCACGATTCTGCACAAATGCCTTCTGACTAAACTAAGAATGCGCAAATCTCTGGTCTTCTCATGTCCTTGTTCAGCACACTGAGGAATTCATCGCATCTCTGGATCCTTTCCTTGTTGTTTGCATCCCCTCTGCCTTCTCTGATGTGACAGAACATCCTTCCTTCACTCCATCTGTCAATCTGAACCCTCCTTACACCCCCAAATGTATCACTGCACATAGCTGACCCCCCATTTGAATGGGAAGCAGTCTGAATTTTGACATCGGCAATGGGGTGCATGTTGGCATTAATGCATCCAGATTAGCGAGTGGCAAGTGTTACCAGATTAGTGGAGAGAGGTGTCGGCACACATCTGCAGAAAAAAACAAGTTATTCCCACACTAAAAAAAGAAACAAACCTAACAGATGCAATGTTTTAGCTACATCAGTCCAAACGTCGCTAATCGGTGTTTCTCACCTATGTTTTCAAAGTCGGAAACAACATTTATTTGCTTTTGTATATATTTTTGGTTTACTGCCTTTTGTCTTTGCTAGCTGTGCCACCTGTCTAAGACGGGATGAAACTGCAGTAATCGACGTAAACCTCAGCGTTAACATTTGTAGTGCACCATCTTTTGAAATTTTGTGATGCATTGCATTTGTTATTCCAACAGATGGCGCATCACAAATATTGTAATGATTAATTGCATTAATACAAATGTTTGTGATGTGCCATCTGTTGGAATAACAAACGCAATGCATATGTCTCTGATATGTGCCATTTGGTGTGAGATTAGTAAATCAAGTGTTATTGTTTGTGATGTGCCATCTCTTGGAATAACCAATGCAATGTATTTTATTATTAAAAATGTTTGCACCATCTGTTGGACTGACAGACATAGCAACTAGGCAGACACACGGACACTTATCCTTTTATTAAGCTGGACTAACTGTGCTACTCATCTATGATGGGTTTAAATTTATTTAATCAACTTAGACTTCAATGTTAACGTTTGCAGTGCACCATCTGTTGGAATGTATTTTTTAATGCAAGTAGTAATTTAATACAATGCATTTTTCATTCCAACAGATGGCATATCACAAATATTGTGGAAATACAAACATTTGTATGAATGCATTTTATTATCTGTTGGAGTGACAAATACATTTTATATGTCTCTGTTATGTGTCAATTGTTATGGGGTTAGAAAAAGCAGTGTTAATGTTTGTAATGTGCCATATATTTTAATATCAAATGCAATGCATTTTATTACTAAAATGTTTGTGACGTGCCATCTGTTGGAATAACAGAGACACAGCAACCAGACAGATACGTTTTATTAAGGTGGACTAGCTGTGCTGCTCATCAAAGATGGGCTGTAATTTAACTAATCGGTCCATATCTCGGCATTAACGTTTGCAATTTACCATTTATTGGTGTTTTGTAATGCGTGTAATAATTAAATGCATCACATTTTTAATTCCAATAGATGGCACGTCACAAACCTTCCTCTAATGAAATGCATTAATAGAAATATTTGTGATGCACCATCTTTTGGAATGACAGGGACGTAGCAATCAGATGGATGCACAGATACAAACATTGCCCCTTTATTAAGGTGGACAAGCTGGCTACCTGTCTAGGATGGGTGGAAGTCTAAGCAATCAATGTTGGGCTCAGTTAACATTTGCTGTGCGCCACCTATTGGAATATATTTTGAAATTCATGCAGTAATAAAGTGCATTACTACAAATGTGATGCCCCTTCTGGTAGAATGACAATTGCAATGCATATGCCTCTGTTTTTGCTGTTTGGTATGGGATTCATAAAAGCAGTGTTGATGTTTATGATGCACCATCTGTTGGAATGACAAATGCAATGCATATGTCTCTGATATATGCCATTTGGTATGGGATTCATAAAAGTGGTGCTCATGTTTGTGATGTGCCATCTATTGGAATAACAAATGCAATGACTGGTATTGATGCGCCATCTGTTGAAATGACAGAGACATTGTGGATACACAAACAGACACACAGATGCTTATGCTTTTATTAAGGTAGCGCTCTCTCTCTCTGTTAAATTAAATCTTAGTGTTTCATAGTGCATATAGAAACACTGTTCTCATACACTGTGTGTACTTGAAGTATAAATTTAACTCTGGGATCTTTCTAACTAGCTGTCTGTCAAGTGCATTGAAGTGACTACAAATCTTGTGCTAATGAAGCTTTTCTGCCCTGATGCTTTGTTCTCACATTTTCAAGTGTCGGATACAAATATGTCACTTATAAGCCGTATTTTCTGGCAGCCGGTTACAGTAACACACAGATGTCCAACAGTTTAAGCTACAGCATCGGCTCTGAAATCGGAAAACGCCAACACTCTAAAATTCTGCACAAAAAAGCCATAAGATGAAGTATTTTAGGCTTTACGTTCGTTAATTTTTTTTTTTTTTTTTTGTGTGTTCATTTGTCACTTTGTCATAGACATAAAATAAACAGCATGTGCCGTCTGGCTTAGGCACAGAAGAATGGGTTGCAACAAGCATATGTGGATGAGAGTTGGCTTCGTCTTAATTGCTTTTGGCAGAGGGTCTCTTTTTAGATATGTGCGTGTGCGCGCACTGTGTTCAGTGTATTTAATATATTTATATCTATCCATCCATTCATTTCTTTAAAACTTGCTTATTCAGCCATTGGGTCACAAGGAAACTGGAGCCTAAGCCAGCAAGCATCAGGCACAAGGCAGGAACAATCCCTGAATGTGACGTCAGTCCATCACAATGTGTGAACATGTACAAACAAACACCCATCTTCAACAAATTGCAAGTGACTGTGTGTCCGTCCCGTTTCTATATCTCTGTCATTCCAACAGATGGCGCATCACAAACATTTGTAGCAATAAAAAGATGCAATAATCAACTGTAGAAGTCATGGAAATAAAATGAGGTTGGAGAGACCGAGGAGCAGACGATACTGTGGGTGTAGAGCAGCAGGTTTGGGAGGGTAGCTAAGGTTAGGGGTTTCTGTGCTTACTGTGTGCTATGCTCGTGAGGTAGCGTCACTTCAGGTCTAGAACTACTGCTTATGTACAAAATGGCCCAGTAGAGTTTAATTTGGAGACATCAGGCTGGTTTACCTTATGTTGCTTTGAGGGCATTGGAGTGTGCAGCTGAAGGAGGTGATTTTTATTTAACAATTGGAATAACGCAACAATCAAAACCACATAATCAAGCTAATGGCGATGGGGATGCTGAAGTCTGTCCAAACCACGCAGACTGCAGTTTGTCACAATGCACACATATATCCAGATTGGAGTCAAGGTAGAGCCACCATTCCACCTACCATGCATATCGTCTGAGGTGTGGGAGGAAAATCCATGGAGATACGGGACATGGGGTTCAAACCCTGGATGTGTGATTTGTGAGGCAACGGCTCTAAGCCCTGCCCAGAGATTTGGAATGTGTTTTACAAAAGGTGGTAGGTGGGGTTTGCTTCTTGGGTCCTCCCTGCGTGAAGATCATTTTGAGTAGTGAGAAAAGCACCATATAAATGTAAAAAATGAATTATTATTATTAAAGGTTCTTCAGGAGCCCATATCAGCCTTCATAAAAGAATAAGTGTGTGTATGTTTTTGAATCTATGTGTCCATCTGGTTGCTATGTCTCTGTTATATGACTTTTGGTATGGGATACATAAAAGTAGTCTAATGGTTTGGGATGCACCATCTGTTGGAATGAAAAACTACAAAAGCCATTCTAATTGGTCCACGGCAAATCCATCATAGACGGCTGGCACAGCGAGCGCTCAGGTATATCTGTTCACTTTTTAAAAAATCATAATTTTGTGCACAGATGACCCACCTATTACCTGAGCCATCAATTTGCTTTCAAGATTTTTCCAAAAACAAGCCGTTTTTTGGAGGGATTGTACAGTCTTTCGAAGTTTATGAGGGTTCAAAGATAAAATGTGGAACGTCCTCCTTGTGATCTGTTTTATTTATTAATTACAGAGAATTCGCTTATGCTGCTGTTTGACGCTCGAGGGACTTTATTTTCAGTTGAAACTTAGCTTGGTGTAACAGCCTGCCATCTGCATATTGTTTGTCATTTCCTTTGGGGACGGGAGTATTTTTGGACTGTTCCTTTCCAGAACATCACACTTTTGAAGCATTTACACAAACAATTGCAGCTTTTATACTTGCATGATAAGAAAGTTAACATTACAGGACACTAAATATAAATCGGCAGCTTGTGACACGGTCCTGTCATTGCTCTGGACGGACATCATTCCTGATATCTGGACTCAAAACTGTTGTTCCGTTGGATCGCATTGACTGTCCGATCTCCAAGGTGACACCCCTAAACCTAACAACTAAGACAAACGGGTCCTGACAATTCTCCGTTTCTTAACTTGATCCTGTCAGTTTCCTAAGCTTTGATTAGCTCACAGAAGTAAGCCGTGATCCCGTCAGAGTCCCTGATCACAGACCCTCACTCCCGTGTCCTCTACAAGTAGTGCTCAACTTTACTCTTCTGACAAACGAATTTGATTAAACGTGTGGTCACCTGAGGGAATAACAGGCTGATACTGTGGCAAATTTTTTACCTGAAGGATTTTAAGTAAGCACAATGCATGGGCTGGCGTCCTGCCCGGGGTTTGTTTCCTGCCTTGCGCTCTGTGTTGGCTGGGATTGCCTCCGGCAAACCCTCGTGACCCTGTCATTAAGATATAGCGGGTTGGATAATGGATGGATGGATACAACAGCAACAACATTTATTGATATAGCACATTTTCATACAAAAAAATGTAGCTCAAAGTGCTTTACAAAATGAAGAATAGAAAAATAGAAGACAAAATAAAAAATAAAAATAAGTCAACATTAATTAACATAGAATAAGTAAGGTCCGATGGCCAGGGTGGACAGAAAAAACAAAAAAAAAAAACTCCAGACGGCTGGAGAAAAAAAATAAAATCTGCAGGGATTCCAGACCAAGAGACCGCCCAGTCCCCTCTGGGCAAAAAAACAATCAAAAATGCTGCCACCGTAACACTCGGGCTAGCTTGGTAAGAGCGACGAGACTGACCATAAATAAGCCGTGGAGCTCATCTTCTTAGGTCGCTTGAACAACAAAGTGACGCCTCCTTCCGGGGTCGGGAGCGGGGGGCTCTCTTTTATGGTCCAATGACCTGAAGGGGCGGAGTCAGTTGTCCTCACTGGGCGGTTTCTCTGCACTGTAGAGGGAAAAGAAGACCAGACAGTTAGCAGTAGTGCCCCCTCTCTGCTTGGGGTGGTAGCACATGCTTGGGAAGAACTCGTGAGTCAGAAGGTTGCCCTCCATGTGTAACATTCTCTGTCTTGTCAGTAATCTTCATTACCCTTAGATTTCGATCAGGATTGATGTTGATCGAGATTGCCATGCCCCAGATATTCACTTTCCTGACAACTGGACCCATTTGTCAAAAAGCATAACTTTTATCTCCAAAATTCTATAAAATAGCCCATGTTATAGTAACATCTATATTCATCTTCTTATAATGGGTGGGGGAGTGAAAATAAAGAGTAATTTTGAAACGTACAGTTAATGTATGCTGAGGCTAAGTTATAAGAATCCAACAGCCATAACGCTGAATTCCTGATGTTCTTGTTATTTCTTCAGTGATGAATTTGTTTTCCCCGATTTTGTTCCTTTTTATTCAGATGTATGTTGATGCCACCCTTAGTACCCAGTGTCTCTTTATGGAATCCTACCATGATCCATCGAGTCCAGACTATGCACTGAGGTTCCTAAGCACATAACGCCCCAAAGATAACCTAAAATGACCTAGAGTGGGAGGTTGGGGGGGACCTGTCAAACCCTGGCTAGTAACAAAATGGGCAAACGCAGGATCTTTATAAGTAAAAGATTTACAATCGTACAAATGCTATACACTGCACTCGAGCAGAAAAAAAACAAATACAGAAGGACCCTTCTACAAATAGACAATCCAATGGCAAACAAGTCCCAAGAATCATCAAAAAATAGAACACGGAGATCAACATCCAGCAAATCAATAATCAGGAAGGAGCACTACATCGCCAGAAAACACACCAGCACATTCAATGAACCGCAAGGGACTGTTGGTCAGACCCCCGTGACCCTGTAGTTAGGATATAGTGGGTTGGATAATTGATGGATGGAAAAGTATTGCTGTTTCTCTATATACAAATACATCTATGCACAATTTACCTTATTTTTTCTCTATACATCATTTTAATTTGCTATTTAAGTAGGTTAACATATTCAGATATGTTGGAGGGCAGCAAATTGAAGCGGCATGAACTCAAGCTATGCCACTGGTGAAGTGTTCGTTTAGTACATTATACTCATTTTACACTGTTTACCAGCAAAATGAAGTTTGTTCTTAGATTCCATATACTGAGTTTTCAATCCTCTTGTAAATTTCTGTATCTCTTAAATTTTCACTGAGTAATTCAAGTACGGCTTGGCTTGATTGAACTGGACCCCCATGTTCCAACTCGTTTCTACTCTGTGGACCGATCACGACATTGACTATAAGACAACTGTGTATACATTTCTTTGCTCTATCATTGATTTCCTCTGAGTGATCATAGTAATTGATTCCTAGAGCAGTTTGTTTTGACACCTTGTGCCCTTATAAAGCTTCTGGATGAGATTTTTGAACCACTTAGCATTTAGCTAAGCACCCAAGCTCGATCTTTTCTTCTCATTTATGAAGCTTCTTATGCTCTGTTCTTATCTCTTGGTCACCATGACACACCAACCACTTAAGATTTGATTCCTTCCAGCATTTTTTCATTTCCTTGCAGAATCTCAACAGCCTCCATTAAGCATTTAGGATCTATCCCTGAAGGTCATGCATAGATTTTTTTTCCCCCCTTTTTAATTCCGTGACCACGTACTTGACATTTATCTCCCTACAGATTAGTTTGCTTTGATCTTTGGGCTGTAAAGCATTATATCCTAGAATGGGAGGAATCACACTTCTTAAGGCTCTCTGTGACATTTTGCTTCAGCTGCAGTGGAATCAAAGTATTTTGACCCCTTCATTTTCTGCACACTTTATTGTGCGGTAGGTTTAATTTTACATGGATATATTTGCCATTTTTGCCTATCATTCTACATTCCGTAACCCATAAGGACAAAGTGAAAACACATTTTTAGAAAGGTCTGCAAATATAGTAAAATCAGAAACTGACATCTCTCCTTCATGTACGTAAATAGACCCTCAATTCAGCACTTGGTAGAAGACTCTTTGGCAGCAATTCCATCTTTTCAAGCCTTCCATATCTGATTTGAGCAGTTCATCCCGTTCTTCCTGGCAGATCTTCTCAAGCTCCATTAGACTGAATGGGAAACCAAGAAGGCCTCCGAGCTAATTGGTGAAATTAATAGAATAGATCAAGAACACGACAGGTTACCAAATGAGGCACTTTATAGGAAAAGACAGGATTTGCAATTGGAACTCAACCTCTTGAAAACAAAACAAACTGAACAATTCACTTTTAAATTGCGACATCACTACTATCAACACGGAGGGAAGGCCAATAAGATCTTAGCTCAACAAATCCACAAGCAGGAAGTTCACAATGCAATATCAGTATTCACCAACACAGACGGAGATAAAATCATTGTCCATAAAAATATAATTCACACATTTAGAGACTACTATAAGTCCTTATATTCTACTTGGTTTAAAGAATACAAGGCACAATCGAATGCACTTTTTGATACATTATGGATACCACAGCCAGATATTCACAGTGCAGAGGAATTGGATAAACCTCTGACATTATCAGAATTACTAGATGCTATAAGCTCACTTCAGAGCGGGAAAGCACCAGGCCCTGATGGCTACCCTGATGAATTTTATAAAAATGTTTCCATTAAGTTAGCTCCCCTTTTATTAGTAACATTTATAGAAGCCATTTACAAGAAAATTCTACCTCAAATGTTTCGCCAAGCATTAATTACCATTTTTCCTAAGAAAAATAAGGACTTACTGTATTACAATGTTTACAATGTGCACCATACAGACCAGTCTCAGTTCTGAATAATGATGTTAAGATACTTTCCAAAGTTCTAGCTAGAAGAACAGAGAAAGCGCTCCCTTCGGTAATGTCTCAAGACCAAACCGGATTTATTAAAGGTAGACACTTAGCTTAAATTATAGTTTCTTAAGCCATGAGGTTTGGCTTCTTTTGGGTCATTCAAAGGCATGACTCACTATTGTACTCAATAGGAAAGGGTCACGTACGGCTTGCAAAGTGTCCCACGATGGGTCCTCATGGGAAGCAATCAACATTCCTTGTTCTAACTTTTGGCAGTGATTCTCCAAAGGGGAACCGACTCTGACATGATGATCATCATGGATTGGGTCTTGAAGATACGAAGAAGGGCAAAAGTGGATCATGAGGAAAAAATAAAAGTTTTAGAAGCACTCCCATAAAAGCCTGATTCAGGGAGTGCTGCTTAGGTGGTCGTCTTTGTGACAAAGTTCTCCCATCTTAGTACAGGAGTTCTGATGTTCTGTTAGAGCAAGCATTGGGTTATTGGTCACCTCCCTCACCAAGTCCCTTCTTGCCCAATTGCTCAGTTTGGCCGGATGGCCAACTCTAGGTGGAGTCTTGGTGGTTCCAAACATCTTCCATTTCACAATTATTGATGCCCCAGTGTTCCTAGAAACACCCAAAGCTTTAGAAATGGTTGTATACGCTTGCATGGATCTTTGCCTCACCACCATTTGATCATGGAGGTGTACAGAGAGTTCCTTGGAGTTCATGGTTTGGTTTGTGTCCTGACATGCAGTGTGACTTGGGGACCTAGACACATTGTGGACTACGAGTGGGGATACTGCTCCCCAAACCTTGACACAAACAGGCTGAGACAGAAGTCCTGCCAAATAACACACCTTTATTTAAGTGGGGAAGCGTTTTTCTTTTGTGGCCCACCATAGAAAAACCTCCCACTGTTCCACTCCATCTGAACTAGTGTGGTGCTGAGGTATCACCCGTTGCATGGCTGCACTCAGGTCCTAATCTGGATCCTGAGCTGGTTTGTCGTGTGGTGGGTGCGGCAATGCACTGTATCAGTGAGGGCTCCTAACCTCACCTCACCTACTACACGCAATGCAGTACAAAGCCCCAAATGTCACACATTCCTTTCTTCTTTCTCTGTCTCAGTCTCCACTCCTCCTCCCGCAAGCTTTGTCCTCCACCTCCCAACTCTGGCTCTTCGACTGGTTGTGAGACGACTCCTTTTACAGTGCACCCGGAAGTGATCCCAGTGTTTCTTGCCTCTTCTTCCGGGTGTGGCGAAAGCAGTTCCTCTAAGGACTCAGCTGCACCTGAAGCACCCCTTGGCAGCACCCACTGAGCCCAACAGGGCTGCTCTAAACTACAACTCCCGGCATGCCCTGCGGGGATGCGTGATGCTGTACCAACCCAGGGAGCTGCCTTCTAGTGTCTTGGGGACGATAGTGACTCCAACCTGGTCTCTCCCTCGGTCCTTCCACCCAGCGGACATCCCAGCCAGGTAATGGCCCTGCCCTTCCGTCACAACAGGTACATGGGTGCTTTTCTAAATGTCAGTTTGCCACAGGAGGACTCCAATGAAGTTCTAGAAACATGTCATGGAGAGTTGAAGCAAATGGGATTTCCCACTGAGAAATTTGGATGTATTCATCAGCAGAAACATAAAAAAACAAGGATACAGGACAAATAATACAGCCAATCAATCAATCGATAAATAAATAAATGTTTATTGTGCATGTATTTTAAAACTAATTTAGAGTATGTCAGGAGGAAGTATTGAATTTCCTGATAGAAGTGGGCAGAAAAGGACCCCCAGAAGTTCTTCTTGTGCTGGAATGACCCTCTGGCTAAAAGTGCTCCAAGAGAGCGCCTCCGTGAGGGGATTTTTCATAATGACATTCAATTTTTGTCACCCTCCTCTTTTCCAGTGTGTCCAGGGTTAGCAGGCTTTCCTGATAAGTTTGTTCAGTTTGTGCTCAAGTTGCTTCACTAAGGGACCACCGCGCAGAACACCACAGTTGCTACTATGGACTGGTAGAACATTTCCAGCAGCTTGCTGCACACATTGAAAGACCTGAGTCTCCTAAACAAGCCCAGTCTGATCTGACCCTTTTTTCCAATGCCACTGTGTTGTCAGACCAGTCCAGTTTGTCGTTTTATGTGGAAACCCCAGGTACTTGTAGCTGTGCACCACTTCCACATCCTCCCCATGAATGGTGACTGTTCTCGGAGGCTTCTTAGCTACCACCAGCTCTTTTGTCTTGCTGATATTGAGTTGCAGTTGGATATGTCTGTTAGAAATGTGCCTGTCTATCCATTATTGGATATTATTTTTAATTGCATGCAGCCTATCCCAAGTGGAAACAGACAGACACTTGTCAATACCCAGTTCTTATAAAGTGTACGGGGTCTGAATATTTTTTGATTCCACTGTATGGTCGCTTCACGATGAAGAAAAAATAAAGAGAGATGGTGCAGAGTATTCCTGTCTCGGTGGAGCACAATTTTCCACCTACAGATAAATTAAAGATGCACAAGGGCACCTCAGAGCTCTGATTACAACCTCGAGAGAGAGCGACTGGCTTTAAACAGCTCCTGCATCTCCTCCTCGGGACGAGAGCGCAATCTCATAAATATCCACTTACAACAGCATGAATCTGAAGAGCATGAAGGCTCTCATTGGATCTCTGTGTCAGGTCCCCAGAATTAAGAAGGGAAAATTTAATTCTGCAAGAACCAAAAAGATCAGCAATTAAAATGAGAGTAGTTCTGAGTAGCCTCTGAAATTGAAGTGCAAGAAAACTGGAGGACACGGACTTTTATATTCGGCTGGGCTAAGTCTAAAATTTCATGTGAGATTTCTGCTGTTTCGAAGTCTTAGTTCTGTTTCCGTCTAAGCAGTTGGGTAAAAATGCATTGTGTTTTACCCAGTGGGCTAGTCTGAGGTGATGACCGCATCAGACACAGCATGGGAAATCTAAAATGACCCACAAGACCCACTTCTCACACCTGAGTGCAACGCTACATGAAACGTACATTACAGCTCCAGGAGCTCTCAACATGCGCATTCTTCATTTTAGTAAAATTACAGGCTTCCAGGGTAGGCCTGGTTTGTTCTCAAGCAACGTCCACACTGCTACATTTTCATTTTAAAACTTGGACATAATTCTCCATTTTCATCTTCCATCCACACTATTCCAATGTTTATAACCCCTGAGGACAAAGACTTTTGAAAGTGCTCTCCAGAGACCTCTCATTTGAAAAAATATGCGCACACCAAAAAAATCACATTTTTGGCAGCAATTCCATCTTTTCAAGCCTTCTATACCTGGATTTGAGCAGTTCATCCCATTCTTCCTGGCAGATCTTCTCACGCTCTGTTAGACTGTATGGGACACCAAAAAGGCCTCAGAGTTAATCCGTGAAATTACTAGAATAGATCAAGAACATGACAGGTCTCCAAATAGATAGATAGATAGATAGATACTTTATTAATCCCAAGGGGAAATTCACATGAAATTCAAATGAGGCACTTTATAGGAAAAGACAGGCTTTGAAATTGGAACTCAACCTCTTGAAAACAAAACAAACCGAACAACTCATTTTTAAATTGCAACATCATTGCTATGAACATGGAGGGAAGGCTGATAAGATGTTAGCTCAACAAATTTGCTATGCAATTTCAGCAATCACCAACACAGACGGAGACAAAATCATTGGCAATAAAAATATTATGCACACATTTAGAGACTACTAGAAGTCCTTATATTCTACTCAGTTTAAAGAAGATAAGACATGATCTAATGAATTTTTTGATGCATTACGGATAGCATAGCCAAGTATTCTCAGTGCAGAGGAATTTGATAAACCTTTGACATTATCGGAATTACTTGATGCTATAAACTCACTTCAGAGCGGTAAAGCACCAGGTCCTGATGGTTGCCCTGCTGAATTTTATAAAAAATTTTCAATTAAGTTAGCTCCTCTTTTATTATTAACATTTATAGACGCCAGAGACAAGAAAATTCTACCTCAAACTCTTCGCCAAGCATTAATTACCATTAATTTTCCTAAGAAAAACAAGGACTAATTGCAATGTGTAAGGTGCATACCAAAGAAATATTAGATTTATAAAGCCTGCTTGTATTACCGTGATATTTCCCTCTACTTATCCTTTACCTATTTTCTTCAGTGATAAGTGTTTGTTACCGGGTTGGTCGTCTGTCTCTACTTTAAGAATAACACACACATACATAGATATATGCATATGCATCAAACCTCAACAGTGTCCTATGAATGACATACATGCAGCTCGTTAATCTCTAGCACTTTTGACCGCACAAGTGCCTCATGAATAACACAACTTGTCTCTCTCTTAGCATTTCAAAAGACTTACTTATTATCGGCATGAACAACATTCAATGTTTGAAATATATCTCAGACCTAAATATAGACCTAAACCTCTATAGTCCATAGTTCCAGAGTACTAGGCTGTACTTCACATTATTTGAGCCGGTAGCACCCTCCCTCAACTCTGCTCTTAAGAAACCCATCACTAGGCGGAGCTCTGGAGGTCTGCAGCAAGACTTTATTACTGCCCATTGGAGTCAACTCCACCCCTGTGGACCGTCCATTGGAGTCAACCTGACCTACTTAGACCGCCCACTGGAGTTAACCCCATCCCTGTGGACCACCCATTGGAGTCAACCCTGCCTACTTAGACCGATCATTTGAGTCAACTCCACCACTGTGGACCGCCCATTGGAGCCAACTCTACCAATTCACTCAAAATGTATACTTGGAGTGTGCAGATGATGGTTAACGTATGTCTACATTTGGCGTAGTGAAATCTTGTAGCCCTGTGAAAATCATATATCCATGCACTTTATGAACTTTCTAAATCGGGGGTCCCCAACTCCAGTCCTGGATGACCCTAGTGGCCTCAGGTTTTTATTCTAACCCTTTTCTTAATTTGTGCCCTGTTTTTGCTGCTAATTAACTTCTTTTGAGCTAATTTTAATTTGCTTGTTCTTGAAGACTTCGACCCCTTAATTGTTTCTTTTTCGTTAATTAGCAGCCAAAAATAATGAGATATAAAATAAACCAAAACATGACCAGAAAATTGTGTCCATCATACAATATCTGAAAATAAACAAAGATGAAGATCTCAGGAATTTTGATCTGCTTAGCTCCACAAAACATTTGAACAGTGCTCTTAGAAAAGAGAAAATCAACAATTTCAGAAATGTCTGCTGTTGCCCAATGAGAGCAGCAACAAGCCATAGAATTAATGAATGGGTTTAATTAGAAGACTCAGCACCCAATTAAGGAACTGGTTGGAGTTTGAGGCCCCTACTTAGTTGGTCTTCTGTTGACTTCCTCACTTCACATTTCAGTTCTGTTTGGGTGCCATTTAAGGAAAGAAATGAAACAATTCAGAGGAACGATGAATAATTTAGAAGAACAAGTCAATTGTAATCAATTCTAAAGAAGATTAATTAAGAAGACTAATTAAGAAAGGGGTTAGCATGAAAACCTGCAGCCACTGGGGACCTCCAGAACCGGATTTGGGGACCCCCTGTTCTAAACTGTCAGTGCAGGCAAAATTCTGGTTGTGTGTTCACTACATAGAAAAAAGAAAGGAATTAATTAATGAAAACTGAGCAAACTGTGGCCCGTGTCAATTTAACGTGTTGATTATAGCGGAAAGTAACAGTCTTCGGAACCGGCGATGGTTGTCTTATCTTATATCTAAACGTCTACGCGTGGAAGTATGTCTGTCCGTCCGGTCTGGAAGTGAGAGGTGGAGTCGGGGTAAGGGCTCCGCCTCCGAGGAAACAAACTCGCTTAGCTGCTAATAACGCAAGTGAGGCGAACACGTCAGCAAAATGAAACATCAGAAGAACAACAAAGTCGCTTAGCTGCTAAGGAGTGAGTAGTTCCTTTTAATTATCTGCCATCTCTACATTTCAGTTTTTTTTTTTTTTTTTTCTCCTGATGATTTCAATAATTTCTAGGACTCTGGGTTTTTTACAGCATGGGCTTACACAGCCAGTTTTTAAATAAAAGCAAAGCAAATGTTAATGTGAAAACTCATTTAATGCGAACCGTATGTTCTTTTCACAGGATTAGTGATTATAAGCAATGCACCGAAATCGGAGAACACCTTATACCAAACAATCCATCCATTATCCAACCTGCTATATCCTAACTACAGGGTCACGGGGGGTCTGCTGGAGCCAATCCCAGCGCGCAAGGCAGGAAACAAACCCCGGGCACGATGCCAGCCCACCGCAGGGCACACACACACGGGATAATTTAGGATTGCCAATGCACCACCTAACCTGCATGTCTTTGGACTGTGGGAGGAAACCCACGCAGACACGGGGAGAACATGCAAACTCCACACAGGGAGGACCCGGGAAGCGAACCCAGGTCTACTAACTGCGAGGCAGCAGCAGCGCTACCCACTGCACCACCGTGCCGCCCCTATACCAAGCAACATTTGTGAAATGAACTCACTAAACAAATAAGTGCCTGCATGCCTCTGTATCTTCGCTTTCGTGTTTCTCTCGGTCCTGTAATATTGTGAGCTCACCTGCATTCTTCATCCATCCACTTCAGTATGTGCTGTGTTATTAATTTTACAGCGGATTGCACTTTTCCTTACTGAACAGATTAAACATTTAAGTAATAAATGTCAATAAGAGGCTGTCAACTGAGTTATTTACAATCTCATTTTCACGGGGCTCTGCATTTTTCATTATTACCGGAGTAAATGATTTATTTTTTACAGAGGTATACAGCATCCAAACTTTACAATACTGGGAAAAGCAGCACAACAGGCACCATGGGAAGCAACTCTGTTATGCTGGAAGACATTTTGCTTCCGTGAAGCCTGACCAGTCAGGAAGTGAGCCATTTTAATGTGCAGGATCCAATCGGGGAAAGGGCCATGAAATAAGCACGAACCGATCTGAGCAGGATTAGAGTATCGTTTTCGAAAAAACCCGTTTATGCTCATCCACAGTGAAACTCTGACACTGTTTGTTTTCAGGAGTGTCCGGTCCTGGAGAGCGCTTTTAAAAAATTTTCGAGGGTAGCGTGGACAAAAGATGAAATGTGGACAAATGTATGGGTTGTGAAATAAAAACGCAGGAGCGTGGACGGGGCCTGAGATTTTGACGTGATCCGCCTAATAAGCGATACCTTACAAAACAGACACACGTATTGTAATTTGTCTCAACGCGTATCAAGAGAACCAAAGGCTTTTCCTTTGAGGTGAGGCAAACCTGCAGGTCCCCCATATCTCCAAAGGGTGTACTTGAGAGATGGTAACATCCTCTAAGCACAGTACCGTCGCTAGCCTTTCAGCTCTGGTAGATTTTATTGCGAGGAAGTAAACGTTCCCAAGCTGTGGGCCTTGAGAGACCCTTAAAGATAAGGAATTAAGAGACAAATATGCGGACCTCTGAAATTTGACATGATCACTCGACACTGATACTTTACAGTTATATAACGTAGGCACGACTGGGTGCTAAGGACTTGAAGTTGCTTCTCAAGGAGCGGTGACGTGATCCAGCTCTCAATTAAAACTTTAATCTCACAAGGCCAAGAGAATAAAAACCTCAGGCCCTCTCAGATCTGCCGGAATCGGTCTTCAAAAGCGTACAGCTCAAAGACGTTTTGATATGCTGTATCAAATTATTATCCCATTCTGCTAAGGGTTTTACAACTATGACGACTGCAAAGTGAAAAGTATGGAAAATTAAAATTTGTATATTCGTGTATTAGCATAAATAAATATAGGAAAATATATGAGCATTAACCTTAGTGCAAATATTAATGCATGCTAAATAAATGGTTAAATAAAGGCCCATAAATATTTCGTTTTTAATTGCACTTTAGCTTTAGCTGCCAATAAAACCTAGCGAGAGGACCCCGGAAGGGAGAACGATGAGATAAAGACAGCTCAAGGATGGAAGAAGGGAAAACGCCTGTTGGCTCTCAGCCGACCTAAAAATAAGCAAAGCAGAAAAATAAAGATAATTGACAGAAAATAAAAAATATTAGTGGTTCTAATAAAAGTTAATTAGATCAACTGCAGAAAAAGGAGTCGGGGGGGGGGAGAGGAGCAGCGAATAGGCTGCTTCTAGCGAGGTCAGAATGATAAGAAATGATTATATAAACTTGTGATCTTTGAACTGTTCGGGCTCCGCTCGATTTGGCCTAAATTGGGTTGAGTCCGTGTGATTGTTTTATTGCAATAAAGCTAATTACTCTGTTTGCTCATCCTCTCGACTCCTAGAGCCTTCATTCCAGGTGAAAACCTTTTGGTGCGTCTTTTGCTCCGACGATTTCTCTACGTGAAAAGCTTGTAAGGATTTGATCAGCTTAAATGCCTGGAATGCATATCATCCAGCATGTTAGCATTGGGTGTCATCGCGCGCTAAATAAACCTGAAAGATGAGGAAGAAGGCAAAGTGGGGGGGCGGCGGGGGGAATCGAGGCTATGCTTTTTTTTTTAAGTTTATACATGGATCGTGATATGGTCGTCCCCTTTTTCCGAGATTAATTTCAATAGCTTGAAGTCCACTTTAAAGAAAGCAGACCCAGAAAATTGATTTTCGATAAGAATTCACACCTCACTCGCTCTCTTTATGACTCAAATGCTACAACTTTGATTCAACTTTGACTCCTGTCTCTCTCTATTATAGTCCTCCGGCTGGCAGAGACAGAGTCAGTTACCCTCAGTGGGTGACAAAAGAGACGACTATGTTAATGACTGTGCCCCCTCTCGCCCTAGGGTGGTATCGCTTACCTCTGATAAACCGGGAAGGTGATCCTCCGACACGAATGCATATCATGTTCTTAATTAAACATTTTAAAAAATTTAGAAACTCCTACGCCTTAAATAACTTTTGTCATTCCCAGGAACGTTGCTTGCTGCAGTGCTTTAATGCTTCATTCAAAATGGGTAGTTTCTGTTTACACCTAATCTCTAACATGTATAATTTATACCAATAAAACTGTAAGCTTCTAATTTATTTATTCACCAATCATGCAAAGAAATGACTGAACTGATTTTCACAATTTTTTTTTGTATGTTTGTTGCCGTTGGTCCAACTTCAAATATGAGCCACAAGATATAGCGGAGAGGGACTAACCCAAAAATCAGAGCTGATACAGGGACTACAATTCCCAGCAGGCAATAGGTGAGCCCAGGGGCTGATGGGAGGTCACAGTTATCAGCATGCACAACCAAAGCAGAGTCTCTGGTAACAGTTTAGGAACTCCTACACCTTTAAATAACTTTTGTCATTCCCAGCTGCAGTGCTTTAATGCTTCATTCAAAATGGGTAGTTTCTGTTTACACCTAATAATCTCTAACATATATAATTTATATCAATAAAATTGTAAGGTTCTAGTTTGTTCACCAGTCATGCAAAGAAATGACTGAACTGATTTTCACAAACTTTTTTGTATGCTTGTTGCTGTTGGTCCAACTTCAAATATGAGATGTAAGGTATAGCAGAGAGGGACTAGCCCAAAAAATCAGGGCTGATGCAGGGACTACAATTCCCAGCAGGCAATAGGTGAGCCCAGGGGTTGATGGGAGGTTATGGTTATCAGCATGCACAACCAAAGCAGAGTCTCTGGTAACAGTTTAGAAACTCCTACACCTTTAAATAACTTTTGTCATTCCCAGCTGCAGTGGTTTAATGCTTCATTCAAAATGGGTAGTTTCTGTTTACACCTATAATCTCTAACATATATAATTTATATCAATAAAATTGTAAGCTTCTAATTTATTTATTCACCAATCATGCAACAAAATGGCTGAGCTGATTTTCACAAACTTTTTTTGTATGTTTGTTGCTGTTGGTCCAACTTAAAATATGAACTGTAAGGTATAGCAGAGGGGCTAACCCAAAAATCAGGGCTGATGCAGGGACTACAATTCCCATCAAGCAATAGGTAAGCCCAGGGGTTGATGGGAGGTCACAGTTACCAGCATGCACAGCCAAAGCAGAATCTCGGGTAACAGTTTCATTGTCTCACTGGATTACAGTTTTTGTTTAAAGGCAATGTCACAACTGTTGCTCCAGTGATTTTTATTCATTGTTTTCTTTTACATAATCTTAGTAGCTTGGATTAGTTGGCAGCACACTCAATTTTACAGTCGTCTAATGTGACATACCCAACAACTCACTACAACTAGTCAGCAACTTGCTCAGATGAAATCGAACGTCTTTCTGGGCACAAAGGAGCTGACAACCAATGGATGCTCATCGGGAAGTACTATGTGTATAATGCAGTAAAGAGGAATAACTAATGTGGCACTTTAGAACCTGACAAACCAAAGAGTGACTTGTCTGTCGTCTTGTGTTTTATGTTCCTCGAAAGGGGATAAGATTGTGGCTGAACTCTCCCTTTAATCCTTCGTACAGCACCGGCTCTGCCAGGCATTACGGTATTAGCTATCAAAGGGGCGAGCACGACGGTGGTACGTAATCACAAAGTCCCTAAATTTGACGTGCCAGTGATTTTTAATGATGTAAATTGATATGGTCCAGCAATGAGATCAGGAACTGCAGTCGGCATTTCTGACATAACCCATAACTAGAAGTTGTAAAATGTGGCATCTGCTTAAGAGCTATAAATGCATGACAGGATACACCGACCTAAAGAAAGGAACTTCTGAAAAGGATTTAGAGGTTAATATTAACACAACAGCTGTATCATTTAAGCAATGTGTCGAAGCTGTTACTAAGGCAAATACAAGTGTTAGGGTAAATCATAAAAACTATTGAATGTTAATTGAGGGACGTTCTGCTCAGACTTTATAACACACTAGTGCGATCACATCTGCAGTGCAGTGAGCAGTTCTGGTCATCTTACTGCAAAAATGACATAGCAGCACTTGAAACGGTGTAGAGGAGAACAACCAAGTGCATCTCAGGACTTAAAGACATGTCCTAATGTGGCAGACTCACAGAATTAAACCTGTTTAGTTTTCAGTAGAGGAGACTGTGTGGTGATCTCATCTTGGTCTTCAAAATCCTTAAAGGCATTGATAAGCCAGATCCAGCAGAATTCTTCCAACTTAACGGTGAATCGTGTACTTGAGGACACCAGTGGAAATTAAGGGGAAGTGAATTTAGGATTGAGGCCAGAAAGCATTTCTTTAGGCAGAGAGTTGTGGAACTCTGGAACAAACTACTGAAACATGGCGTTGAATGTGAAACCTTTAGAACATTTAAAAAGTTGAACAAACAAGGTTGATGAACTACATGGTCTCTCATTTGTCACATTTTTTATGTTCTTAGGTTAGAGGAAGCCTTTTGTCTTATCGTGAGTTGTGCTTAGCCATGTAGGCAAATGAAGATTAATCTATCTATTTATCCATCTATCCTGCCTACTATACTAAAATGAATATCTGTCTATCCTGCCTTCTATATTAAAACGAATATCTGTCTATCCTGCCTACTATAATAAAACAAATATT
>JANRMT010049829.1:15129981-15173319 GCA_026402145.1 Polypterus bichir lapradei
CCTACTATACTAAAATGAATATCTGTCTGTCTATCCTGCCTACTATACTAAAACGAAATATCTGTCTATCAATCTGTCTATGGGTGTGTGTTTGGGTACCTTGGCTAGTTAAGATATACCTTTCATTACATGAGTGATCCTTCCTCATTTCTAAATCTGTTTTCACTTATATTTGTCAAAAGCTTCATGTTTGCTATTTTCTAAAACAAAATTATTTATTTAATCATAGTAATTGGCTAATTATTTCAGAGCCTAATGCTTGAGTAATAAAACCATTTGGTGTTAAAGTTCATTTTTTTGTGCAGCACCTAAGAGGAATTGGTCTTTGTGGTTTTAACTAATCTCCTTAGCCTTGTTTTCAGTTTACTGCTTCCTTTTCAAACCTTCCCACCTAACGGTCATGTCGTCTTCAGATGCCAATCTCATTTATTTTCATACAAATCCATTTCTGACTTAATTCCGTTCTTAATTTGCGCTTTCGGTGGTGGGCTAGGGTGGTCCGTTTTCTTGACAAAACCTTAGAAGCGTATAAATGAAAATGCTGGAAGTTAAGGGGACACTGACATGACGACAAGCTCAGATAATGTAGACATACAGTGACAGGCCTGTCAGGTCTAGAAAAGAAACCACTAAGGGGTAAATTTTACAAAACTGAAAATCTATAGACTTCAGAGTCTGGCATAATAGACATACATGGAAATGACAGGATCGGGGCGAGCACATGCTTGTTTATTCTGATGGGGCATAGAAAGAGGAGGAGGACTTAAAATGAATACTACTGTGAATGTTAAGCAGTAGATCAGTCATTAAAGATATAGTACAAAGTGCTGATATTTCCAGATCTGACAAGATTAGGCTACTAATTAATTTCCATACCCACTCACAGGAGTCCAGAAACCATTTTGGAAACACTGGGTACAAGAAGAAACAAACCCTGTTGACAGGATGCCAGTCTATTACAGGGTATATGCTGTTGTGAGCTTCAGACTCTCAAAATATTCAGAATTCCCACTAAAGGGGGTATTACAACTAAACCCTGGTTAGTAACAAGGGCAAACACCAGTGCTTTATAAAATTGAAGATTTATTCTCTACAAAAATAATCTGTAATATTGAGAAGCTCCATGGAGCACCCAAAGAGACAAAGGAGTTGACAGCAAAGGCAAACAAAATTCAAATATGAAATCCAAAATGTGGTGAAAAACGAAGCAAACAAGTTAAACAAAATTCAATACATCACAAAAATAATCACAAGAAACACTCACCAACTCCCAAGCACATTCAAATGAACCACAAGGAACTGTGGGATTGCTCCAGCCTTATTGGACTAAGGGCAGTCCCTTGTGGTGATGGGCAAGCGGAAACCCCCTCAAAACACAAGACACACAATAAAGGCATGGATAGCGATACGTCAAAAGTAAAGAATAACGCAAATAATAAACAAAAGAATCAAAAATCAGCAACAAAGACATAAAGGAATGAGAATCCCCAACTAGGCAGAAACGTAACATATGCATTCACACCTCCACACTCATTACTAACCCCTAAGCCAAAATAGCCGAACGTGAGCAGTTCTGGGATGCAGAAGGACATGTTGACGTCACAGACCATGAGTGTGCTGAATCTGAGCCCTGGACTCCACTAACCAGTAAGTCGAGTAGGTAAAATTTGAGATCTGCAGGTCTGGGGCTTTGACACAATGGCACATCTATGGCCTGAAAACTGTTGGAACTGTCGGATCTCAAGATTCAAGATTCTTTATTTGTCACATGCATAGTTATACAGGACAACACGCGGTGAAATGTATCCTGATCCGTTTATCAAAAACTGTGCAAAGTTAGAAGAATATCAGTTAGATTAACAAAAAGTCCCAGATTGAAAGATAACAATATAATAGGACATAAATAACTAAAGTAAAATTAAGTGAAATAAAGTAGAATTAAGTGTTAAAGTGCAATAGTGCAGTGATTATTGTGCAAAACCAATGTTAGACAGGTGCATAGTGTTGAAGGAGAGACCAATTTCAAAACAAGGTAATGGTGGACGTCATGGTACAATTACAGTCCAGTCTAAGTATGTGGAGGGTCATGGATGAGATGGCATGTTCTAATTTAACAGTCTTAAGGCTTGAGGATAGAAACTCTTTCTGAGTCTCTCTGTCCTGGCCAGGATTCTAGAAAACCCTTTGCCCAATTTTAACAGATGAAACCGGCTATTGCTGGGATGAGAGCAGTCTTTGATAATCCTGAGAGCTCCAGTCCTGCATCTTCTGGTGTAAATGTCCTGCAGAGATGGTAGAGCTGACCTGCAGCAGCGTTCAGCTGCACGGACCACTCTCTGTAGGGCTTTACGGTCCTGACCACAGCAGTTTCCAAACCAGGATGTAATGTTCTGTGTCAGGATACTTTCCACGGTGCCAGAGTAGAAAGTCTTTAGAATCCTAACTTAAGATCTGACAAGATCTATGCTAGTAACACAAGATCCACCTTGATAAGATGCTGGAGAAATAATTCTGGTTCTGAAAAGATCGGAATTTAAATCTGAAACAACAAAAATATTGTAAATGTGCAAGCTACTGGGAGATCAAAGGTCTGACACTAAAGGAGCCTAATGGTAGACCTTGTAATAGACGGCTGGTAGCTCAACCCAGCTAGGCTGCCCAAAGAATGGAAGGATGGGGGAAGGCAACCGCTTTGGGACAATACTTCCCCCCAAGACATTAGATGGCAGCTTCCCTGCAGTGTAGCGGTTTCCCTGGATTCCCGCAGGGCACCATGGGACATGTAGTTTTATACCACATCCCTGCTGGGTACCGTGGGTGCCACCAGGGGACACTGCAAGAGAACTTTGGGTGTCAGGTTTTCCCCATAGCCCAGGAGTACAAAGTCATGAGGACAGAAACCACAAAAGTACTTCTGGGCTGATTAAAGAACTTGGGTTCTCCATTTGACCAGGAAGTGCTGGCATGTCACATGGGATGAAGAACAGAGGCACTTCCGGGTCAAGGACTATTTAAAGGATAACTGGGAACCCAGCAAGTGTGCCAGAGTTGGGAGGAGGTGGGCAACGCTCGCTGGGAGGTGTGGAGGAGAAAGTAGAATTGTGTTTATCGTATTTCTTGCCTGTATTAATGTGGCTGTGGTGCTTAGGGCACTATTTATTTATAAGAAGAAGAAGAAGTAAAATACTTCTTAGTGCTTTTACCCTATGGTTTGAGCGTCTGTCTGTTGGGTTTAAAGGGGCAACAGCGACCTCTAGTGTCCACAACCTCTAACATACAACATTCCCAAATCATCTTAATCTAATACAGGGTGGTTTAGATCTAATTATGCAGATCCAGATCATCTGGATGACTTTGATTTATGCGGGGGCGATTCCAGTTCGGTGTATGGATGATTCTTCATGTCGTCAGTTCGCACACTTCTCGATGGTCCGGGATTTTTCAGGTGATTTTCTATGTAATAAACTTAATAAGTTATAGCGTAATGAAAATTGCATAATTAGATCTGGACCACCCTATAGAAGGACCGTGGAAGGCGATGTCTACCAGCAAAGGACACAAGGTGTTCTGTCTGCCAAGGTAAAGGGAAGACTTTTAAGAATAATGTAGGAGAATAAGCGTCAAAAAATACAAGCCAAGAAGGTCGTAACCCGAGAATCTGTCCTTGCTATAGACAAGGCCTTTGGAGATTATTACGAAAGAACGAAGAGGACTGGGAGGAAATAATACAAAACGAGAATTGCGGTCTGGCAATTCAGGGTCAAAACCGGAAGATCAGAACAATACATGAGTGAACAAAAGTACTGGGGCGAACCAAAAATCTGTGCAGTTGGAGCTGGAAGCAGTTATCAGGTTGCTGGAGTTGGAGTCAATTAAAACGTACCAACTTCGACGAAATGTAAATTGTAATCTGTTGGGTTCATCAAATTAGTTGAAGTGAACTTGAAAGTTATTTTTTTCTTCTAGCCTCTTTAACTTTGGAAGTTTTATCTTCTGTTTAATGCTACTCTGTGCTTGTGCCTTCTTTAATAAATGATTTAAAAAAAAAAAACAACGGAATTGCTACACACCATAAAGCCAAACTTTTAACAGGTGAGGTTGTTAAAAAGTAGCCAGATGGCAGTGATGAAGTGCCTCATATGTTGTATGCTCTGAGTGAATATTAGTAATGAAATAGTCTAATTACAAATACAGGAGTCAGTGTTAATTCAGGTGTCGGAACCGGTGGCACCATAAATTGTGGTGTCGGAACCAGCAGAGCCATTAATTGAGGAGTCAAAGCCCGAGTCTTTGATAAAGCAGATCTGGCAACATTCTTTAATCCTAAAAGTGAATCTCGTACCTTGAAGACATCAGTGGGAAGCAAGGGCAAGTGCATTTAGAACTGAAGCCATTAAGCACTCCTTTAGCCAAAGAGCTGTGGGACTCAAAACCAAACTACCAAGACGTGGAGTTGAAGCAGAAACACTGACAACCCTTAACAAGAATGAGGATGAAATAACAGGGACAGCTTAGCTATTAGCTAAACCAACGGGCTTGATGGACTGAATGGTCTCCTCTCGTTTGTCAAATTTCTTATGTCCTCATGTAATTGCGGAGTCGGAGCCGACGGCGCCATTAATTGCGGAGTCGGAGCCGACGGCGCCATTAATTGCGGAGTCGGAGCCGACGGCGCCATTAATTGCGGAGTCGGAGTTGGATTTGCCATAGATACTGGAGCCGACGCTGCCATTAATTGGGAGTCGGAGCCGGCGGCATCATTAATTGAGGAGTCTGAGCTGGATTTACCATAGATACTGGAGCTGGGTGCCGACGGCGCCATAAATTGTGGAGCCGGAGCCGATGGCGCCATAAATTGCGGAGCCGGAGCCGACGGCACCATAAATTGCGGAGCCGGAGCCAGGAGAGCAATTAATTGAGGAGTCGGACTAGGAGCCGGCAGTTTTGTATACAGACTCTGAAGCAATGGTAATGACCAAGATCCATTCGGGGAAGGGCCATGTAAAAAGCTGAAACAAACCAAAGCGTTACTAGAGCCTGCATTTTTAAATGTCTACATTTCTGTCAAATCTGCATTACCAGGCCGAGCCTGTGCTTTCTGCTCTGGTGAACATTTTCAGGGGTTCAAAACACTGGGGTAGTGTGGACAAAAGCCAAAAAGCAGAGACCAGTGTCTGGTTTTAATTGAAAATGCACTGGTGTGGACGTAGTCTACAATAACTGCTACCCCCCAAATCCCCCATCCCCATCTAACAGAGTCAGACTATAAAAAGTGGGATATGACAGACTCGGCTATTTACAGTGGGTACGGAAAGTATTCAGACCCCCTTCAATTTTTCACTCTTTGTTATATTGCAGCCATTTGCTAAAATCATTTAAATTAATTTTTCCCCTCATTAATGTACACACAGCACCCCATATTCACAGACAAAAAAAAAGAATTTTTGAAATTGTTGCAGATTTATTAAAAAAGAAAAACTGAAATATCACATGGTCCTAAGTATTCAGACCCTTTGCTCAGTATTTAGTAGAAGCACCCTTTTGAGCTAATACAGCCATGAGTCTTCTTGGGAAAGATGCAACAAGTTTTTCACACCTGGATTTGGGGATCCTCTGCCATTCCTCCTTGCAGATCCTCTCCAGTTCTGTTAGGCTGGATGGTAAACGTTGGTGGACAGCCATTTTAGGTCTCTCCAGAGATGCTCAATTTTAATTTAAGTCGGGGCTCTGGCTGGGCCATTCAAGAACAGTCACAGAGTTGTTGTGAAGCCACTCCTTCATTATTTTAGCTGTGTGCTTAGGGTCATTGTCTTGTTGGAAGGCAAACCTTCGGCCCAGTCTGAGGTCCTTAGCACTCTGGAGAAGGTTTTTGTCCAGGGTATCCCTGTACTTGGCCGCATTCATCTTTCCCTCGATTGCAACCAGTCGTCCTGTCCCTGCAGCTGAAAAACACCCCCACAGCATGATGCTGCCACCGCCATGCTTCACTGTGGGGACTGTATTGCACAAGTGATGAGCAGTGCCTGGTTGTCTCCACACATACCGCTTAGAATTAAGGCCAAAAAGTTCTATCTTGGTCTCATCAGACCAGAGAATCTTCTGGTGTCTTTTAGCAAACTCCATGCGGGCTGTCATGTGTCTTGCACTGAGAGGCTTCCGACAGGCCACTCTGCCATAAAGCCCTGACTGGTGGAGGGCTGCAGTGATGGTTGACTTTCTACAACTTTCTCGCATCTCCTGACTGCATCTCTGGAGCTCAGCCAAAGTGATCTTTGTGTTCTTCTTTACCTCTCTCACCAAGGCTCTTCTCCTCGGCTTGGCTGGACGGCCAGCTCTAGGAAGGGTTCTGGTCGTCCCAAACGTCTTCCATTTAAGGATTATGGAGGCCACTGTGCTCTTGGGAACCTTAAGTGCAGCAGACATTTTTTTGTAACCTTGGCCAGATCTGTGCCTTGCCACAATTCTGTCTCTGAGCTCTTCAGGCAGTTCCTTTGACCTCATGATTCTCATTTGCTCTGACATGCATTGTGAGCTGTAAGGTCTTATATAGACAGGTGTGTGGCTTTCCTAATCAAGTCCAAACAGTATAATCAAACACAGCTGGACTCAAATGAAGGTGATCTCAAGGATGATCATGTAAACTCCACACAAATATAAATATATGAGTGTCACAGCAAAGGGTCTGAATACTTAGGACCATGTGATATTTCAGTTTTTCTTTTTTAATAAATCTGCAACAATTTCAAAAATTCTTTTTTTTGTCTGTCAATATGGGGTGCTGTGTGTACATTAATGAGGAAAAAAATTAATTTAAATGATTTTAGCAAATGGCTGCAATATAACAGAGTGAAAAATTGAAGAGGGTCTGAATACTTTCCGTACCCACTGTAGGAGCAGATGTGTGGGTTTCACAGGATGGCAGACTTCAAACATAAAACAGCTGCCCTTTAAGATCACAAGAACATAAGAAATTTGACAAACAAGAGAAGACCTCTCAGTCCATCCAGCTCGTTTATTTAGCTGGTAGCTGTGCCACCCCGGAGATACGTCCGGGTCCCTCATGGTGAAGGTGTAGGGCCAGTGAGACGTGACATGTTCAGATTACTAGGCTCAGCAGTGCGTTTTTGTTTGAGACTGCTGATAAGGTGTTGAGGTCTGGTTTCATTTCTCAGCGTGTTTTACATGTTGGCCATCTGTGCGTGAAAAGCATCTCTGACATTAGGAGGTGTGACAAAAAAATAAAACCGAAAAGCTTGGAGCCATGCAAACAAGAAACTCCTGACATAAAAGGAAGGAAGGAAGGACTCAAGTGCCTTGGCTTGTCTCGCAGAAGGCTGAATCACAAGACCAGCAGGGGATGAATGCGTTTATTGTGCAGCACATGGGGCGCGGGGGTCTTATGACTCTCAGTCGATCCTTGAGGCTGCAAATTAAGTGTGACGTCCCGCGTGGGTCACGTGAAAGGCATCCTAAGAGCTCTGATGCGGAGTGTTCTTGACAACCAAGAAATCCTAAAAAAGGGGCCGTGCAGAAGGGGTTTTTTAAAATTTCAAGACATAAAGATTCTATTCCTTTCAGTCAGTCCACTCTCCGTACATTAAGACCCCCTTGACGCTTTCCATCTTTCAACTTCAAGGCCGGATTGCGTGCGAAGACGTGAGGCGACCTCCTGAGCTGGCTGGCCTGCCGCAGGAGACGCCGTGAGACGTGTTGGAGCGGAGGTGGAAGGTCGTGGGTTAATGCAGGAAGCGTCGGTTCCACATGGGTGGCTCTCAAGTGCCATGGAGGAGGAGGAGGAGGAGAAGATGGAGCCATGCACATTTCCGCCAAGGCCAGAAATCTAATCAAGCACGCCTCTGTGAGCTGTTGGCACCTTCAATAACCAGTGAAGCGTGGAGCAGAAATGTCCCTGTGCTCCGCTACCTGATTGTGTTTCTTTTTTCTTTTAATTGTGTTTTGAGATGGACGGATGAAGATCAATGATTAGGGCCCACACATGCGCCACTTTATGGCGTGAATTAATTCTCCGAAGGCGGGAGAGAAATTGAGATTGTAAGGATGGCGTAATGAATATATAAAGAGAGGACAGAAAGTAGAAGCAGTAAGGAATAATGAAGCGAGAGATGAGGTGAAGTAAAAAAACAAAAGGCAGGAAGGCTGGGCAAAGAGAAGACCAAAAAGAAGAGAAGAAATGGGCATCGTGGGAGGGGGTGGGTGGCGGCGATAAAGCAGATGGAGACGTGGAAACGGAAAAAGAAGAGAAATAGGAAGTGAAAAGCGGAAACGCCAACCGTGAAACAGGGAACCGGAGAAACGCGGAGGGAGAGAAGATAGTCATAAATTTTTGATAGGTGCTAATGTGTGCCAACAGCTGTAATGTAAACTGAGACAAAAGGGGAAACCTGACACACATTTACGCGTGCACGAATGTTTAAAATGAAACCGCCACAAGTGTGCACGCGTGCTGTGCACTCGCCGGCCACTTTATTAGATACACCTTGCTAGTACCGGCTTGGAACCCCCTTTTTTGCCTTCAGAACCACCGTAATTCTTCGTGGTGGGAACATTCCTCAGGGAGTTTGGTCCATTTTGACATGATAGCATCACGCAGTTACTGCAGATTTGGCGGCTCCCGATTATACTTTGTCAATCCCCACCCTGGGAAATTGTCTTTTCACGAGACCTTTGGGGGCCAGAGTGCTGGGTCAGCTTTTGTACAGCCCTCTCCCAAAGCCTGCTTACCCAGTTTAGTGTCGAACAAAACCAGTGCCAGTACTATTTGCAAAGGAGAGCATCAATCTTGGCAGAGCACTCAGTCAGTTCAGTTTTATTTATTTGTCATATGTAGGTTAACACAGGGTCAACATTACAATGAAATGTGTATGACGAGAAAAACAAGTCACTCAGCCTAATTTAAAAAAAGTTATAGAGCGATATGAGTTGAATGAGCAGCAAGTGCAAATGACAGTTATTGCACAGATAATGTTTTATAAAGACACAAATGCATATTCCATAAAGTGCAGATGCATGTTCCAGTCAGTATTCCGAGTGTGTGCAAGTACAGTTTATGTGTGAGTAGTGCAATGTAGGTGTGATGTAAGTGTATGTGGGTTGTGGACTATGGCCGGCCAGTCATCCTGGCCAATACCCCCAGGCTGCCAGGTGGCGCTCTCCCTGCAGCATGGAGGTGCCCCGAATGCCAGCAGGGAATTATGGACAATGGAGTTTTCATCCACAGACCTGCTGGATACCACACCTAGAGGACGCTGCAGGGAGGCCCGTGCCCTATAACCCGGAAGTACATCTTAGTCACAGCGACAGGAGGAATGACGTTCCGGGATGAACAAGACTACTTTTGATCTGACCCGGAAGTGATACGAAGTCACGTGGACTGTGGGATCGGAAACCCTTCCGGGTCAGGGAATATAAAAGACTGTGGGAGGTCCCAGACGAGTGAGCTGAGCTGGGTGGCAGGGTGGCAACGCGTCTGGGAATGGAGGATTGTATTGTGATTGATTATTGTAGTGCATTATATGAGTTTTGTGGAGAGGAGGGTGCTTTGTGCACTGTTTATTAATAAAAAGTCAAATTATTGGACTTTTACCTGGTGTCTGGCATCTGATATGAGGGTTCAAGGGGACGACAGCGCCCCCTATCTGTCACAGGGTATTCAGGTGGTGCTGTTGAGGAGTCGAATGGTCTGGTGGTAAAAACTGTTCTTAAGTCTTGTAGTCCGAGCAGCCAGACTCCTCTATTGTCTGCCAGATGGTAACAAGGAGAACAGCTGGCGTGCTGGATGGCTGTGGTCCTTTATGATGCTGCTTGCCTTACGCAAGCACCGATGGAGGTAACTGTCTTCAATGGCAGGGAGACTCTTGCCCGTGATGTGCTCTGCTGCCTTCACCTGTAGTGATTTCCGGCTGCTGGCAGAGCAACTTCCATACCAGACGGTAATGCAGCCCGTCAGCAGACTCTCGACCACACTCCTGTAAAAGTTTGAGGTGAACTTCCTCAGCCTCCTCAGGAAATAGAGCCACTGGCGAGCTTTCCTGGCCACAGTGTCTATATGAAGGGTCCATGGTGATGTTTACTCTGAGGAACTTTAAGCTGTTAACCCTTTCAACTTCTACGCCGCTGATGTAGATGGCCTGGTGTTCTCCGCCTTGCTGTTTCTGATAGTCCACGATCATCTCCTTGGTTTTGCTGACGTTAAGAGACAAGTTGTTATCCAGGCACCAGTTACTCCATGCCACCACCTTCTCTCTGTAGGCCATCTCATCGTTGTCAGTGATAAGGCCTATGATGGTTGTGTCGTCTGCAAACTTGATGATGGTGTTTGTGCCGTGTTTTGCAACACAGTTGTGGGTGAACATGGAATACAAGAGGGGGCTAAGCACACAGCCCTGTGGCGCTCCTGTGTTTAAAATGAGTGATGAAGACGTGTGTTTGCCGACTCTCACCACTTGAGGCCTGTTTGTGAGGAACGAGAAAATCCATCTGCAGATGGTCATCCCCAACCCAAGGTCATCAAGCTTCAAGACGAGTTTTGAGGGGATGATGGTATTGAATGCCGAGCTGTAATCTATGAACAGCATTCTTACATATGTATTTCTTCTTTCCGGGTGAGTGAGGGCAGTGTTTATTGTTAGCACAATGGCATCCTCTGTAGATCTGTTTGTTCTGTAAGCAAATTGGAGAGGATCCAGCGTATCGGGGAGGGAGGAACAGATGTGACCTTTGACCAGTTGCTCGAAGCACTTCATAATGACCGATGTCAGTGCAACCGGGCAATAGTCATTCAGACAGGAGACTACCGGTTTCTTTGGGACAGGAATGATGATGGATGCCTTGAAGGAAGTGGGGACCACCGACTGCCTCGGGGAGAGATTGAAGATGTTGGTAAACACACCTGCTAGCTGGTCAGCACACGCCCTGAGGGCACGGCCTGGGATGCCATCTGGTCCCGGAACTTTGCGAGGGTTGACCTTTTTGAAGGACCTTCTCACGTCCGATGTTTCAAGGATCAGAGTGACAGACTCACTGCCCCCTTGAGGATATAGCACCTGTTCTTTGTTGGCTGCTTTAAAATGAGCATAGAAGGTGTTGAGCTCGTCTACGAGAGATGCAGTGGGCTGAACGCTGACTGTGTTTTTCTTTTTATAGCCTGTGATGCAGCGCAGCCCATTCCACAGGCGCTTGGTGTCAGAGCTGTCGTAGCTTGACTCCACTTTGTCCCTGTAGTCCCGTTTGGCCTCCTTGATGGACTTCCGGAGGTCGTATCTGGCTGCTTTGTATGCATCAGAGTCCCCTGAGCCAAAGGCAGAGGTCTGCACCTTGAGCTTAGCCCGAATCTCCCCATTTACCCAGGGTTTCTGGTTAGGATATATGCAAACGGTAGTTTTAGTGACAACATTGTCAATGTACTTGCTGATATATCCTGTGACAGAGTCTGTGAATTCATTGATGTTGCCATCAGCTGCATCCTCAAACATCTGCCAATCAGTTGTTTCAAAGCAGTCCTGTAAGGCCCCCTCACCCTTGAACGAGGTGTAGCAATGATCCAGTGTCTGATCACCTCTTGTGGGGAGAGAGACGTGCTGATAGTATTTAAGGGGAACTTTCTTCATGTTTGCTCTGTTAAAGTCTCCCAACACAATAAATGCTGCTTCAGGGTTAGCGTTCTCTAGTCCACTGATGACGTCATACAGTTCATCCATAGCCGAAGCTTTATCAGCTTGTGGGGGGATGTAAAAAACTGAAAGTAGAACTGAACTGAACTCCCTCGGGAGGTAAAAGGGTCTAACTTTAATGGTCAGCAGCTCGAGAACCAGTGAGCAGTGCGTGATGATGGCCCCACCCTGTATATCATCATCATCATCATCATTTTAAAGGAAAAAGCCAGGAGAGAACTGATGACATCGACAGACATCGGTAGAACATGCAAGCTCCTCGCATGCAGATTTCACAGAAATGTTAGTACGTCGTTCTTCACGCAGAGTACCACAAACACAGAGAATAAATTTACTAAGTATCAAGATGGAGAGTACAACACCAGGGTCCTTCAGTTCTCGACTTGATGTGATTTTTGGACAATTTAGGGTGAATAGGAATAGACGAGTTTGGTGGTTCTGAACGTCCCGTTCTCACCACAATTGTTCTAATGCAATGGCCAGGCCATGGATTCAAACTTAGTAAATCTACAAGCTTTAAATGGAAATATCTCATTCCATGGGGGTCTTTATATACAGTAAATATATAATGTAGAAGAATGAGTCTCAACACACTGGAAAGGTTTGGGGCAGCCTCCCATATATCGTTCCTGGCTGTAAAAGGGTTTTGAAGTAAGCACTGATGTGCATAGATTGAGTTCCAGACTGAACTGAACTGGTGGTGGAGAAGATGGTGGTTTTAAAGGGTGAGGCCGGAAACTGGAAGTAGATAGATAGATAGATAGATAGATACTTTAATAATCCTAAGGGGAAATTCACATACTCCGACAGCAGCATACTGATAAAAAACAATATTAAATTAAAGATTGATAACAATGCAGGTATAACAGACAATAACTTTGAGTAATGTTAACGTTTACCCCCCCGGGTGGCATTGAAGCATCGCATAGTGTGGGGTCTCCTCAGTCTGTCAGTAGAGCAGAACGGTGACAGCAGTCTGTCGCTGAAGCTGCTCCTCTGTCTGGAGATGATCCTATTCAGTGGATGCAGTGGATGCTCCACAGGGGCCTGCTCAGCGCCCATCACTCTGCCACAGATGTCAAACTGTCCAGCACCGTGCCAACAATAGAGCCTGCCTATCTCACCAGTTTGTCCAGGCATGAGGCGTCCTTCTTTATGCTACCTCCCCAGCACATCACCGCGTAGAAGAGGGCGCTCACCACAACCATCTGATAGAACATCTGCAGCATCTTATTGCAGATTTTGAGGGACGCCAGCCTTCTAAGGAAGTATAATCAGCTCGGTCCTCTCTTGCACAGAGTATCAGTATTGGCAGTCCAGTCCAATTTATCACCCAGCTGCACTCCCAGGTATTTATAGGTCTGCAACCTCTGCACAGTCACCTCTGATGATCACGGGGTCCATGAGGGGCCTGGGTCTCCTAAAATCCACCACCAGCTCCTTGGTTTTGCTGGTATTCAGGCGTAGGTGGTTTGAGTCGCACCATTTAACAAAGTCCTTGATTAGGTTCCTATACTCATCCTCCTGCCCACTTCTGATGCAGCCCATGATAGCAGTGTCGTCAGTGAACTTTTGCACGTGGCAGGACTCCGAGTTGTATTGGAAGTCTGATGTATGTTGGCTGAACAGGACCGGAGAAAGTACAGTCCCCTGCGGCGCTCCTGTGCTGCTGACCACAATGTCAGACCTGCAGTTCCTGAGACGCACATACTGAGGTCTGTCTGTAAGATAGTCCATGATCCATGCCACCAGGTATGAATCTACTCCCATCTCAGTCAGCTTGTCCCTAAGGAACAGAGACGGGATGGTGTTGAAGGCACTAGAGAAGTCCAGAAACATAATTCTTACAGCAGCTCTGTCTCTGTCCAGGTGGGAGAGGGATCGGTGTAGCATATAGATGATGGCATCCTCCGCTCCCACCTTCTCCTGGTATGCGAACTGCAGAGGGTCGAGGGCATGGCGGACCTGTGGCCTCAGGTGGTGAAGCAGCAGCCGCTCCATGGTCTTCATCACATGTGATATCAAAGCGACAGGCTGGAAGTCATTCAGCTCACTAGGACGTGATACCTTTGGGACTGGGATGATACAAGATGTTTTCCAAAACCTCAGGACTCTCCCCTGTTCCAGGCTCAAGTTGAAGATGTGCTGTAGTGGACTCCCCAGCTCCCACCAGGCCTTCAGCAGTTGTGGCGATACTCCATCTGGACCCACTGCTTTGCTGGCACGAAGTCTCCTCAGCTCTCTGCTCACCTGTGCTGCTGTAATTGTGGGTGGGGAAACTCTCTCCTATGCTGGTATCAGTAGAAGGATGGTTGGAGGGTGCAGTACTCCAAGGTGAGAGTGGGTTAGGCTGGTCAAACCTGTTAAAGAAGTGACGTCTTTCTTGGCACCGGAACCAGAAGAGACGTTGTTATTAAATGAGGCAGGTTTTCCCATATTTGGCCTGCAGAGATAACTGAATAAGGTTTACCGCACCCTGCTACCCCCTGGCCTGTCAGGTAATTTCCTCCACTTGGCCCCTTTAGCTCCTTCCTAGTCGCACGTGTGTGACAATATATATAATTATATAATATCTATCTATTATATAAAAAAAAATCTTGGGTCGAGACATAATCATCTAGGAGAGACTAGTCCCGCGAGACTACTTGCACGTCATGCCCTACTCACAAACAATTTCTCAGAGACACTTTAACGTCCCGAGACACAAGAAAGTAAAAACAAAAGGACAGCTGCTGTGCAGGCTTTTAAATGATCGACACGCAGCGTGACAAGCAGAACGCGCAGCTCGGTAGCAGCTAGCAGCAGCAAGCCAGCAGCTGATCCGTCCGCATCTCCTAAGCATGCATTCAGCTCCCCCACCCCTTCACAACGCAAGTAGCAAAGACGCGAAGTGGCGAGCGTGAAACGCGCCCCCCAGGGGGGTTTGGTTGGGGGGTGGGCAAGTGAAGCGAGTAGGGGATATAAATATATATATATATATTTTTTTTTTTTTACAGATATCTAATGTTAATGTTCTCTGTCAGCTTTTAAGTCTTCATTTAATACCTTTTAAGAGTTAATTTAGCAGTGGTGATTGTGAGGTAGTTTGCATGTTCTCCCCGTGTCTGCGTGGTTTTCCTTCCACAGTCCAAAGACATGCAGGTTAGGTGCATTGGCGATCCTAAATTGTCCCTAGTGTGTGCTTGGTGTGTGCGTGTGTGTGCGTGCCCTGCCCGGACTGTGTTTCCTGCCTTGCACCCTGTGTTAGCTGGGTTTGGCTCTGGCAGACCCCCGTGACCCTGTAGTTAGGATATAGCGGGTTGGATAATGGATGGATGGATTGTGAGGTGCAGAAGCTTTGATGCCTTAGCTGAGAGTTTTCCCATGAGCTCCCTCAGCATTGTTGTTTGTTTCTAGTGCAGAAGGGAGTCTCACACACACACACACACACACAGAGCGATCACATGGACTCCAGCACACACTTCCTCTCCTCCAGCTGCGAGTCTCTCACCTACCAATTCCTTTTGGAGTCTCTTCTGCTGCTGCGACATCTCCAATGGGAAATTCCGCGCTGCAGAATGCTATCGGGGTCTAATGGGCTGCATTGTTGGGTGCTGCACTGTGAGTTGCCAGCCCTCCAGTGTAAAATTAATTATGTGCCTTCCTTTGCCGAGCCATATTTGTGAAGCGATGCTGCATTCTCATGTGTCCCATTCCCTGGGGGGGCGGGGGGGTTCTTTTTTTTTTTCCTCTTCTTCTTCACAGCTGGTCAGCAGTCTGCTCTGAGTTGTCACGCAGGCTGATTAAACAGCTGTGATTTAATTAACGGCGGCCTAGCAAACAATGGTCCAGCCACCATTAGCGGGTAATAGCAAAGACAGATTAATTAAACCGAAGCCGCACAGGATTCTGAGTGTCAGAGAGGGAGAGAGAGAGACCTGTCCCTGGTGCCCTCCATGCTGCATCAGTGACACGTGAACTGCGGGATTGTCGGCGACAAGCATATTAATGGCAGCTGATGCCTCAATATGCCCTTAAAATGTTTTTTTTTTTGTTTGTTTTTAACCATTGTCTCAAAGTGGAAACAAATAGGTGCTAGCATTCGTTGGCACTTCAGTTTTTCCACGAATACATTTGAGTTTCCAGTGAGAGGAAATTCATGCATTTAAATCAGAGACTGGTTTGAAGGGTGGGGATGTTGAGGGGATCGGGCCGTCGGAATTTCACTTGGGATCGTATTCGGAATGTACAGGGTGGTCCAGATCTAATTATGCAGATCCAGATCGTCTGGATGACTTTAATTTATGCGGGGACGATTCCAGTTCGGTGCAAAGACGATTCTTCATGTCGTCAGTTCACACACTTCTCGATGGTCCGGCATTTTACGGGTGATTTTCTCTGTAATTAACTTAACAAGTTATAGCGCAATGAAAATTGCATAATCAGATTTGGACCACCCTATAGATAACCCGATGGGCGGAGAACTGACATGGCGGACGGTGTGACGCGTTTAATGTGAGCTCTCAGAAAATACTTATTCTCAAGTTCTTCGGGAGGTTAGTGAATAAATATATAAAACATGGATGCATATTTTTAGGAGCTCACTGAGCATTGGGGAAATTTCGAAGGACTGGAAAATGGTATGTTTTATACTGATATACGAAGGTGAGTCAAAAATTATCCGCACTCTGGTTATATTAAAACTTCTGTTGGCAACACTGTCTTTCCGTACGAGGTCCCTGTCTTCCCTGTCACTGCTGTGCAGGTGTGAACGTCTTACGTCAGATCATTTGTAACTGCGGTGTGAGAAACAACGGCTGCCCCACTTGTGATTTGCATGAAAGAGCAACGTGCAGTGATTTCATTTTTTGTGGTCTGAGGATGTGCTTGGTGCCGATATTTGTCGAAGACTTTGTGCACAGTATGGAGAAAGTGTTTTGTCCAGAAGAAGTGTGTATGAATGGATAGAGAAGTTCAAGGAAGATCACGTGATTGTCAGCCATGAAGAAGGAGCCGGACGCCTGCCCACGACTGATGATAACACTGAGTATGCACGTGAAATGATTCTGTTGAATAGACGAGTGACGGTAGACGATGTGGCAAATCATTTGCAAACAAGCCAGGGCTCTGCCTATGCAATAATCCACGACAGACTTGGGTTTCGAAAGAAGCCCGATGAGGACGAAGATTTACGTCTGATGAAGAGGTGAAGACGGCGGTGCATTCGTGGCTCAGCCTAAAACCATTTTTTACTGAATGAGTGCAAAAACTTGTTGACAGATGGACAAAGTGTATTGAAAAGCAGGGAGATCATGTCGAAAAATGATGGATTTGTCTTTTCTGAAAGTTGATTAAAATAAATTCTACGGTCGGAGAGCGGATAATGTTTGACTCACCCTCGTATAAAAAGGGTGACTGGGCAGATCCAATACAATACAATACAATTTATTTTTGTAGAGTCCAAAATCACACAAAATTAGTGCCGCAATGGGATTTAACAGGCCCTGCCTCTTGACAGCCCCCCAGCCTTGACTCTCTAAGAAGACAAGAAAAAACTCCCAAAAAAACCCTTGTAGGGAAAATATGGAAGAAACCTTGGGAAAGGCAGTTAAAAGAGAGACCCCTTTCCAGGTAGGTTGGGCGTGCAGTGGGTGTCAAAAAGAAGGGGGTCGATACAATACAACATGGAACAAAACACAAGTAATCCTCAATACAATATAAAAATAAAAAAATTACAAGTATGGAGCAGAACAGTAGATGATATCACATAATAGGATTTGGATTTGTTCAGAGTCCTGGAGACCTCATTCATCAAGCCGCCTCCCCCTATTGGCCATTCCACAGCTGAGTCAGCGCTGGGCCAGCCAATCCAATGAAAGGACCCCTCTACCCCACGATTCTTGCGATCCTCCATCAGGGATGACTTTACCATAGGCAGGCAAAACAACTTGGCAGGTGGGCCGTGGCACCAAGTGCCATATTTGAGTACCGAAAAGAGAAACAGAATAGGTGAGGGTTAGTAACAAATTATAACTCTCATATTACTTATGTT
Organism: Polypterus bichir lapradei; assembly: GCA_026402145.1. Lineage (NCBI taxonomy): Eukaryota > Metazoa > Chordata > Cladistia > Polypteriformes > Polypteridae > Polypterus > Polypterus bichir. The sequence goes on from JANRMT010049829.1 coordinate 15,147,703, forward strand.
TTAGTGGTAATGACTAACAACAGAGATGCAGTCTGTACAGTTAATCAGCAGCTCTAGTCAGGGTGTGCTAAACTGAAGTTGTGAGATTTGAAAGCTGAGACCGAAGGGGCATCTCTTATAGTAGCAGGAAGACCATTCCACAGTTTTAATGGTCCTGTAACTAAAAGCTCAACCTCCCACTGTTATTTTATTAATTCTTGGAATCATAAGCAGACCAGCATCATGAGATCTTAATGTGCGCTTTGGTTTGTAAGTCATGATAAGTTCAGACAAGTAAGCCAGACCTTGGCCATTTAATGCTTTATATGTTAAAAGGAGGATTTTGAAATCTGCCCTAAACTTAACCGGGAGCGAGTATAAGGATTTAAGAACTGGAGTTATGTGTTTTGTATTTTCTTGTTCTTGTAATAATTCTTGCAGCAGCATTTTGGATTAACAGGAGGCTGTATAAAGAACAATTTGAACATCCAGTGAACACCTCATTGCAGTAGTCAATCCTACTAGAAGTAAATGCATGAGTTAATTTCTCAGAATCCTGCTTATTTAGAAAACACCTTAATTTCCCAACATTTTTAAGATGGAAGAAACATGATTTGGAAAAATTTTGTAATGTGCATTTTAAATGACATGCTAGAGTCAAAGATAACTCCTAGATTGCGGGCTGATTCAGTAAAATTAATGTTGATTCTAACTGAGTTAAATGATGACAAAATATTGTTGTAATCAGCGTCATTCCCTCCAACAATTAACATCTCTCTTTTATCGGTGTTTAAAGACAAGTAGTTCTCATCCACCCACTCCTTTAATTCACTAACACAACTAATTAAAGACAACATTGGAGACACTTCATTTGATCTAAATGAAAGGTATAACTGGGTGTCATCTGCATACGAGTAAAAATTAACATGATGTTTTCTAATGATAGATCCCAGTGGAAGCCTGTAAAGTGAAAACAGTAAAGGTCCCAGTACTGAGCCCTGCGGGACACCATATTGAACTTCTGTGTATAATGATGGAGTCCTGTCAGCACATTTCTGTACATATTGGAATCAGTTTGATAAATAAGAACTAAACCAAGCGAGCACGGGACCTGTAAGGCCAACATCATTTTCTAGCCTGTGCAGTAAAATAGAAAGATACAAGCAACTATAGACTAATAATCTTAACATACATCTGTATCCAGCAGGGGGTGCTCTTTCTCCCATGGTATTCATCTTTTCTTGATGCAGGACAGACTAGAGCCAATGCCGGTCCTTTTTGTAACCATGGCGGAAATAATCAGATAAGAGACATATGGTACAAAAAGTGATATATGTATTTAATTTGCTTTAAAAGATAACTTCCATTTCCACAAAAAAACAAGGTATAATAATTTACACATACATATCCAGACCAGAGAGAAGTCAAGGAACAGTACAGTCATCACAGCCAGTTCTTCAGGTGGAGAAATGCTGATACTATACAGAATGTTTGGCAGTATGGAGACGACTTCTGACTTCATGATGGATCCTCATCATTACAAACACTCGCATTTTTACAAATGCATAGAATTCTTTTCAGATATGGGCCACTGCCATATCACTGTCTGTTATTTCTGGATGTACCCAAATAACACCCTCACCTGTTCTCATCATTTATGTCTTCTTCTATAGACGGTGGTCACGTTTAAAATAGCCAGCCAGTGCATCAATCGTATGCCTCTGTCCATCTTCTCTGGTGGTCTCCCTTTGTCAACTGAATTGTATGGTTGTGAAACATCTCGGGTAACTTAATGGACGGAATTATTAAGGACAAAAGTGAGCAACACGTGGGAAGAATGGAAAGAGTTTTACTGAACAGTCTGTATGGGTTCAGATGAGGGAGGTCGTGTCTTACTAACAAGCTGGAATTCTATGAGGAAGAAACACAAGGATGCGGTCAGAGTGGAGCAGATGATATTGATCTTGACTTTCAGGAAGCATATGATTAGGTGTCACATTAGATGTTGGCCATCAAACTAACAGAAGTGGCAGTTCAGGTTGGGGTTGTGTAGATGGGTGCAGAATTGGCTCAGACACAGAAGGCAGAATGTCCCATTCAGAGAGGAATTTGGACCTTCAATCCATTACCTTGTAAAAGCTCCTCTGGAAGGAATTACAGCTTTGTGTCTTCTTGGGTAAGTTTGCGCAGCTGGATTTGAGATGTTTGTCTCATTATTCCTGGCAGAACCTCTCTCAAGCTCCTTTAGACTGGATGGGAAGCATCTGTAGACAGCCATCTTAAGGTCGCTTTCCATGGGGTTTAAGTCTGGGCTTTGGTTGGGCCACTCAAGGACAGTCAGGGGCTTGTCCCCAAAGCCACTCTAACGTTGTCTTGGTTGCATGCTTCGGGTCATTGTTATTCTGAAAGTTGAACATTCAACCCAGTCAGAGGTGGTGTGCACTTTGGAGCAGATTTTCTTCAAGGACCTCTCGGTATTTAGCTCCACTCAGCCATCACTCAATTCTGACCAGACTCCCATAGCATGCTGCTGCCATCACCATGCATCACCGCAGGGTTGGATTGGCATTAACAGGTTGATGAGCGGTACCTGGTCTTCATCAGACACAGTGCTTGGAGTTCTGCCCAAAGAGTTTCATTTCTGTCTCATTACACCAGAGAATATTTTATTTCATGTTCTGAAACTCCATTAAACTGTCCCGTGCCTTTATCCCACGAGTGACATCCAGCTAGGCACTGTACCCATAAACCAAAGTTTCTTAAACTATGGGGGTTGGCTGCTTTTGGGTCTCGTAGAAACATCACTCAACATTGTACTCAATGGGAAGACGTCACACATGATTTAGAAAATGTCTCACCACAGGCATTTTAAGCAATCGACATTGCTCATTCTGTTATGACTGTCGGTGGTGATTCTCCAAAGGGGAACCCACTGCAAGCTGACGTTCAGTATGGATTGGGCTTCGAACACCAAGAAGGACAACTTTAGGTTGTGAGGACAAAAAAAATTTAAGGATCACTGCCATAAAAGCTTGATTCAGGGAGTGCTGCCTCATAGATGGTCATCTTTCTGACACGTTCTCAATTGTAGAGGAATTTTGAATCTCTGTTAGAGCAGCCAGTGGGTTGTTGGTCACTTCCCTAACCAAAGCCCTTCTTACCCAGTTACTCAGTTTGGCTGGACAGCCAACTCTAGGAAGAACCCTGATGGTTCAAAACTTCTTCCATTTCATAACTATTGAATCAAGTGTGCTCCTGGGAACACTTAGATATTTAGAAATGGTCCTATCCCCCTTTCCCTGATCTATGCCTAACCACAATTTGATCACGGAGGAATACATAGAGAGTTCCTTGGACATCGTGGCTTTGTTTTTGTGCTGACATGCAGTGAATTGTGGGACCTCCTATACACTGGTGTGTGTGTGTGTGCCTTTCTAAATGATGTCCAATGAAGTCAGTGTGCTGCAGGTGGACTCCGGTCACGTTCTTGACACTTCTCAAGGAGAATTAAAACAAACAGGATGCACCGGAGCACAATGTGGAGTGCCACAGCAAAGGGTCTGAATATTTCTATTGACAGTTCAGTTTTAATCAATTTTGCAAACCTTTTTGAAAATCGGTTATCACTATGGGTTAACGAATGTGGACTAATGGACCAAAAAGGCAAATGCAAATTTAATTTTAAATGGATGCAACACAATAAAGTTTGCAGAAGGTGAAGGGTTTTGAAGATTTTCTGAATCCAATGCAAGTCCACGCTGAGAATTCGTCCCTGTTCAGACGCAAGAAAGTGTCACATGGAAGGAGTTTGTGTTTGGAAATGAGTACAAAGTGAAATTAGGGGGCTTCGTGTGAGAGGCACAGAAACGAACCTTTACTCATCCCGCGTGGAGTAGGGTGGCGATCACCGGCCCCTTTTTTAACTTTAAGCGCAGTCAGATCTCCGCTGGTAGGACTGCAGTACACACACCGTACGGTCGTTTGCCTCTGTAGGGTGCTAATAGAAGCCTGAATTATGATGAAGGAATAGTAAAAGGCTGCAGCAGCACATCTCCCTAATCATATGAAATATTACAGCTTTGTACCTCACTAAATCGGTGGGCTTTCTGACAGGAGGCATGTAAATCAGGTCTGCGAGAGCGCTGCCTCTCATTTATCCTGTAATAATAATAGCTAGCAAATGGAACCATTCGTCATTCTCTGCTTGCTGTTTAATCACCTGGGTAGCCGGAAGCAAAGTACCTTTAAAATATTTAGAAGGTGAACATTAAACTTTCATGCAACGATGATAAATGCTCAATCATATCAATAATTGAACTCCAGCTACAGAAACAAAGGCAAAGTGAAGGATGGCCTGAACTGAGCTGAACTGGCCATCTTTTCCAGTTAGTTGAGTTCTTGGGTCTATGATACTCTTATTGTGTGTCTTAACGGAGTGGCAAAGTCAAGCAAAGTGAGGAATCCATCGATCCTTCTAAATTGTATGTGCCACCTCTCAATGAGGCAGCCATTAAGAGCAGCTTGAATAAGCTGACAAGGATACAAAGCAAGGGTACGACTTCATATCGATGTGGAGCTGGGATATGACTGCTGTTCTGTGTGAGTAAGATCTGAAGAATCTGGGGCTTTATTTCTAATTTTATTAAATTAACTTTTAAGGTCCTCAGAGGGAGTGTCCTCCTAACCAGAGGTGGGTCCTGATTTATGCTTGAAGCTGCTAAGATAGACACTGATCCTTCTCCAACCCTGAGTTGACCCTATGAATTTATGCAATTTTAAACTTTCCAATAATATTACTTTTTTATATTGAGATAGCTATGGTACCCATCAAAGACCTTTAACAGAATAAATTTTAAAATATTTGATATCCTGAGGTGGGCTGGCGCCCTGCCCAGGGTTTGTTTCCTGCCTTGTGCCCTGTGTTGTCTGGGATTGGCTCCAGCAGACCCCCGTGACCCTCTAGTTAGGATAATGGATGGATGGATATTTGATATCTCTTGCTTTATGTGTACCCCCAGGATTTCTCCTATGCCTTTCCTCGCTATTCTCGTGTGTCTGAACCTTTCTTGCCTGATGTTTCCCCTCTTGATCACATTTCCATCATTTTCCTCTGACTCAGACTCCTGCTTGCACCCTGCTTGCCTACTGTCCCCTTTTTGACTATCACCAATGACAAACAGGCCATTACCTGCTGCAAAAACATTGTCCATATTCTTGAGAATACTTCCCATCTTTGAAGGTGACTCTCAGTGTATCTCCTATGCCTTTCCTCAGAGTTCTCCTGTGTCTGAACTTCTCTTGTCTGGCTCTTCCTCTCAATCGCATTCCCGTAAAGACTGCTTCTCATTCTCTGTCGATTCGAAGAACCTTCTTCGCCTCCTGCCTGGTTTTTGATGACCACCAATGGTAGATGGGACTTCATTACCCATGGTGAAATCATCATTCATTTTCTTGTGAATTCTTCCCATCTATGAAGACAATTCTCAGCGCTCCTTTTGCGCTATTCCTCTGTATCCTTGTGTGTCTCAACCTCTCTTGGTCGGTGCATCCTTTCTCAATTGCATTTTCATAAAGACTGCTTCTCAAAATCTATCATTTCAAGATTCCTTCTGTCTACTTTGACTACCACCAATGGTAGACAGGCCCTGACTACCCACTGTGAAAACATCATTCACATTCTAGTGAATACATCCCATCTCTGGAGGTGACTCTCAGTGTTCCTCCTATGTCATTCCTTGCTATCCTTGTGTGTATAAACCTCTTTTGCCCAACATGGATACTTCCCCTTGTTGAAGGCAACTCTCATCATTCCTCCTATGCCTTTCCTCAGAGTTCTCCTATGTCTGAACTTCTCTTGTCTGGCTCTTCCTCTCAATCGCATTCCCGTAAAGACTGCTTCTCAAACTCTGTCGTTTCGAAGCACCTTCTTCGCCTCCTGTCTGGTTTTTGATGACCACTAGTGGTAGATGGGACTTCATTACCCATGGTGAAAACATGATTCATTTTCTTGTGAATTCTTCCCATCTATGAAGACAATTCTCAGTGCTCCTTTTGCGCTATTCCTCTGTATCCTTGTGTGTCTCAACCTCTCTTGGTCGGTGCATCCTTTCTCAATTGCATTTTCATAAAGACTGCTTCTCAAAATCTATCATTTCAAGATTCCTTCTGTCTACTTTGACTACCACCAATGGTAGACAGGCCCTGACTACCCACTGTGAAAACATCATTCACATTCTAGTGAATACCTCCCATCTCTGGAGGCGACTCTCAGAGTTCCTCTTGCGCTATTCCTCTGTATCCTTGTGTGTCTCAACCTCTCTTGGTCGGCGCATCCTCTCGCAATCGCATTTTCGTAAAGACTACTTCTCAAAATCTACCATTTCAAGATTCCTTGCTTACCTTCTGTCCACTTTTTAACTACCACCAATGGTAGATATGCCCTGATAACCCACTGTGAAAACATCTTTCATATTCTAGTGAATACTTCCCACCTTTGAAGGCGACTCTCAGTGTTCCTCCTATGTCATTCCTTGCTATCCTTGTGGGTATCAACCTCTTTTGCCCAGCATGTATACTTCCCCTTGTTGAAGGCAACACTCATAATTCCTCCTATGCCTTTCCTCAGAGTTCTCCTGTGTCTGAACTTACAGTGGCTTGCAAAAGTATTCGGCCCCCTTGAACTTTTCCACATTTTGTCACAAATCTGAAAACTGCTGTTCACAAACGCTATCCATCTAATCTGACTGAGCTGGAGCTGTTTTGCAAAGAAGAATGGGCAAGGATTTCAGTCTCTAGATGTGCCAAGCTGGTAGAGACATACCCTAAAAGACTGGCAGCTGTAAATGCAGCAAAAGGTGGTTCTACAAAGTATTGACTCAGGGGGCTGAATAATTACGCACACCCCACTTAGCAGTTATTTATTTGTAAAAAATGTTTGGAATCATCTATGATTTTCGTTCCACTTCTCACGTGTACACCACTTTGTATTGGTCTTTCACGTGGAATTCCAATGAAATTGATTCCTGTTTGTGGCTGTAATGTGACAAAATGTGGAAAAGTTCATGCAAGCCACTGTATATTGTCTGGCTCTTCCTCTCAATCGCATTCCTATAAAGCCTGCTTCTCAGACTCTGCCATTTCGAGGCACCCTGCTCTACTCCTGCCCATTTTTTGAGTACCATGAATGGCAGACAGGCCCCCATTACCTGCTGTGAAAACATCATTCACATTCTGGCAAATACTTCTCTTCTTTGAAAGCAACTCACAGCGTTCCTTGTACAGTTTTACTCGGTATCCTCGTGTGTCTTAACTACTCTTGTCTGGCGCTTCCCATTTCAATCGCATTCTCACAGAGCTTTCTTCCATCCATCCATCCATTTTCCAACCCGCTGAATCCAAACACAGGGTCACGGGGGTCTGCTGGAGCTAATCCCAGCCAACACAGGGCACAAGGCAGGAACCAATCCCGGGCAGGGTGCCAACCCCACCGCAGCAGAGCTTTCTTCTCAGAATGTATCATTTCAAGATGCCTTGCATACCTTCTGTCCACTTTTGGACTTCCACATATGGTAGACAGGCCCTGATTTCCCTTCTGTGAAAACATTATTCATATTCTTGTGAATACTTCCATCTTTAATGGCGACAGTTCTACACCAATGTTCAGTGTTCTCATGTGATTCAACCTGTCTTGCCCGGCATGAATACTTCCCCTCCTTGAAAACAACTTTCAGTGTTCCTTATACTCCTTTCCTAAGTATCCTCGTGTGCCTCAACCTCACCTGACTGGCGCTTCCTCTCTTGATCATGTTCCCATAAACCCTGCTAACTCAGATTTTTGTCATTTTGACCTTTCATTCAGCACTTTGTTGAAACTCCTCTGGAAACAATTACAGATTTGAGTCTTCTTGGCTAAGTCCATACAAGCTTTGCCCACCTGGAGTTGGAGATCTTCCCTGGAGATGTGTTCCAATTCCATTAGATTTAATGGAAAATTATAAACTGCCATCTTCAGGTCTCTCCACAGGTGTTCTATCTGGTTAAAACCTGGTGTTTGGCTGGTTTACTCTAGGACAAACTGAGACTGGTTACAAAGCCACTCCAACATTATCTTGATTGCAGGTCATTGTTGTGCTGAAGGATGAACCGTCTCCTCAGTCTGAGCTTGCATGCTCTTTGGAGCAGGCTTTCTTCAAGGACCTCTTTGTATTTGGTTGCATTCTTTCTTTCTTCCTTTATTTCTGACCAGTCCCCTTGTCCCTGGTACTGAGAAGGACCCCCATAGCATGATGCTGCCACCATCATACTCCACCATAGGGCTGGAACTTGGCAGGTGATGAACAGTGTCTGGTCATTACCAGACATAGTACATGGAACTCTGACCTTGAGAGTTCAATTTTTGTCTCATCAGACCATTCAGTCTCAGTCCTTTTAAACTCTCGTATGCCTTTAACTCAAGAGTGGCTTCTGTCTAGCCTCCCTGCCTCCTGATTGGTGGAACACTTTTTAGAGAGGTCCTCTCATCTCAGCACAGAATTTCTGAAGCTCTGCTAGAGTGACCATTGGGTTCTTGGTCACCTCTGGGCCATCTTAACGTATGGACACGCTGGGCAGTTTCCCTTATGCCCCACGAGCATGCTAATCTATGTATGTTGTGACTTCCTGAATGGTTGTGTAGGTAGGGGCCACAGTGCACTGCTTTGCCCGGGGGGCCTGTAATAGCTGTTAAGATGGCCCTGGGTCACCTCCCGGACCAAAGCCCTTCTTGGCCAGTTACTCAATTTGGCTAATTGACCAAACTATTGGAAGAGTCCTGGTGGCTCCAATCTTCTTCCATTTCACAATTGTCCAGGCCACTGTGCTCCTGGGAACATACACGGCTTTAAAACTGTTTTTTTTTTTTTCCCCTTGCCATGTTTTGTCATAATTTGAACACAGAGGTCTACCGAGAGTTTCTTGGACTTCATGGCTTGTGTTTTTTTCCTGACCTGCACCGTGAATTGTGGGCCTGTCTATGCCCAAGTACACGTGAACTCCAAATCAATTTAGTTTGCCCCAGGCGGACTCCAATCAAGATAGATCGACACATCTTATGTTTCTTTAGCATACGTGTGTTCAGTTTATATTCCCCCTTCTTAAGCATTCCTCTGTCATCCATATATCTGTGCTCATCTAACATTCCTATTGCTTCCCATTTATCCCACATTCTTGTGTTCAATGATTTATTCGATTTTCCTCTTTTATATTGTTCCATTTTACTTTGTATTTATTTTGCATTCTGAAATCTTACCTACAACGTTTGTTCCATCATTTAGCTCTGTGCTCGTCTCTTTATGACTTGGTGAGTCTGCTTAATGGATTCTTCTCCTTTCTTGGTTCACTCTCATAGAATTCTCAAATTTACTTAATCCAATTCGGGGACACAGTTGGTCAAAGCCTTTCCTGCAAGGCAGGAGTCAGACCTATACTTGGTGCCTGTCTATTTTAATTCCTCGCGATCTCCTTGAAAATTTGACAAATGCCATTTGCTCTATGGGTCCCCCTTTATGCCAACTTCATTGCTTTTACTGTCCTGTTTTTCCCCTTTCTTTTCTGGGTTTTGTAAACCCCTTGTCTCCTTTCTGCCCAGGTGTTCTCCATTGTAATCTTCGGCTCCATCGCTAATGAAGGCTACGTGAACCGTCCGGATGAAGTGGAAGAGTTCTGCATATTCAACCGGAACCAGAATGCCTGCAACTATGGCGTGACCATGGGAACGCTGACCTTCCTGACGTGTTTGGCATTCCTCGCCCTTGATGTCTACTTCCCACAGATCAGCAGCGTCAAGGACCGAAAGAAGGCAGTGCTGGCCGATCTAGGAGTGGCAGGTGAGTGGTCATGTGGACGGCCCACAGCCAACAATGAGGCATTTTGAGCCGTCATGAGGGACGGGAATCCAGTGAGCTTCTCCCCTTCGTCTTGTCTGGCAGACGTGCAATTCAGACGGAGGCTGTTAGCCTTGTGGCTAAACAGCTGGAGCTTTAAAAGCAAGACAACCCATATTTGCAGCGTAAAGCGTATTGTGCTCAAGGCGGAAAGTGCTTCACAATTATTTAATTCTAGAACGTTCTTTATGAAAGAGGCTGAGTGATTTACGGGGGGTAACGTTAGGAGGTAATTCGGCTTGCTAACTCAATTATTCCAATTACATTTCAAGAGCAAAATGTTTTGTCTCACATGACTTGAACTGAAGGTACAGTCGTGTGAAAAAGTAAGTGCACCCCATGCACATTGTCAGGGCCGGATTTAGATGAAAAGAGGCCCTAGGCTAATCCACTTATGAGGCCCTTTCACCTCCTATTTTTAAGTCTGTTCAAGTTGCTAACAATTTGAATGTAGGCCCCTCTTGATCTTGAGGCCCTAGGCTGAAGCCTAGTTAGCCTATAGGAAAATCCGGCCCTGCACATTGTTCACTTTTCTGACATATCTGAACAGGCAAACGGGTCGATCTTCATGCCAACAGTGCCTACAGATAAAGGTGATTGATATACTGCAATAAAATCACAAGGAAAATTTGCCCTTTCAGTTATTTATTCAACAAAAAAATCAGTAGACGTAATGGTCTACTGGCGAGAAAAGGAAGTCCGCCCTTGGCCTCAGAAAGCTGGTTATTGATCCCTTTAGTAGAAATGGCTTCTTGTAAGGAGAAGTGCCCACCAGACGTCACTCACATCAACATGGTGAGATGTCTGACCCGCTCCTCCGTGCAAAATTCCTTCACCTGCAGGAGGTTTGTGGGTTTTCTTGCACATACTGCCCGTGTCAAACACAACATTTCAATGGGATTCAAATCAAAACTTTGACTAGGCCAGTCCGTAACCCATCATTTACTCTTTTCAAGCCATTCCTTGGTGGATTATTCTAGTGTGGTTAGGATCATCATAGTGTTCAAAGGTTCTTCTTAACTTTCAGACTTTCGGCCTCACATTCTCCTCACGTACACTTTGGAATGGCACCAAATTCATAGTTGCCGTGATGACTTCAAGCTGCCCAGACCCTGAGGCAGCAAAACAACCCCAGACCAGAACATTTTCCACCACCAGGCTTCACAGTTGGTATGAGGTTCTTCTGATGAAATGCTGTCTTTGGTTTGCACCAAACATGTCTACTGTTACTGTAGCGAGAACAACGCTGGATTTGAGGGGTTTCATTAATGAGGGGCATCAGAGCACATTAAGGCTTTTTCCATCCATAGATGAACACAACTCGCTGCTCGCTCCATTCAAAGGCCATCAAGGGCCATTCCAGAGCTGGCAGGACTAAAGACTAATCAAGGAGTCAATCACCTGGTAGCCTACTATCGAGTTTAATTATTTTAACCAGCTCTCCTTATTTTGGATATTCTTTGTCCGCAGATTCTGTTTCCGTGGTTTCAGTCATCTCCAATTTGCAGTGGCCTGAAATATTAAATGGATGGAATTCCAGAAATAAATGATTGCTGAATTCCATGCGCAGTGTGCAGTGAATACCCAGCAGGCACCAGCAGTGCGCGGGAGGGACGCCCTTTGTGTCTGACATCATTTTCACCACGCTGATGCGGCAAGTACAGTATAAACCGGCCCTTAGCCTCTAGAGTTCTCACCGACCACATTCACTGCCACGTTTTACCAAAGTCGTGAAAATAACCCTTCATTTTCCTTAACCCTCTTAGCATTAGACGTGAGCGTTACTCAGTGTTTTATCTTGGTAGAGTAATATATATATTGCTCTACTTTCCCCTATTGTATTATTAATATGTAGCCTTAGAATGCCTAATCTCACAAACTTACCACTGCATATAACTTATCCCCACCTTCCCTTCTACATCTATAACCTCAGGCAATTCGATGTAGTAAAAAGACAAGCAGGAGTTAAGTTACACATAAAATAATGTATTACTGATAATATTCATAAATAATAACTGAATGCAAAGTACATTTGAATATTGGCAACCATACAACCTGATAAAATGGTGATGTGTAATTCAGGTGGCACACAGACTTTTAGTTATTTAATGTCTCTAGTTAAGGCATCATTGGTGCTCAGCTTTTAGCTACTTGTCTGTTCAAAATGGCTGAAGCTATGCTCTTCATTGGGTTGTCTTCAATTCATGGTGTGATGGTCTTCATCAGTTGTTAGCAAGAGAAAGATACTTTTACATCATCACAGGTTAGCAAGAGAGATGCTTCTTCATCATATGTTGGTTAGAGAGAGAGAATGTGGTTGAGCAAGCAAATTTATACGTTTTCTGTCCAAGCCCTACAGCCAATAAGCTAACCTGGCTTTATTTGGGGAATGAGAGAAAGACTCGGCAAACTGGTTTAAGACACATCCCCCAAATCCTGTCGTAAAATTACAAAGAAAAGTCGTAAACGGGGGGGGCAAACACAAATGCCTCTCACCAAAGTAACACTAAATTACATTGCCTAAATTACAAATAAAGACTTACAAAACATTTATCAAGTTATATGCAAAATCTTACATCACAACACTCGTGCCCTAAAAACAGTGCTAACAGCATTAGTCCCGAGTGTCATTCAGGCCACCGTATAGACGCGTCTCACATAAGACCTAAGGTATACTCTATAAGGCTGTGAAAGTACCAACAGCGTTAGTGCCGAGTGGTACGCGGGGAAAAGTGTAGGCAAGTCTCGTGTAAGTGTCAGGCCTGAGCGTTATCTGACAACGGTGCAGACACGTCTTCTCCTAGCCTTATAATAGCTTATGATAATATTTATAATAATATTATAATATTTATAATATTATAAAGCCTTATAATGGCTTATGATGATGAAGTGAATCTGTCTTCAGGCAGTGAAACTGAAAGGCATTCTGGGAATCTGAAAGTGACACTCACGTGACTCGCACATGAGCATTGTGCTGTTCCTATTATTATAAGTATTGTTGTTATTTGTATCATAATTATACTTTCTACACGTCTGACTTTTTGTACTTTTAGTGTTTTGCACGTTTTACAGTAAAAAGATGAGATTTAATAAAAAATGGCATTTTTCAAGCCAAAAAAATGCAATGCTTTTTATGGGATTTTTTTTTTTTTTGAGAAAAAATGTAACGCTCAGCCTCACTGGGTCACATGTTTTGGGCCTGTGTGACAAGTGCCTGGTCACACTTGCAGGTAATCTAACTTAAACACCATTAACAGATCCGACTACGCCACCCAGTTTTATTAAGAGACTGGAAACTCTTAAGATTTACAGAAAATAGCAAACAGGGTTCTTTAAATTGGGCGGTGAGTAAACACACAATGAAAGGCACAACAGTGATTTCAGGAAAAGCAACACTAACTTCTATTATACAAGACAATATAAAGTACACTTAAAAGACATAACAAAATCTAAAAATACCAGAAACGAATTTCCTTTTTTTTTTTGAAAGGAAAACACACAGTCCACACTCTAAAAGTCCGTCAAAAACAAGAATTGGAGGATACAACCTTTAGTGGTGCAGAGTTCAGTTTGCGCACTGTGCTACCCCAACAATTAACCGTCCAACTGTCCACTGATGCACTCTGTTCACCAGACACTTGTTTCCCAACAGAAGATTTTTCCAGTTGTTGAATCCCTATCAGCGTCTCTTCGTCGTTCCTTTTTTTTTCCACTCTGGGCTTCTTGTGTTGCTGTGACCTAGGCACACCTCACTTCTCGTCTGCCAGCTTTGCTCGGTCCTTTCATGCGGCTAACCCTCTCTCGCTGGACCCACAACTGGCGTCTCCTTGTGGAGCTGTCCCTTCCTCCCTGGAAGTAAGTGTTGCCATCCTTGTGCCTCAATGTCGTGCCAGCCACGTACCCTTGTCAGCCTGCGAGCCCTTGTGCTCTGTCCGAGTGTCTTGGCAGCGTTCTCAGTGGACTGTCCCTCTCTCTTTGCCTTCTCCTGGCCAGAGATTAAATCTCCTTCAGTCCCTGCAATTATCAGTTCTGGACAATCAGATTAAACAATGGCACATCTACATTTCCTGGGTTTAACAAATAATGAAAACACAAGTTAACAAAATGTATTGTTACCAACCATTAATGAGTACAGATCTGCTGTTTAGAAGCAAATATTGTCAAACATGTTAATTGCCAAGTCAGGTAAATACAGAAATCCTCCAAGGACTGTCATCACAACTTGGTATTGTTTGTAATCTCAACCAGCCAAAAACTTCAAATTGGTGACTCTTTTTTGCAATACAGCAAATACCTACAATCTGCAGAGAGCCTTTTCACTTCTCACCCCCAGTCCCAACAATGGGTACCCAATGGAACCACCCAGTGTACAAAAAAAAGTCCCCCTCTGACACCTGCACCAACTTAACATCATTCTGGACAAAAAATTTAAGTGCCTTTCAGACAGCCTTGGTGTCCCAGTCCCTCTTCACCCATTAACAGCTGTGTCTGGTGCTCTTCCAGACAGGCGAGAAGGACAAACAAACTGTGATTGCATTTACTACACTATTGGCACGCAGACTTATTTTGCTAAACTGGAAGAATCCTAGCTCTCCTCCTTTAAGTCAGTGGGTAACTGATGCTTTATATTATTTGAAATTGGAAAAAATCAAATTCTCAGTTAGAGGATCTGTGCAGAACTTTTTCAAAAAAGTTCTTGTAGCGTAGCGCAGGTAGTGATGCCCAACAGAGCAGAGTCCCTATTGGCATTTACAGGATTTGAACCAGCAACCTTCCGATTGCCAGTGCAGATCCCTAGTGTCAGAGCCACCACTAAGGAAAAAGAAACAACTAAGGAGTCTGAGTCACGTCAATTAAAATGAAGGCAAAAGAAGTTAATTAGCAGCAAAAACAGGTCACTTATAAAGAAGATGGTTAGAATGAAAACCTGCAGCCACTGTGGCTCACCAGGACCGGAGTTCGACACCCGTGCTCTGTAGTATGTAAATTCACATAAAAAATTACATACCTGTTTGCCTCATCCCTCATAAGCTGAAAGGCACTTTCTGGAAAGTAGTCGAGTGGCTGGTAATCGGTAGTGTCCGCCGGCACGCCATGTTGTTTGATGAAGTCCACTTTGCCAGCTTGCCTCCCACAGATCTCTGTCTGTGTAGTCCTCCAGATGATCTGCATCCAAATCGCAATTTGAGAAGTGTCTGCCTAGTCCTCCCAGGGCGAACGTTAATGTAGGCACATTGGCTGCATGATCATCTGGGGACCGATCAGCCGATGCAGGTACCTGACTTTTGTTTTCGATCTCCAGATCATCTGCATCAAAATCGGAGAGCGATAAGTCTGATTCAGGAATAATATGCAATAAATAATACATCTGCTTTGCACATTCGTTTTGCTCTCTCGCCTGACGCCTGATCGTCGATGTTGTTTACCCTGCAGTACTCATACGCAAATAGGGATTCAACGTCAAATCGATGAGTCTTACACTTCTCCTAGCAAAGCGGATCTGCCTATAATGTAACGGTGAGTTTCATCGATGTTGACAGGTTTTTTTTTTCACTCTCTGACACTGAATGTCAACTTTAGTCAACATCAGCCCTCAACCCCTTGTGTTGACAAAAGTTGACATCCGTCCTAAAAGAGTTAAACTATGTGTGTGTTTACAAGATATTTTTCATTGCTCCATCGTCCCTTGAGGGTTTAAACTAAAATGTCTGAAGTGTATTTGAGATAAAGAGGCAGAGCACAAGTATAATTATCCATCCATCCATTATCCAACCCGCTATATTCTAACTACAGGGTCACAGGAGTCTGCTGGAGCCAATCCCAGCCATCACAGGGCGCAAGGCAGGAAACAAACCCCCGGGCAGGTCACCAGCCACCGCAGGGCACACACACACCAGGCACACACCAGGCACAATTTAGAATGGCCAATGCACCTAACCTGCATGTCTTTGGACTGTGGGAGGAAACCGGAGCACCCGGAGGAAACCCATGCAGACAATGCGGAGAACATGCAAACTCACTTCCAGGAAGCGACCCCGGGTCTCCTATCTGTGAGGCAGCAGTGCTACCCACTGCGCCACCATGCCACCCAAGTATAATAATATGAAATGTATTTTATTATAATTTAAGATAGACAGATAGATACCTTATTAATCCCAAGGGGAAATTCACAAAATTTAATGTTGGTACATCTTATTGTGTGAAATCCATCAGTTAATCGTTATCATAGACATGTATTTAATGAGGAACAGCTGATATATAGGGTCACTACTATCTGCGGTAGATCACGGAACGTCTCACAGGGGTTCTTCTATATCATCTACAGCTGTCCCCTGCAGCTCCACTCACGTAGTAGTGAAACAGCACAAATTTTAAAAATCAATTAAGAAAAAAAATGTAAATCTGGCATAGCGGAAGGAAGGTACGTGCCAATGTCAAACGTTGGCACTGTATCTGATCATGTTCAGTTCTGACGGGAGAGCGTCCCCCATGTGGGGAGAAAAGCACATGGCCGTGATATCTCTGGCAATTAGCAGGTAAAAACACATGTAGCTCTGATCTCTCTTTCTCAAAAACGTCAAGCGTTACTCCTTAACAATCTGTAGACGATGATGTCTGTTGAACAAACGGGTATCGCTAACTAAGCAGAGGCAAGGTGCACTCCAACACGTGGCGAGAGGTAGAGCGACTCAAACAGAGGCTGGCGCGTGAGTGAGGATGGTCCTACCTGGCTCCCTACTCCTGAGGTCCTGTCTCTCGAATTTGCGCAAATAAATTGGTGCAGCAACCGAACTATAATACTTAGTGCGATGAGAGAAGTCGCAAAATCAACCGTAATGTTCAAGCAAATTACAGAAAAATCTGTTAAGTAGTTCTCTCGTGAAAAGCAGACAGACAGACGTTGGATTTTATATATAGAGAGAGAATACGTTTTCTTTCCTGTCTGTTCTGTTACTCCGTCTGGTTGTCTGAGGTCATAAATATAAAAAGTAGTGTACCGTATGAGGGCGATAACAGAGACGTGAGGAATTTTGTTAAGGTCTACTGTAAGATAAACAACAAAACAACAATACAGAATTGGGGTACCAGCCCGGCAACCCTGCTGAACTGAATTGCAAGCAAAAAGGAACATTTAATAATTGAGGAGACTTCTTTTTCAGACGAGATGTTCAAGAGCGAACTACAAAAGGTGGCAGACCTTCCAATTTTCAAGAAGCGAGTCCAGGTGGACAGCCACCGGATGTGATGTCAGAGGTTTTATAGCCATCAGTCATCCAGTCTGCAGGGGAAGGAAGAGAGAGAGGCATTAGGACAACCCCTGGTCTGGCAGAAGAATTACATTCACAGTCCCTTCAGCTTTCCTCTATGTGCATGGGGCGTGATAATATGCGATAAAGGTTATAAGCAGGAATAGGGTCACTCCTAGGATGCTAACATGACTAATTTCATGTTGGATCAGAGGTTTCAGTTCTCCTCTTCCTTTTAGTGTATAGTTTTGAACCTTTTATTAGTTACAAGCCTTACACTTAATTTTGGGCCGTGTTAGGCCTAGAGGAGGAGGTTGGGAGCCTGCACTGAATACAGCCCGTTGCTGGACCCACCACATGACAAACCACCCGGCTTGGGACCTGAGTGTAGCCGTGGTAACTGCCATAAAGTTTGGTGCCAGGGTACCTGGGGTGAGGCCTATTTTGGGGTCAGGCTCACTGAATCCTCGTTTTGACTGGTGTTATTTAGAGGCCTATTGACCCTTTTTGTGCTTTGTTGGATCAAATTTCACAATGCAAATTTTTACAATTCTATGAAGTCTAGATTCCTTTGCATGGATTTCCAGGTTTACATATTGGGTTTTGGCACACCATCTTTGCTTGTTTGGTTTTAACCTCTGTCTGCCTATGATTTTTATTTTTTCTTCCATTTTCCAGTCCTTGTTTCCCAGTGTTTGTGCCTTGCCAGTATTACATTGCAAGGCCAGAACACGGCCAATCAATCACAGGGTATATTTATATGCCATCCCTACGTAAGGCCTGTTTACAGTTGACGATTAAACTAACGAGCTTGTCTTTGCGATGTGGGAGAAAAAGTTTCCAGTGATAAGGCTCTAGGGAATGGAATCTTATCCAGGCAACAAGTGGGACAAAGCAGATAGAAATATTAGCTTGGTTTTGGTTTGTTACATTAAATTCAGCTTCAGCTCATCTCTTTTGGAACATTCGGTCCAGCTGGTCCTGCATGTCCTAATTTATACAAAAGATGAGATCCCATTAATTCTTTTTGAATTTTTTTTTTTTTTTCTGTGAAGCAGACCAAGTCAGAACAGTAAAAGATGTCCTTGAACAAGTCTGGGATTACCTTCAGCAGAAGAAAATCAGTACACTGTTAGAGTGAACCAGAGAACAAAATAAATCCTGACGCAGAGAGTCGATCCTCAAATTAGAGAAGCTGGGGTTCTGAGGAAAGGCTTTTCATTTTCTGGACTGAAAGCAATGCAGGCCTTTTTAATGCCGCGTGTGTGGACAAAGTGTTCAATAAGGGTCATGGGGTAAATGCCCCCAACACATTTGAAAATTCACTGTTTTGAATAAATATTAAGTATTAATATTTAATATTGATTAATCTATACTAATAAAAGGCAAAGCCCTCACTGACTGACTCACTCACTCACTCATCACTAATTCTCCAACTTCCTGTGTAGGTAGAAGGATGAAATTTGGCAGGCTCATTCCTTACAGCTCACTTACAAAAGTTAGGCAGGTTTCATTTTGAAATTCTACGCGTAACAGTCATAGCTGAATCCTACTTATGTACATATATACGGCCATAGCCTGTAGCTCGGTCGTCGTGTGAGGCGGAGTTGCGTCCCTCATCGTCACGCCTCCCACGTAATTGAGTGCCTGCCCATATAAGGCCGTCCGTCAGCAGCAATCCAATAGACGCGCTGCCGCTAAATATTCGCAGGTGAAGGACTGTGCTTATGCAAACGAAGATGAGCTGGTCACGGATAGAATAGTGCTTGGCACAAACTCAGCAAAAGTGCGAGAGAAACTTTTAAGTGCCGGGTCTGAGCTAACATTAAATAAATAAAGCCGTGGACATCGCAAGATCGCACGAGATAGCACAAGCACAGCTGAGAACCTTCGATGCATGTACTCCGAGCGGCTCACGTGAACTGACTGTGAACGCAGTACACAGACAACAAGCAAGAGCTCCAAAGAGCGCTGAACAAAAAACGCATTACACAATTGAGACGGAAGCAAAAGACTATGAAGCGAGTGACGCATACAAGCATATTCATAAGTGCAGCTACTGTGGAAACAAAGCACACGCACAAACAAGCATAAAGGTTTGGGGTTTCCGGCCCCGTATACTGTAGAAATATCACAAAAAAATATTGTAGTCATCAACAACGGTCAATACGTGGTTGTATCACAGAGTCGACCGCCCAAAGATGGCGGAGGAGGAATATTTATGGAGGAGGGACCGGAAGAAGAGAGGTATGCTGGGTATGAGCCGAGTTGCGAGATTGGAGGAAGCAAGAAGATGTAAAAAAAAAATTTAAGGGTTGCATTTTTGAATGGGCGTATAAGTCGGGGTCTGATTTTTATGATCGATTTTTCAGGTTTTAAGACCTGACTTATACGTGAGTATATACTGCAATTAATAATTAATTACTGTTGCAAAAATAATTAAAATTAGTCACACACATGTGGGACACGTAGTAGCATGCAACGTTTAAGTCCTGGCCTTCAGTATTTTGGGACAAAAATGGCTACCCCTCTCTTCCAACACCCTAATCTGGATTGGCATTAACAGAATACTCTACCCAAAACTTTTTTATAAACGTTACTTACACCTTCTAGTCTGTAGCAATTACCGAGAAACATTTTTAATCTTTCCATGAAGAAATAGATCACAACGTTTGTGAGAGAATGGATGTCTATGGAGACAAATGCTGGACAACAGCAGTAAATCAGGCTATGTAATAAGCACAAACCAATCAGAGCTCTCTATGTTTTGGGAAGTCTACATTTTTACCCATCCACACTGCAACATTCCTACGTGGAGACTAATTCCAAGACAGAACTCCGCTAAAATGTTTAGACGTTTTACAATCGGCCACAAGAGATAAGAAGTCTCGATTAACCTGCCCAACAAGCACCATGTAAAGAAACTCCACTATGTTTAGTGTGTTTTTCTTCCATTAGGGTTGACCAATCAGGGAATGAGACATTTGTAATGAGCAAGATCCAATCACATAAAATGTGTGAGCCAATCATAGTGTGATTAAAGTCCTTGTTTTCAAAAACGCTTCGTTTTCACCCATCCACCCTTCAACTTTTTCCAACACTATGGATCGGCGGTGTGTTTTCAAAAGTTTCCATTTACGGGGGACTTGAAACCCATAGGAAAATTTTACTTTTCAAAAGTTGATCTCTGACGGCAGATGAAACTTAAGAGATTCTCATATATGTTTAATTTTAAAAACAACTTTGTCACAGATGTTTCTCCTACAATTCCTTATGACAAACAGCTTCAGACAGAAAGGAGACCTGAGATGCAACTGAGGCAAAAGAAGTCAAAATTGAGAATTTGGTTTGAAAAGCATGCTGCTTTTTGTGAGATCTCTTTCTAGTCTTCAGAAGACTTCATTTTTTTACTTATGATGGGGCTGATGCCTTTTATCTGAGGTGACTTACAACATTTTAGACAGGATTGCTTACATTTCCCTTAGAGCACGGGCAGATGAAGTGACTTGCTTTGGTGTCAGAAGTGGGATTTCAAAACACACAATCTCAGGGTATGAAGCCCAAAGTCTTAACTACTATACCACACTGCCTGCCTTTGTTTTCCAGAATGAGTGGAACCTAATTGATGAACAGCAATAAAAATTAAAATGACTAACAGCTGTAATAAGGGAGACAAAAGCAGAGAAAAGGTTTGTGGGATCCACCTCGTATATTCACACACCAACAATGCAAAACTGAGTAGCAACAAAGAAATCACAAAGGACTGAGTCCAAAACGGGAATAAGGGGAAAGGTGAGGCGGGTGGTCTTTTATAGGCGGGTCCGTAAGGGAACTGGTGGACGTGATGTCAGTACGAGGGCATGGTCTGGAGGGGGAGGCAGAAGCTGTTTGGGCTTCAGTTGGTTTGTCCTTTCTGATGGTCTTTAGATGAGCAAGAAAAGACAGTGCACTGACTCCGTTAAGGCCTTTGACTGCCTCCCATGCACTCGTGAGTGACGGGTATGATTCAGAAGCCAAGACTGCAGATTTGTAATCATAGTAAAGTATTTTATAACTACTGGCCATACATTTCACCATTTATTACTAAGCACGCAATTCAAATACATTCATATTGCCAACAAAAGACATTATATGGAAAAATCTGATCCCATGGTGTGACTATCCTGAGATCTTTGAAACTCCAGAGGAGACCTTTGTGAGAACATTGGGGTATTTTGTCTTAGGAGAAACATCTGAGAAGCAGGAGACAAAAGAACATGTCTTTATGACAGCGTTTCTCAACCTTTACGTATTTGCGACCCGAGTTTTCATAACAGTTTTAATCGCGCCCCCTAACGTTTTTTTGAAACCCTGATAAAATTTATTCCTATATTTTTTGCTGCCGAAACACCACTATTCATAGAGAAATTTTAAACTTGTAGCAAAATTACGCCACATATGGCAACACTGCCCACCTCTTCTTTCTTCTTGCGCTTTAATGGAAAGTTTCAGTCTTTGCCGAATTTATGATATATCATAGATGCATATTTTATTATATCTACTTCACTTTTATCAACATTTATCTAACTCTATATTTATTTTTCTTGTATCAGAATGTAGTTTAAGTTAATTTGTTTTGGTTTCAATAGATGTATTTTTCATATTTTCGATTCTTGTTTTCTTAATTTCACATCTTTGTGCCCCCTTTTTTGTTACTGTGACAGATAGGGGACGCTGTCGTCCCCTTGAACCCTCAGGTCAGACGCTAGACACCAGATAAAAGTCCAAAAGTTGACTTTAGTATTACAATAATGTGCACAAAGCACCCTCCTCTTCACAATACTCATAAATCAACAATCAATAATCAATAATACAATCCTCCACTCTCCCAGACGCGTTGCCACCCTGCCACACAGCTCAGCTCGTTTGTCTGGGATTTCCCAGAGTCCTTTATAGTTCTTGACCCGGAAGTGTTTTCTCTCTCTCTGTCCATGTGACTGATAACACTTCCGGGTCAGATAAAAACTCCTCTTCTTCAACCCGGAAGCACGCCATTTCCTCTGTCCATGTGACTAGGACGCACTTCCGGGTTGTAGGCAAAACACTCGTTGCTCCTCCCTGTAGCGCCTTCTAGCGGCCCCTGTGGTATCCAGCAGGGCTATGGATGAAAACTCCATTGTCCATAATTCCCTGCTTGCATTCGGGGCACCTCCATGTTTCAGGGAGGGCTCCACCTGGTGGCCTGGGGGTATTGGCCGGGATGACTGACCGGCCATATATCACAGCCCCACAGGTTGAGAACTGCCACTTTATGATCTTATTGTTGTCAAGCAGAAAGCAAAAAGATATTAAGGAGATCTCTTTTTATGTTTTTTAATTTGTATGGGAAATGGGTTATGTCGATGAAAGGCAAAAATGGAAATGAATAGCCAAAACAATAATAGCAGTGTGGACGTAGCCTAAAATGCACCGTTCCAAACCACAAATAAAACCCAACTTTGTGCCTTCTTCCTTATCAAATATCTGCATGGTGGAAAGCCTCCAAGGTGCACCAGTGGTTACACACGTCCATGCTGAAGGCCATTTTTACAAAGCACGAGGAACCAATCCCACGTGAGAAGTCCCGTTAAGTTGGACTATGCTTCAGTGCGGTTTGGGCCTTCATCAGATTGAGAAAACTAAATGGAAAAACCCTAATTTTTTCCCCCTCTGCTCTCTTCTTCTTCTTCTTCTCATCTCTCTTACCCATCTGCAGCTTTCTGGTCATTCATGTGGTTTGTGGGCTTCTGCTTCCTGACCAACCAGTGGCAGGTATCCAAACGAGAAGACAACCCTTTGAATGAAGGAGCCGACGCAGCACGGGCCACCATCACATTTGCCTTCTTCTCCATCTTCACCTGGGTAAGTCCTATCCTTTGCTACCCTTCTCATTATACACCCCAACCCTATCCTGCTCCTAATCACTGCCAGGCTGTCCCACCACCAGCACACTTGTCCTATAATTACATTCTTCTATTTTTTTTTTTTTCTTTATGTATTTATTTTTTGTTCTTTCAGGGAGTCCAAACCTACATGGCTGTAGAAAAACTACAGAATGTTACTTTTGAGGAAGAGTACAATAAACTTTTCCCTCAGGCGACCCCCTGATGACTTAACCATCACCCCCTTTCCCCTCTCCAGTTTGACACCTTGGTGTGGACCAGGCCCGACTTTAATGAAAAGACGAGGTGTGGATGTACTGTATGTATGTATGTATGTATGTATGTGAGTGCTGCTGGACTGTCTGCCCACCTCCCACCATATAACGTGGGGCGTAAAGTGAATTAAAGGAGCGTGTGAAGGGGAGAAGAATTTAGGGCACAGACCACACCGAGGTTCCTGTTGAACACAATGCTGCTGCTTTATCTGGAAATTTCTCTGTGCTTTGTGCTACTTTCTGTTGCATGTCTGTTATATTTTTTTCAATGATAACCTTAGACCCCCCCCCCCCCCACTGCCGCCCCCTTAACAATGTAAATTGTGTACTGATTTGATTTGCAGCTTTTTGTTCTTATTATTTAAAGACCAAATACAACGTGAGCCCAAACCCTTAATATATACCATGAAGACGTTTGTCTTGCGGAGGGCAAAGTGATGACGACTGTTCCTGGCTGAGGCGATACAAATAGATTTTATGTTACATAATCCATACGGCAACCCTTCCCAAAAATAGCTCAGGATATAAATATCATTGAATATGTCAGGGAAAAATTACATTCAGCATTAAACTGGTGAGAAAAATTCCTAGACCGTGGATATGAGCCATCGAGAAAAGGATTTCGTTTTACTGGGAAATACGGCAATGCAGACATTGAAGGTTGTGGGTCGGGGACTAACATTAATGGGGAACCCCCAACAGAAATGATATCTGAGGGGTATTTTTGCCTTTTTCCATCATATATTGAATTGTTGAGGGATTTATAGCTGACCAGTAAGAAATCGCCTCTACAGAGTTAGCGGTGGGCTAAAGGTCTTGTGAACCCATTGGGGGAAACCGAAAATTCCAGTTACCTGCTGGAAAAATGTCTGCCATTGTCTCAACCCAGGGTTACCAGTATTAAAGCTCTCGTCTTATCCTGGTCGGTTTGTCATGTGTGACTGTTATAATAATAAATGAATCCTTGTTGTTCTCCTCTTCTTGTGTCCAGACTCTTTAGGGGGGGGGGGGGTCCAGCCCTGCAAAGACATTAAGCATATGCAGTATTATACAGGGCCCTCCATAATCCTTGATTCTGACGAGATTAACTTAACTTTCGTTTAAGGGGATTTGCATGCATTTCAGTCACACAACACTTTTTCTACATGTCAACCCCCCCAAGAATAATGTAATAATCAACACCGTTAGTTTAAATAATCAACAGAATAAACATAAATGAGATTCATGAGCCCCAGCCAGGGGAGGAACCCTGGCTGAAACGGGACAACCCTTCGCATGGGCAACAGCTCCATTAAGTGGCACGTTATTGACCTGCAGAAAAAGGGGAGAGCCCGCGATACATTAGAAATGTGAAACTGTGCTGGCAAGTTGTTACAAAGTCCCCTGCGGTTTCTTAATCTGATATCCTCCGGCGCCGAGATCGGCTATCTGCAGTGGTCAGGTTTTGCATGTAACGTGACATTGGCTTCAACAGGACACATTCCTCAGAGTTTTGCTCACCTCCTGCGTAGAAGGTCATTATTATTAAATATCTGGCTGATAGCTTCCTCTAAGGTGGCTTATAAGTGCAGGAGATGGGACAACTGTTTATAAATAATATCATGAAGGACATGAAGTCACACCATGGGGATGGAGCCGGCAATTGAAGTGACAATCTTTGAGCTACGTGTGATTAGAATTTGAGGGTTTCCAAATGTAATCCTGGGTTAAAGTCACTTCCTCTACACCCTCTCGCCGTTCTCCTCCCATAAACGCAACTAAATCCAGATTACCAGTAAAGCAGATGGTACAACCGCTCTACCTACCCCAGTGTTGATTTACATGTATGAATTAAATACCCACCACTCCCGACCCCCTATATTCTCTTCTCCCGAAAACTGCCAATTATTCTGTGGAGGATTTGCTTCCAGCAGGTAGGAACAGGAGGTTAGAGGGCAAGGAATGAAAGAATGGGATTTGCCTTAAGATCTTTGCACTAATGAATGCTGACGCCTTGGCTAAAGCTGACTAATGTGATTAATTAAGGACGCTAATCAAACTGCTTTGTGTCTTCTTTGTTTTCTCTCCCTCCCCAACCTTCTTCTTTGTTTTCTCTTACTCTTTTTATGTGTGAAATCTGATCCTCACGATCCCCGACATTTCAATGTCAATGCAAACTGTTTACCCCATGCATCTGCTTGTCTTGTCTTGTCTTGTCACTGCCATCATGCTTCTACTCACTCTCCCCCCAAAACTTACTGTACAACCCTCACCTCTCTTTCCTTTGCTAATTCTGTATACCGGTTTACCATTCCTG
>JANRMT010049829.1:15199893-15239184 GCA_026402145.1 Polypterus bichir lapradei
CCATTACTGGTATTTAATAAAACGGATACTTCACGAGTAACACACACTTGTTGAAATGGGGCCAGGATGAATGGTGACCTGCTTGTGGTTACTTTGTCTTTTTCATGCCGTTGTTAATTGGCAGCTGGTTAACAAAGAAGAAGCAGTCAGTGCAGCTGTTTTAAGACTTAAAGTAGCAATTAAGGGTTTAGAATCTTAACAAGCAAGTTAACTGAAGTGAAGGACAAAAATGTTGCTTGAGTACTAATTGCTCCAGCAGGAATAATTGGCTTTTTTGAGTAAATCTGTCCCTTTTTTTAAATGCATCTAAATGTCTTAAAATACTTTAACACAAAAAAAGCAAAAAAAAATCTATGCATTCAAAATGAGTATAATGACAAGTAAAGCAGATTTCAAAATTCTTTAGAGTCTAGCGTTTTGCTTATGGATTTATGTAAATAAAAATGCAGCTGTCACTTATTATTGCACACATAAAGCATATTTACCATCTTGGTGAATACAAATTCTAATTAGGCGTGTATTGTAAGTGAGGGTCCACTGCTTGTTTGGTACTTTGTACCTGATGCTGCTGGGGTAGGTTCTTGTACCCATAGCCTTAAAATTCAATTAAAGGTGTGTGGTTGTTAAAGGATAGATACCATATATACTCACATATAAGTCGGATCTTGAAACCCAAAAAATTGATCATAAAATCAGACCCCGACTTGTACGCCCGTTCGCAAATGCGACAATTAATTTAACATTTTTTTTACACCGTCTTGCTTCCTCCAGTCTCGCACCAGTTTCTCGAATTTTGTCACAACAGCGCGGTTACCAGTTTTTTCTGCCACTTGAATGACTTTTAGTTTAAAGCCAGCTTCATGTTTTCTTCTGATCGATTATTTAATCAAATCAAACCTAAATAATTATCCCATGACAAACTAAATATTTTTATAAAACACAAAAAATCAGATAGGGGTGTGTTGTCAAGCTTTAATTAGTCTAGAACAGGGGTCCTCAATCACAGTCCTGGAGGGCCGCAGTGGCTGCAGGTTTTTGTTCTAACCCGGTTGCTTAATTTGAAAGCAATTGTTGCCAATAATTTAATTTCATGGCTTGTTGGTGCTGTAACTCTGCCATGTCAGCTCATTCTCATATTTTAGATTTTCTTCGCCTTTCTAAGGATACCATCCAAATGATTTGAAGTCTGCAATGGATGAGTGATTCTCAGTCCTTCACTTTTTTCTCTTCACTTTCCTTCCAAGTACTTAATTAACCCCAATAGTGCATGCTAAATACACACGGGTGTAAATGGAGAAATGCTGGTCTCTTTTGTCATTTGCATGTTAATTAGGAGCAATTAAAATACAGTTGTTTAAGACTAAAATAAGCAATAAGGGTTCAAAATCTTAATGAGCGAGACAACTAAAGTGAAGCAGAAGTGTTACTTGAGCAATAAGTGCATCTTATTAAGCGAGTTGGAGCAAAAACCTGCGACCCTCCAAGACCGTGATTGAGGACCCCTGGTCTAGAGCTATGTTTAAAGCCAGGCCTAAAGCCAAAAAGAAAGGTGCCATTACTTATCAAGCTGGGCCAAACGGAAGAGCTCATCTTCGTTCTCTGTTGTGTGTCCCATCCCAATCTGGATCACCTGGTTTTGCCCATCCCTTGATGACTTGCAGAGCAAGGCTCTGTTTGTTCCTGAGAGATAAAAACAAAAACAGGGAATATAAATGGTGATAAATATCAAAAAAAGAAGTTGCAATTAACACGTTTTCCATGAAGATTGATAACGACATAAATATGTGTGACAGGTCTCACGCTTTTATCAATCATATAGCATTATAGAAATACATGAGAACAATTCAAAGTGTATTTTCCAGAACATCGTAATAATCCAAAGCATGTTCATATTTAATGTATCCTCTAGGATCTTTGACCAATCGATTTTACACTTCACTTGTACGACATGTTATTATATTTCTTTAAAGTCACAGGTTATACAGATATAAAAGAAGGATGCTGTCACATAACACACAAGTGGAGCATGCCACACTATGCAGATTTCCATTGCAATGGAGAGCTTCAGGACAAGAAAGTGGTATTTTGTTTGTGAGGTTAACTTATCCCTCTTGTGCCCATGTTTCATATTTGAATAGATTTACAAAAAATGTTATTCAAAACTTTTTAAAATCAGAAGAATTTAAAGTAGGGGTCTTCATCTTAAAAAAAAAAACAACAAACAGCTACAATGGTATACTGTATATTCTCACGTATAAGTCGGGTCTTGAAACCCGAAAAATCGATCATAAAATCAGACCCCGACTTATACGCCCGTTCAAAAATGCGACACTTAATTTTTTTTATTTTTACATCTTCTTGCCTCCTCCAATCTCGCACCAGTTTCTCAGACGCATCAAATTTTGTTACAGCAGCGCAGTTACCTATTTCTTTCACTATTTCAATGACTTTTAATTTAGAACCAGCTTCATATTTTCTTCTGATTGAACACTCCATCGTAGATAAGGGATGCACTTACGATAAAGGTGTATGAGGGTGTGAGATACAAAAAAAACACAAAACAGTGCAAATGTTGCTTTGAAATAGTTCATTTATTACCGTGTGGTCACATAGGCAGGTTACTCTCTCAGGTGGGTGTTAGCATATCATAATCTCTTGGATCATAAGTGTGAGTCTTCCGCATTCAACTTATACGACCGACATTATAAAATACCGGAAATTATACGGTAAAATCAAGCCCGACTTATCAGCGGGAGAACTTAAACGTGAGTATACGGTATTTATATTGGCTGCTTATGTGTCAATTACAATTTAGGAAAAGTAGGCATATACAGAAGATTCACTCAAAAGATGCCCCAAATATTCTGCTGTAACTCCCGTTAGGATGGCGCAATTTCAACCAAAACAATACGCTCTGTACCTTGATGTACGTGTAATCGATTGCATTACATGCGATGCTGGAAGTGGTTTCCGTTTTCTGCCAGACACATTTCGACATGGCGCTCTATGTTCCTGAACGTTTCGGGAAGCGACTCGGGTGTGGGAATAGTAGCAATTTCATGTTATATATAATATATAATGTATACACACACAGACACACATATACATATTGCACAATACACAAGAATTATTTTAATACAAATACCAATATATATACTAGCTGTACCCCATGGCTGCACCCACATAGTAATGAAACAGGACAAACTTTAAAAATCAATAGACGTTGCCACTTTATCTGATCGTGTTCAGCTCTGACGGGAGAGCGTTCCCAACGTGGGGAGAAGAGCACGTAGCCATGATATCTCTGGCAATCAGCAGCTACCCTCTAAAACACACATAGCTCTGATCTCTCTCTCTCAAAAAAGTCAAATGTTACTCCTTAGCAATCTGTAGGTGATAATGTCTGTTGAACAAACAGATATCGCTAGCTAAGTGGAGGCAAGGTACACTCCAATACGTGGCGAGACGTAGATGAACTCGAACAAAGGCTGGTGAGTGAATGGGGAAGGCCCCGCCCCCCCTGCTCTCGGCCGACAGCCACTCTCGTGGATTTTCATAAATACATCGGTACAGCAAGCAGACTCTGGTACTTAGTGCGATGAGAGAAGTCTCAAAGTCAACTGGAAAGTTCAAGCAATTTATAGAAAACAACCAGATCTAAATCCGTTAAGTAATCTCTAGTGGAAAGTGGACAGACATACAGACAGAACACGCTTGGACCACAAAATTTTTGAAACCGTTTCTTAGCGAGCACGCATGGGCCAAGGATAATCTACAGTCCAAATTTCAAGTCCCAAGTCCTCATGGTTCGGGAGATTTCGTGTTGAGTGAGTCAGTGGTATTTGGCTTTTATATATATACTAGCAAAATACCCGCGCTTCGCAGCGGAGAAGAAGTGTGTTGAAGAAGTGTGTTAAAGAAGTTATGAAAAAGAAAAGGAAACATTTTAAAAATAATGTAACATTTGCTTTCTATTTGTTTGCATAAGCACAGTCCTTCGCAAGCAATTATTTAATGTTAGCTTAGACCCGGCACTTAAAAGTTTCTGTCGCACTTTTGCTGAGTTTGTTTCAAACACTATTCTATCCCTGACCATCTCCTTTTCATTTGCATAAGCACAGTCCTTCACCAGCAATTTTAACTTAGTTATAAAGTGATCAAAAGTCTCGTTTATACCCTGCGTCCTCTCATTAAACTTGTATCTCGCGAATATCGTATTCGTCTTAGGCATGACAAACGCCAGCGGCAGCGTGTCTATGAACTTAGTTTAAAGTTAAGCTTTACACCTTGCTTTCCTATTCTTTTGCATAAGCACAGTCCTTCACCAGCAATTATTTAATGTTAGCTCAGACCAGGCACTTAAAAGTTTCTCTCGCACTTTTGCTGAGTTTGTGCTAAACACTATTCTATCCCTGACCATCTAATCTTTGTTTGCATAAGCACAGTCCTTCACCAGCAATTTTAACTCAGTTACAAAGTGATCAAAAGTCTCGTTTATACCCTGCGTCCTCTCATTAAACTTGTATCTCGCGGATATCGTATTCGTCTTAGGCATGACAAACGCAAGCGGCAGCGTGTCTATGAACTTAATTTAAAGTTAAGCTTTACACCTTGCTTTCCTATTCGTTTACATAAGCACAGTCCTTCACCCGCAAGTTTAACTCCATTACAGCAATTTTAACTCCGTTAGAAAGTGATCCAAAGTCTCGTTTATACCTCGTGTCTTCTCATTAAACTTGTATCTCGCGAATATCGTATTCGTCGTAGGCATGACAAACGGCAGTGGCAGCGTGTCTATAAACTTAATTTAAACTTACGGTTTACACCGTGCTTTGTTTCCGCAGTAGCTGCTCTTATGAATATGCTTGTATGAGTCACTCGCTTCATATTCTTTTGCTGCCTTCTCAATTGTGTAATGCATTTTTGTTCAGCGCTCTTTGGAGCTCTACATACTGCGTTCACAGTCAGTTCACGTGAGCCACTCTCTTGTGTGATCTTGCGATATCCACGGCTTTATTTAATGTTAGCTAAGACCTGGCACTTAAAAGTTTCTCTCGCACTTTTGCTGAGTTTGTGCCAAACACTAGACCATCTCATCTTCGTCTGCATAAGCACAGTCCTTCACCTGCGAATATTTACCTTATATGGGCAGGCACTCAATTACGTGGGAGGCGTGATAATGCGAGACGCAACTCCGCCTGACACTGCGACCGAGCTGCAGGCTATGGCCGTATATATGGTCGAAAGTAGGTTCCAGTTATGACCGTTACGCGTAGAATTTCGAAATGAAACCTGCCTAACTTTTGTAAGTAAGCTGTAAGGAATGAGCCTGCCAAATTTCAGCCTTCTACCTACACGGGAAGTTGGAGAATTAGTGATGAGTCAGTCAGTCAGTCGTTCAGTGAGGGCTTTGCCTTTTATTAGTATAGATATATAGATATAACGTCTGTATGTCTGTCCGCTTTTCACAAGAGAACTACTTAATGGATTTAGATCAGGTTTTTTTCTATAATTTGTTTGAACATTCCAGTTGATTTTGCAACTTCTCTCATCGCACTAAGTATCATACTTTGCTTGCAGGAGCGATTTATTCACGCTAATCCGAGAGACAAGGGGAGGGGAAAGCATGATGTCAGGAGTGGGGAGCCGGGCGGGGCCCTCTTCACTCACGCGCCCGCCTCTGTTTGAATCGCTTTACCTCTGGCCACGTTTTGCAGTGTACCTTTCCTCCGCTTAGCTAGATACCTGCAGAGCCGCGGGGGACGGCTAGTCTATATATCAAATCCAACGTCTGTCTGTATGTCTGTCCGAACTACTTAACAGATTTAGATCAGGTTTTTTTCTAGAATTTGCTTGCACATTCTGGTTGATTTTGCAACTTCTCTCATCGCGCTAAAATCATAGTTCGCTTGTGGTACCGATTCATTTGTGCAAATCCGAGAGAGACGCAACGGGCTGAGGGGAGTGAGATGGGGCCCTCCTCACTCACATGCCAGCCTTGGGGCATGTACCTTACCTGCGCTTATCTAGCGAATGAGAGAATTACTTAACAGATTCAGATCATGTTTTTTTCTAGAATTTGCTTGAACATTCTGGTTGATTTTCTGACTTCTCTCATCGCACTAAGAATAATAGTTTGCTTGCAGGAGCGATATATTTGCGCTAATCTGTGACAGAGGCAGCGTATTGAAGGTAGGGGGAAGTGTGACATCACGAGTGGGGAGCTGGTCTACCTCTGTGTTTTGGAGTGTATTTTGCCTCCACTTAGCTAGCGATACCTTTTTGTTTGTTGATTTTTAAAGTTTGTCCTATTTCACTACTACGTGGGCGGAGCCGCGGGGGATGGCTACTCTTATATATAAATGTCTACTCGTGGAAGTGTGTCTGTCTGTCTGCCCGTCCCATAAGCGAGAGGTGGATTCGGAGTAAGTGCTCCATCTCTGAGGAAACAGAAACTTGCTTAGCCACTAATAACACAAGTGAAGCGAGCACATTGGCAAAACGAAAACTCCGAAGAAAGACAAAGTCGCTTAGCTGCTGATAACAAAAGCGAGGCGAGCACATTGGCAAAACGATATCACCGAAGAAAGAGACGCACGCTTAGCTGCTAATAACACAAGCGAGGCGAGCACATTGGCAAAACGATACCTCCGAAGAAAGAGACGCACGCTTAGCTGCTAATAACACAAGCGAGGCGAACACATTGGCAAAATGAAACCTCCGAAGAAAGAGACACTCATTTAGCTGCTAATAACACAAGCGAGGCGAACACTTTGGCAAAACGAAACCTCTGAAGAAAGACAAAGTCGCTTAGCTGCTAATAACACAAGCGAGACAAGCACATTGGCAAAACGATATCACCATAGAAAGAGACGCACACTTAGCCGCTAATACAGAAGCGAGGCGAGCACATTGGCAAAACGAAACCTCTGAAGAAAGACAAAGTTGCTTAGGTGCTAATAACACAAGCAAAGTGAGCACATTGGCAAAACGATACCTCCGAAGAAAGAGACGTACGCTTAGCCGCTAATATGACAAGCGAGGCAAGCACATCGGCAAAACGAAACCTCTGAAGAAAGACAAAGTTGCTTAGCCACTAATGCACAAGCGAGGCGAGCACATCGACAAAATGAAACCTCTGAAGAAAGAGACACTTGCTAAGCTGCTAATACACAAGCGAGGCGACCGCATTGGCAAAACGATATCACCGAAGAAAGAGACACACGCTTAGCCGCTAATCCAGAAGCGAGGCGAACACATTGGCAAAATGAAACCTCCGAAGAAAGAGACACTTGCTAAGCCGCTAATACACAAGCGAGGCGGCCGCATTGGCAAAACGATATCACCGAAGAAAGAGACACACGCTTAGCTGCTAATCCAGAAGTGAGGCGAACACATTGGCAAAATGAAACCTCCGAAGAAAGAGGCATTTGCTTAGCCACTAAAGCACAAGCAATGTGAGCATGTCAGCAAAACAAAACCTCCTAGAAGAGAGATGCCCAGAGTAGTTGATGACGATTTCAATAGTTTCTAGGACCCCGGGCTTTTTACAGCACAGGCTTACACAGTTGGTATATATATATATATATATTTGTCATCTATATATATTTTTTCTGCATGTCAATTTATTTTCTTTCATGGAGACCAAGTTGCCCGAGTTGCTTCGAAAACCTGCATTTTGTAATCTTTCTAGTTAGCCAATAAAAGGTGTCATTTTGCTTGTCTTCTCACTACATTCATAATGGTGAACATGGTACAACACCTTAGTACTTTTCTTTCATAGTAAAACAAATACAGTGGGTGTTTGCGGACCTTCTTTGCTTAGAAACCCTGTCTTCTTTTTTGGAATGGTGTTTTTATGTGTGAATGCTGAAGGCCAGTGGAACTGCGTGATTGCCCAGGTATGAATGAACCCAGTTAAGTTCCTAGTTTGCTTAGTCTCGATTGCTTGTGTGAAAGACGTTAATACATCTGGCAACATGGATAGCACAGTCAGTGTTTTATTTACTAGGAAAATGTGCCTTGGGTATTTGATCTTTTAAAGCTCACCCTAAATGCCATCTGTGGTCCTCCTCAGTAAAGAGTATCAGGTAGCATGTAGAATGTGCATTTGAATTAAAGTATACATCAAAATATTTGCAAATTGTGAGATGAAATGTCCGGTTACTCCTACTTCGAGGAGTAAGATTAAAAACTTTTGTAGAATACTTAAATTGTATTTCTAACTGGCATTTTAAATCACATGGATTCTTGTATGTTATTAAGGGCTGCCACCTGATGGCTAAGATGAGGCAGTGGTTTATCCGCACATGC
This sequence comes from Polypterus bichir lapradei, assembly GCA_026402145.1. Classification (NCBI taxonomy): domain Eukaryota; kingdom Metazoa; phylum Chordata; class Cladistia; order Polypteriformes; family Polypteridae; genus Polypterus; species Polypterus bichir. The sequence goes on from JANRMT010049829.1 coordinate 15,208,207, forward strand.
TCAGAAAACAGTGACGATTTGATAAAAAAGATGTTAAAAACAGCATTTTTTTTTTCCTAGTTCAACCGAGAGACTTAATAACATCTGACATGAGAAAATTTGCAGATCTCTGCTGCAATGAAAGCTGTTACTACTTGTCAAGAAACAGTGACGTGAAGCAGCTGTTTTTCATCATGCCAGTCACTGATCAGCAGTCCTTCCTACTGCTTCTTTTACACTGCCTATCCAAATCATAAAATTAAGTAGTTTTGAGGTTTATCATTGATACAATACCAATTAAAGTTAGTTTTTCCTAAGAGAACTTGCTTAATGACAGACAGACAGACAGATTGACAGATTGATTGATTGATTAATCCCAAGGGGAAATTCACATACTCCAGCAGCAGCATACTGATAAAGAACAATATTAAATTAAAGAGTGATAAAAATGCAGGTATAACAGATAATAACTTTGTATAATGTTAACGTTTACCCCCCCCGGCTGGAACATCTGAAGCATCTTATTGCAGAGGTTGAAGGACACCAGCCTTCTAAGGAAGTATAGTCAGCTCTGTCCTCTCTTGCACAGAGCATCAGTATTGGCAGTCCAGTCCAATTTATCATCCAGCTGCACTCCCAGGTATTTATAGGTCTGTACCCTCTGCACACAGTTGCCTCCGATGATCATGGGGTCCATGAGGAGCCTGGTCCTCCTAAAATAGGTGCTAAGCTGGGTAAAATAATCCTAGGATGGGTTTCCATTTGACACTAAACATTGTCTTTATGTGGTGATAGAAGTGACAGACATCAGAAAACCATAACAAGCTAAAATGTATCGAGTAACGCAGCTTGGATTTTACGAATAAGCTGTACTGCACACAGAATAAAAAATCACTTCCACTGTAAGGATCCAGTAGGCCCAGCTACTCAACCTGTAGCTCCCTTTTCATGATTTTATAGCGCTCTTCACCGAGTCTTAGGATGCCACACAGACCAAAGTCTACTGTACTTCAAATTGTAACCTCCATCGTACCGTTGTATTGAAAGTTATCATTGATGGATGAAAATTTTCGTAACATTATCAAACCGACTTAGGTGAATTCATGGTCATGGGAAGGTCTGCCATAGCAGCAATGGATGAAAGGCAAGAACCAATTCTGAACAGAGTGCCAATGTATCACAGTGCCTACTGATGTGTGCAACAAAATTCAAATATGGACAGTTTTAACATTATATATTACCTTTTGGGATGTTCAAGGATTAATTCAGTCTCCTCGTACAAGTGACCGTGGTGCAGACTTTGAAGCGGATGGGCTAAACCTTGTGCTACCTTTCCACACCTGAAAACAAATGTTTTAACTGGTTTTCAGAGTTACAGTGGTTATACTAAAGAATCGCCCCCCCCCCCCTTCGAAATATTCCCATTTTTTTTTCTTTACAGCATTAAATAAAAACACACAAACCAATATTTCTTCCCATCTTTACTTACTCAATGCAACCTCTAACATCCAAGTGAAAGATATCACAGCTATAGTTCAGAAGAATTATAAAAAATAAAAAACAACAAATATGGAGATTAATAAAGGATCCCCCCCTCCTAAAATCAATCAGGTGTAAGTGCCCAGCATTTCCATTGCAGACGATGGTTACTGGTTTCCTTCCAGCTGTGATCACTTGTAATGAGTGTGATTAGTGAAGCTGTTCCTGGTCCATTCATTCCCTTGCTTCGTAGTGCAACTGACAGCAAACAACTGACTATGGGTGGCAAGCCATTTTCCAAAGATCTCAGGGATATATAAGATATATATAAGAGATGAGAGCGCAGGAGGTGTGTCTGACAAAAGCATTCACACGAATGAGAATTGAGGTCTTGTTTGAAAATGTTTGAGAGGAGGGCGTGACTTTTGTCAGGGTAAAAGTCTCGTCTTGCAGGACTTGAAAAAAGTCTCTCTTCTAAAAATTCTTGTTGCATCGATGGATTTTTTCATATTTTATATATATATATATATATATATATATATATATATATATATATTTTTTTTTTTTAATTAAAATGGAAAAAGATAGTTTGAGCACACAGTTCAGTTTTCAGGTTTTAGTGGAAAATCTGTTAACATTCACCACAGAAACATCAACAATTAATTATATGATCGGATGAGGAATAGATATTTTTTGTGGCATTGTAAAAAGATTTCGGTAATTACCAATTAGGCAAAAAGCCGAATTCCTCCCTTTCTGTAAGTATGCAGTTGTTGTTGATGAACGAGTTAGCCCGTTTTCTTTTGAAGCTCTAACAGCAGCATTTCACTTTGGCCTTCATTTCTGATCAAAGTGAATTTTGGCTGCAAGTAGCTTGTTCTGTATATTTTTAAGTGGCTCTGTTTAGCATCCCTTCAGGTGGATTAGATTGCATCTCTAGGATTCTTCCTTTCTTCTCCCCACTGGAGCTAGTTTAAGCTGCAAACCCATATGAGCTTTATGGTTTGAGAATGTAGATTTTTATTGGGGCATTTGAGTAGCGTCACTAATGAAAAGAGAACAATGTGCAGCATGTAACAGGAAAAACTGAATCCTGAGATGTGTTTCTCTTTTAAACTGACTGTGGGTAGCTGTGTACGCATAGCAATGCATTAGACAGCCAGTAGGTGGTGATAAAGTGCTGCCTACTAAATAAAGCAAGCATATTCTCTGCTGTAATATCATAGTCAGCGTTTAAATACCTTTAAAATATTTAAAGCATAGTTATAATACCTTACAATATTTAAAAGATACATGTTATATAGTTTGGAGGAAAAAAAATAGTCTCCCAGAAATATTGTTGTACCTTATAGCACGGGTGTTGAACTCCAGTCCTGGTGGGCTGCATTGAATGCGAGTTTTCATTCTAAACGTCTTCTTCATTAGTGACCATTTTTTTGCTGCTAATTCACTTCTTTTGCTTTAGTTTTAACTAACTTGACTTAGACCCTGTGGAGTATGGCCTGGCCACAGACAGACGGGCATCGCTGGTTCACCCACAACATGTTTATTTACAAAGTCCATTAATTACAGTGCGCACACAACCCCCTAAACTCCCCCCAAAGTTCAGGCCTATCCAAATGCCTCACTTTTCAGGCCACCTTCTTCTCTCCTCCAAGACCTTGTCTTCCTTCCCTCCCGACTCCAGCCATCGAATGAGGGGAGGCGGCCCCTTTTATACACACCCGGACGTGCTCCAGGTGCCTCCTGATTAGATTCCACCGGCACTCCCAAGTGTGGCGGAAGTACAGGCTGTGCTCCCGGAAGCACTCCGGGTGTCCCTGGTCGTCTTCCCCCCAGCACTTCTGGGTGTGATGAGGGCCAGGGCTCCACAGGCATTGGGGCACCCCCTGGCAGTGACCACGGGCCCCTATAAGGTAGAGCTTCCAAGCTCAGTTTTCATGGTCCCCAAAGCCACCAAGGCGGTCGCCCCCACGTGGTCTGGGGGAGGCGTAAGCTCTCCTCTGGTCCTCCGGGGCGTCCCGGCTGGGTACCACCCCCAGCCAGCCGTGACACCCCATAGTTGTTTCTTTTTCCTTAATTATCAGCCAAACAATAAAGAGACACAAAACGAGCCGCCAAATGACCAGCTAACCTGTGCCCATCACACAATATCTGAAAATAAAGAAAGGTGGTGGTCTCAGTAAGGTTGATCTCTCAGGTCACCAAAACATTTTGATGGTGTTATTAGAAAAAACAGGAAAATCAACAGTTTTGGAAATGTCTGCTGTGGCAGAATGAAAGGAGCAACAAGCCATGGAATTAAATAACGAGTTTAATTAGCAGCAAGAATCAGCTTCTGATTAAGAGATTGGTTGGAGTTTGAAATCCCAGTTTAGCTGGTCATCTGTTGTCTCGCTTCACATCTCATTTCTGTTTGGCTGCCATTTAATGAAGAAACAAATCAACTCAGAGGCCTGACTCCTTAAAAACAGGGCTATTAAAGTGAAGGGCAAAGGAGTTAAATAGCAGCGAAAACTGCTCGCTGATTAGGAAAAGGGTGAGAATGAAAACCTGCAGCCACTGCGGCCTATCAGGCCCTTAGTTTGACACCCCTGCCTTATAGGTATGAATGCATTTCTTTTTCATAGAATTTGCAACATTAATATGTTTATGCCAATAATTCTGTTTGTATTGGGCGGAAATGTAAAGCAGAACTTGTGTTCTTTAAAATGTGAGGTTGGAGGAGTCAGAGCCAGCAAGGTCCTGCTGTTTCCTTTTTACAGTTTTGTTATTTCCAAACCGGCTATGCAGTTTTTCTTCTTTTCTGATTCCCCCCAATTATTTGTATTTTATATGTAGTTGATTAATTTGCATTTATTTGTTTATATTAGTAATGTGCCAATACTGTGCTTTGTGCCAGACTGTTCTGTTGGCTTAGGCCAGAGTAGACCACAATAGTAGTTACCTGTAAGTTGTAAGATGTATGAAATGTGAAGATAAATTTGGTATTTTTCAAGTTGAAGTTATTTCTTCACAAACATACTGTATATGCACCTGCCTTGCAAAACAATTTTCTAAAGTTAAACATTTTCTATTAATAAATAAATAAAATATTTTGCCAGCTCTGTTGCTTTACATTGGAGGTTGTGCGGCATGGCAGAAAATCTTAAAACACTTAGCAAATACGTCCATCTTTCAAGCTATGACAGTTGATGATATTGATCCATGTCTAGCGATTGCACACATATTGTAAAATAGTTTTGACATGTTATTTTTGAGCAAAATATTACAAGTTTCAGCCATTTTCAAAGAACCCAGCTATTTGCGACAGCTCAGCTCTTAGTCTTTCACTTCAACAAACCTTTCACCACCATACTGGTTAGGCCACCACCATCCTGACTCCGCACTAGTCCAGGAGAAAATGCATTTGGACAACAATCAATTGAAACCGCAGATCTCCAGGTGCGTCTACAAAATACTAAGTTGAAGGGGATCTACAGTATGCTTATGGGATCAATTATTTATAACTAGCTGCGTTAGCCCGTGCTGTAAAAAGCCCGGACTCCTAGAAACTATAGAAATCGTCAGAAATAAAACTGAACTGCAGAGTCGGCCGTTTCACTTTGCGGATGTGCTCGTCCCCCTTGTCTATTAGCGGCTAAGTGAGTTACTCTCTCATTTGTCTTTCCTGGGCAGTTTCACTTTGGCGAAGGAGTCGCTTTCTTTCAGCTTCGTGCTGTAGCCTCGCACTTCTTTGTTCTTCCGACTCGTTAACTTGGGGCCGCCTTGCTGGCTCTTTGAGCTTCATTGCTGTAGCCTCACACTTCCGGGCCGAACAGACACACACACACACACACTTCCACGCGTAGATGTTTATATATAAGATGAATTCAGGTCATTGTGCAGAAGTCTGTTTCCATTTTGACAGTAAATATTCTTTTTCTGTTGATCAACATTAAAAACGGCAAATTAAAACCTCTGGTTGATTGTTGTTTACCAAAAATTGTGAAAACTCCCAAGGGCTTAAATACCGTACAGAGCAACCCAAGACTGCCCCAGAAAAGGTTTTATGTGGCTACCGGTGGTCGTTTAGGGTTCCTGCTTCCTCCAATTAAGGTCAAACTTGGAGGAGTAGGCCCAAGCAAAACTAACGTTATGCAAGAACCAGTGACGGTGTACTGCACGATAACGTGCAGTGAATACACTTAACTTGACCGTATTCCGCGCCTGGTCACATCCGCCGCACAGCCGACCTGCTGCCCGCTGCCGAGAGTTGATTCTACAATCTATATATATAAAATTCTTTTCGCGTTTGAAACGGTAATTACGTATGACCACGCGAAACGGAAATTATGTATGACCAGAGAACATATTATAATACAGGAGCTAATCACTTCGTTTGTAGACGCCATTTTTATATCGTCTTTACGAATTGTTATTATTTGTGTAAGAGTTACTTTACTGATATTGAAAAGAAGTCCATAGAAGTGTGCCTCGCGTCGCCCTCTCCCAGCCCTCCTCTCTGGACTCCAGCGCTGAGCCGTCCGCCGCCAGGCATGTTTTGACAGAGAAGTGTTATTTATTTGTCCACGTGAATGTCGCGGAAACTACCACATTATAACTTTTCTTTAATTGGCAGTACTTGATAGTAGAAGAGATGAGGAAAACAGCTTTGCGTCTTTCTACTTTTTAACTGCGCCGAGCTGTAAACAATGTGAAGACGACACCGCCTTCAGCAGCGAGGGGTCGTGAGAACAAAGTGGACGCTCGGAGGCGCGGAATGTCGGGTTGCTCTGCCTGGTCGGGAGCTTCGCAGTTTCCAGTAGCGTCCTCTCTTCTCGCACCGTTTGTGACACTTCGAGTGCCCCGTCAACTCCTGGGAGAGTGGAAATCATTGCGAATGAGTGTGATCGGCGCCATCGAAGCAAGACTCTCTTTGTAAATTGCGCTTCACGACTACTTACTGTCCCTTAAGGTGAGTTAAGGTCACTAAAGCCCCGCAACATTCAAGGTTGCTTTTGTGATGAATTCTTTTAAGAAGATAGAGGGTTTACATCTAAGAAGATGTACCGACCTCTTCATGTTAAGTTTTGGATACTTGGGAATTGTTTGGACCTTCTGCCCGTTAGCACGGAAGGGCAGCGTCCACATTTCTCAGAATAATTTTTCTCCTAAATCACAGGCACGTACTGCAAAGTTATCAGGCACAGCGGTCGTGTAGCGCCTTTCACAAGGGATCTGCCACCGAGAGATGATCCAAATACATTTAAGCTGCTGTTAGTGCTACTTACCTGTTGTGTTATAGTGCCTTTAAAATTTACTTTACCCGAAAGCACTCCAGTACTGCTCAATGTGTCTTTACTTGTGATTTTGGGCTATACAAAAATAAACTGTATTGTATTGTATTGTATTTACTTACTTACATGTTAATGTTTTACTGTTTAATAAATTTATATACTACATTTTATTTTTTCCCTTGCACTCAGTGAGCGAAGCCACTGGGTAATCAGCTAGTAAAATAAAATAAAAATAAAGGGAGGAATAACCTTGGAGGTCAATCATCAACCCGAAAGCAGATAGTAGACATCATTTAGTATATGTGTACCAAATTTCAGGTCAAACGGTTTGCGAGCTACAGGCGAGTTAAAATCCTGGACATACAGATGGACAGCCACGGTAGCGTATTATATAAGAAGACAGACTGACATGCCAATCCAAATAAATAGTTAGAAAATGATTAAGCCATGTAAAACCTTCTCAATCTATTTTTTATAGGCCCTTTATTGACACAACTTAACCAAGACATAATCTTTCTATGAAAAGGTGACATGTCTTTGTGGTAGCACAGTAAACTCCAGTGAGGCCCAGGTGACAGTCACTGTGTGGACTTTACCCATGTGTCGGATGACTTTTCTTTTTCTCCTTATTTTCTCCAAACAATCCAAAGAAGTGTGTGTTAGGTTAATTTCTGATACATCGGTACATCAAGTTTACCTGTCCAGGCTCGGGTCCTGAATTTTCACCCTATACTACCAGAATAGATTCTGGCCCCCCAGTGACTCTGATTTGAATTAAGTGGGGTTGAGAGGTCCACAGGTCCACGGTTCTTGAAGCTGATCCTCCAGGTAGCTGTGAACCACCCAATCTCACTGAGATTGCACAGGTGGTGAACCAGCTGAGGGGAGGAAAGGCTGCAGGGGTCTGTGGTATCCGGGGTGAACTTCTCCAGGCATGTAGTAAGGCTGTCCTCCTGGCATTGCAAGTAATCTTTGCTTCCATTTTGGAGACTGGCATCATCCCAACTGACTGGAAAACGGGACTTGTCGTTCCTATCTGGAAAGGGAATGGTGATCACCTGGATTGCAGCAACTACAGGGGGATAACACTGCTCTCGGTGCCGGGTAAGGTCCTTGCTAGGGTCATCCTTAATAGGGTCCGTGATCACTTGCTCACCTACCAGCGACCGGAACAGTCTGGTTTTATGCCTAAGAAGTCTACCATCGACCGCATCCTGGCACTGAGGGTTCTTGTGGAGCGCAAACGCGAATATCTGCAGAGTTTCTTTGCAGCCTTTGTCGATTTTCGCAAAGCGTTCGACTCAGTTGATCGAGCTGCCCTGTAGGATATCCTGAGGGTTTGCGGTATCCCATCGAGGTTGCTGGATATCATGGCCAGCCTGTACACTGGTACTGTGAGTGCTGTGCAGAGCGGAGGCTGGACCTCTGTGTTTTTCCCAGTTGATTCTGGGGTTCGTCAGTGGTATGTTATGCTCCTACTCTGTTCAATGCTTGTATGGACTGGATGTTGGGCAAGGTCGTAGGGTCCAGCGTCTGTGAGGCATCTGTTGGTGAAGAAAGGTTCACGGATCTTGAGTTTGCTGACGATGCTATGATCTTCGCAGAGTCAATGGAGGCTCTGATCGGGGCACTCCAGAGACTGAGTGAGGAGTCTGAGTGTCTGGTCTTGCGAGTGTCCTGATTAAAACCAATATCCAGGCCTTTAATGACCTCTTGAGCACGGCCATCAGCAGTGTGTCTGTTTGCGGAGAGAGTATCAACCTCGTCGAGAGGTTTACTGACCTTGGCAGTGCCATTCATGTCTATGGTGACTCTTCCTATGGAGTCAGTAGACGGATTGGGAGAGCATAGGGGGTCATGAGGTCACTGGAAAGGGGTGTGTGGCGCTCCTGATATCTCAGCAAAAAGGACAAAGGTCCAAGTCTTTAGAGTCCTGGTGCTTCCTGTCTTGCTATATGGTTGTGAGACATGGACGCTATCCAGTGAACTGAGACAAAGACTGGAATCTTTCAGTACTGTGTCTCTTCGGAAAGTCCTTGGGTACCGCTGGTTTGACTTTGTGTTGCTCATGGAGTCCCAAATGAGGCACATTACCTGCATTGTGAGGGAGCGTCAGTTACAACACTACGGCCATGTAGCGCGTTTCCCCGAGGGTGATCCAGCTCATAGGATCCTCATTGTTTGGGACCCGAGTGGCTGGACCAGGCCAAGGGGTCGCCCATGTAACACCTGGCTGTGACAGATAGATGGTCATTTCCGGAGGGTGGGACTGGACTGCGTGTCTGCCTGGGGGGTTGCCAACCGGCATCCTGAGTTGTTTTGTCGTGTGGTGGGTGTGGCAACGTGCTGTACCAGTGTATGCTCCCCAACTTGACTTGACTTGACTTGGTTTGAGAATGTCGTGCAGTGTTATGTAATTTCAAGGGAGTACATTGCCACCATTAGTGAGGACGCCTCATGGATTTATAGAACCCAAGCGTTTTGATTTGTTAATCTGTTGATCGACCGTCTTGTATTAGGAGTTTAAACGGAATAATCTTCTCTAGCCCACCCCCGGGTTTGGTTAACCAGATATATAATTTAAAGAGATTGTTATTTTCGTTTCATTCATTTTCATTCATTTTTTTATTTCTTGATATTTGCCAGTAATAAAGCTCTAGTGAATGAGTTATTCAAGGGGTGCGCTACTTTGCGTCTCTGCCTCTCATGTTGTGAAGACCCCCTGAACGCACGCTAAGGAGATGCAGTTGCTCCTCCAAAACCCCCTCTTAAACGGTGATACAGTGGGAAACAAATACATTTTTTTTATACCTCCTCTATGTTCGATCAGCTGGCTTGCTGCTGCTGCTTGTGCCGTGCTGCGTGGATCTGCGTGTCGCTCAGCACATCGAACATTTAAAAGCCTGTACAGCAGCTGTCCTTTTGTCTCACTTCCTTGTCCCACGGGACGTTAAAGTGTCTCAGAGAAAATCACGTCTCGACCTAAGATTTTTTTATTATAATAGAGAGGAGGGATGAAATGATCTTACTGCATTGCGATGCCTGATAGAATTACTTTGAGGCCTGTTGTTCATTTATACGGACACGTGAGGGCAGTATTTAATCTACATGTTGCAGCATTTTGCTTCTGGAAGCAAATTAGATGCCTTCAGTAAAAATGAACCGCGCTAAATGTAGCTTGGAATTTGATTGTTTTGAGTGAAAAGGCTGCATTCTGAATTCTACTCTATTGATATACACAAGCAGTCCATCTGCAGTGCCCAACCAGGCACTAAACAAGCATTTGACTAATCTGACCAGACTGCGGCAACCTATCATATCTGTGGTACTAGCTAGAACGAACTTGAAGTAACTGGTGGTCAGGGGAAACCACACAGGGGGCGTGAACAGTGAAACAAGAAGTTAGGCTACCACTCTGTGTAGTTAACGGCAGGGGCATTTTCTGGTTAATCCGTTCTTGTGTGCCAGGCTAACACATTGCATCTGGAAGGGATGTCACCAGCTTCAAAAAACTAAAATAATGTTTAACCAATGAGCTGAAAGGGTTGTCCACCTCCGGTCCTGGTGGGCTGCAGTGGCTGCAGATTTTCATTCTAACCCTTTTCCTAATCAGCGAGCAGTTTTCCCTGCTAATTAACTCCTTTACCCTTCCTTTTAATAGCCCTGTTTTTAAGGACTTGTATCTGAATTGATTCGTTTCTTCATTAAATGACAGCCAAACAGAAATGAGATGACAAATGACCAGCTAAATTGGGGCTTCAAAATCCAACCAGTTTCTTAACGAGAAGCCAATTCTTGGCTGTTCATTAAAGCCGTTACTGAATATCGTGACTTGTTGCTGCTCTCATTCTGCCACAGCAGACTACTGATCTTCTGTTTCAGCCGTCCAGATGTTTTGGTGACCTGAGCAGACCAACGTGGCCGAGACCATCACCTTTTTTTTAATGTTCAGGTTGTTTTGTGTCTTATTATTGTTTGGCTGATCATTAAGGAAAACGAAACAACTAAGGGGTCAGAGTCTCGTCAGTTAAAACAAAGGCAAAACAAGTTAATCCGCAGCAAAAAAATGGCTCACTAATTAAAGAGATGGTTAGGATGAAAACCTGCAGCCACTGTGGCCCACCAGGACTGGAGCTGGACACCCCTGGTTTATAGTCTTTGGCCTAGTATGTGCTCTGAAATGGGAAATAGCATCATTCTTCATGTGTTCATAAACTCTCTCTCTCTCTCTGTTCAAAAACATGTTCAAGTTTCTTGTTTTTATTTACTTCAATCACATAATACCAAAGGTAATGTTTCCCAAAGAGTGACGGAGCAACAGCAAACATGTTTATGAACTACCTGCATGTAGGCTGCAAGCTGAAGTCTGTTTATCCGCAATGTCGTGTCTCGTAGGAGCAGCAACAAAGCTGGACCGATGACCTCCCTGCATGTCGGCTATGTGGTGTGGGCACGGCCACCAACTGCACGTATGGGCCAGATGGAAAGGGAATAGAGGAGCATGCCAATGAAGACGGGTATCTTCGCTTCCGGTAAGAGCTTTTCATCGGGGTCTTTTTTTTTTTTTTTTTGCTTTCTATGTTAGTGGAGATACAATCCATAGTGTTCTCTCTGTCACTTGTCTTTCCAAGGGGGGACAATGGCTGCTTTCTGTATGGCGTTTTCAATGGACATGAAGGGAACCGTGTAGCCAACTTTGTCTCGCAGCGTTTGGCAGCTGAATTGCTGCTTGGGCAGCTGAGCTCCAGCCATACGGATGCTGATGTCCGCAAAGTCCTGCTCCAGGTAAATAAACCAAAAAAAAGGTGTCCATTTTGATTTAACTGTCAAAATTAAAGCGCTGAGGCTGAAGTAATTATCCGGAAAGTTCCTAATACTGCTTCCCAGTGGACTTGGCCAGGGTGAAGCTTAGAGGTATGTAGCAGTTTCCCACGGTTAGATTTTTGCCTGACTTTCATGTATTTATTTATTAGTAAATATGGTTATTTATTTATGTTCCTATTTATTTATTCTTTCCCTTAGGCATTTGATGTAGTAGAGAGGAGCTTTTTCGAGTCAATTGACGATGCTCTGGCCGAAAGGGCTAATTTGCTGTCTCAGCTTCCCGAGGTAGGTGACCTTGGTTTTAATTTGCTGTAGTTCCTAACTAATTTTCTTTAATAGACCCTCCATCCTTAATCAATTTTTGTTGTGTTTATCGTGTTTTTAATTTGAAGACAGGGTAAAGATGCATAGACAGTATAGTCCAGGGGTGGCCATCTCCGATCCTGGAGAGCCGCAGTGGCTGCAGGTTTTTGTTCCAACCCATTTGCTTAATTAGAAGCCAATCCTCACCAATAACAGATCTTATTTTATTTCATGACTAGGGGGTTTCACCCCCTGCTCGCTTCGTCTGTCAACCCCCCGGCCCCACGCTATGCTCCAGCTACTTCACGTCTCTGCCGCTCACGTATGTGGGTTTCACTTTCATCAAACAAAAAATCTTTTAATTCTCATGAATACGCCTCTTCATTGGGAAGAAACTCTGCTTTTCCCTGATGGCAACACGAATTAGAGCAGAGGTCGCCAAGTCCAGTCCTGGAGGACCACTGTGGCTACAGGTTTTCATTCTAACCCTTTTTTTTAATGAGTTACCTGTTTGTGCTGCTAGTTAACTTATTGTAAATTGATTGTAATTGAATTGCTTTTATACGATTTGTTCCCCTGAATTTCTTCATCGTTCCTCTGAATTGCTTCATTTCTTTTCTTAAATGGCACCCAAACAGAAATGAAATGTGAAGTGAGGGAGCCAGCAGAAGACCAACTAAGTCAAGGCCTCAAACTTCAACCAATTTCACTCCAACCAGCTGCTTAATGAGGTGCCAGTTCTTGTCGTTAATTAAACCCGTTCTTTAATTCCGTGGCTTGTTGCTGTTCTCGTGGTGCATTAACAGACATTTACGAAATTGTTGATTTTCTCTTTTCTAAAAGCGCTGTTAAAATGTTTTGGGGACCTGAGCAGACCATCATTTCTGAGACCTTCCTCGTTCTTTATTTTCAGATATTGTATGATGGTCACCAGTTGTTTTGGTTCATTTTATATCTCATTATTGTTTGGCTGCTAATTATAGGAAAAGAAACAATTAAGAGGTCTGAGTCTTCAAGAGCAAGTTAATTAAAATTAGTTCAAAAGAAGTTAATTAAGAAAAGGGTTGGAATGAAAACCTGCAGCTACGGTGGTCCTCTAGGACTGGAGTTGGCAACCCTTGAATTAGACAATCTACAAGTCTCTGACTTAAAGTTTGAAGCCAAACAATATCTACATACAGTACTTCTGTCATATCACCCATGTCCATATATTCAATCTCCATCCATCCATTATCCATCCCGCCATATCCTAACTACAGGGTCACGGGGGTCTGCTGGAGCCAATCCCAGCCAACACAGGGCACAAGGCAGGAAACAAGCCCACCGCAGGGTTATATTCGATCTCTTTTCGCTTTTACTTTTTCGCCAATATCGTATTGATGTTTGACTCCGTGTTTGGATATACATCGTGACAACGCAACGTATAGCTGCCCGTGAGTGAATGTTTCTTTCTCTCTACACGAACTGTGTCTGACAATAGCATTCACACAACTGAGAAATGATTGAACCGTATGCATAGCTGTAAATGTTTTAGATGTGGGCAGGACTTTTACCAAATCTCTTTGCATAAAGTCTTGTCTCGCTGGGCTTGAAATTTTCTCTTGCTGTATTTCACTTTCAACAAACAACCAGTCTCGTAATTCTTGCAGATACGCCTCTTCATTGGGAACAAACACTACTTTTCCCTGATAGCAACACGAATCAGGTGATCTACAAGTCTCTTGACTTAATGTTTAAATCCGAACAATATATTCGATCTCTTTTCGCTGTTCCGTTATTTCACCGAGTAATAATTTTTGTTTGTTTGTGCTAATGAGATCTTTATTATGCTTTTTTTGAGACTTTCAAATTTTTGTACTTCCAGTATCTTCAGCCTGCTCTGCATGTGTATCACGCCATGTTTTTGAATTCTTTACGACGTTCTACTTTGTCGTCTACTCTTTGTCTTTTATTTCTGGCCCTGAGTGTGGTTAAATCTCTTGGTACAAAGTCTTGTCTCGCAGGACTTGAAATTATTTTTCTGAAAAAGTCTCGTCTCGTCCCAGGATTTTTTTATATAATAGAGAGACTTGTTGCGGTGGGCTGGCACCCTGCCCGGGGTTTGTTTCCTGCCTTGCACCCTGTGTTGGCTGGGATTGGCTCCAGCAGATCCCCGTGACCCTGTAGTTAGGATATAGCGGGTTGGAAAATGGATGGATGGATGGATAGAGAGACTTGCTAGTGTTTTAACTCTACTGTGTCAGTTCATTCTTAAATCATAGATTTTTTTTTTCATTTCTAATGATATATGTATCCTCCAAGTGATTTGAAGCCTTAAACAGATGAATACTTTTCACTTCTTCACTTTCTCTTCAGTTTCCTTCTAAGCTCTTAATTGAACCAAACAGTAAATGATGAATACACACGGGTGGAAGTGGAGACAAGCTGAACGTAGAACTGCTGGTTCCTTTGTCATTTGCATCTTCTTGCTAATAAGGAGCATTTAAACAATGAATTTAACTCTTTAAGACTAAAAATAAACAATTAAGAGTTTAAAATCTTAGCAAGCGTGACAACTAAAATTAACCCTGAAAAATGTCACTTGAGCAATATGTGTTTCATGAGCAATGAATGATTTCTTATGAAGTAATTGGGTTGAAATACAAATGTAAAGCCACTGTGGCCCTCCAGGACCAACATTGTTCACACCAGATTTAAAGGGTCTAAGTCTTAAATAGCAAATAAATTAAATGAAGTTAATTAGTATCAAAAACTAGTCACTAATTAAGGAAATTGTTAGAATGTAAACCTGCAGCCACTGTGACTTTCCAGGATTGGTAGCTGGCCACCCCTGGTATTGTCCATATTGAAAAATATTTCAGCCCCACCATTGTTTTCCACAGAGCAGATTACTTAATCTAACCAATTCTATTATGTGAATGTGTAAATAAATTAGTTGGAGGGTTTTTTTCCATCCTGGAATTTTATTACAAATATAGTTTTTCAGGCGTTGGGCCTTCCCAAATTCCAAAATGTTGTGTTGCTGCCATCCATCTAACGGCAACGACAGCTATGTTAATAGCGATATCGATCAATGGTTTGACACAGTGGTTAGCGTTCTGGTCTCACTGCTCTTGGGGATCCTGTTTCAGTTCCCTGCTCAGTCACTTTGTATGTGGAGGTTTCATACTCTCCCTGTGTCTTTTGATGTTTTTATTGTGTTCATTTTCCCATACACCTACGTGCTAGGTATACTGGCGTTTTAAAACAAGCCTCAGTGTGTTTGATTGTGGGGTTTGTCTTGTCTTTGTACCCTGCAATAGACTGACGTCCTTTTAGGATTGCTTTCTTCATCTACTGTATGCCCATAGTTGTCAGGATGGTGCTGTCTCTCCACATCCCTGAAACAGAAAAGGGCAGCGTTAGAATATAAATAAATGCATAGAGTTATCATCCATCCATCCATTATCCAAACGGCTATACTCTAACTACAGGGTCACGGGGGTCTGCTGGAGCCAATTCCAGCCAACACAGGGCGCAAGGCAGGAAACAAACCCTGGGCAGGGCGCCAGCCCACCGCAGGGCACAAACACACCAAGCACACACTAGGGACAATTTAGAATCGCCAATGCACCTAACCTGCATGTCTTTGGACTGTGGGAGAAAAACCACGCAAACACGGGGAGAACATGCAAGCACCACACAGGGAGGACCTGGGAAGTGAACCCGGGTCTCCTAACTGTGAGGCAGCAGCGCTACCTACTACGCCACAGTGTCGCCCATAGAGTTATCATTCATTTGCTATTCTCCTGGATGGCACAATTGTGAAGGGCTTCGTTTTGCTGCATGGATCTAGCATCATGACTTTAAAACCTGCACCCCATTGTTTTCTGTGCAGGTTAAACATTTCACCAATGTCCACTTCGGTACCCCCCATATCCTAAAAATGTGGAGATTTTAGTTGATGGATGATTCCAAATCAATCTTATGTGAGGTGGTCCTGCAATAGACTGGCTCTCAGTCTTCCAAAATAAGCTCCAGCCGTCTGTGACACACAACTGGATTGACTGGATTTAAACATGTCATGTTATTTTTTTCCTACTGCATATGCTCAGCAAAATGATCAATCTATTACTGCTTGTGATTTATATTTGTATCGTTGGATATATAGTGGGTATAGAAAAGAATCCTCCCCTTCGAAACATTCCCAATTTTTTTTTGCTTTACAGCCTTAAATGAAAACACCCACAGAAATGATTTCTTCCCAGCTTTAGTTACTCATTGCAATCTATAACATCCAAGTGAAAGATAAGACAGCTACAGTTCAGAAAAATTATAAAAAATCAAAACAAGATGGAGATTAATAAAGGATCACCCCCAATATCAATATTTTGTTGTTCCACCTTTTTTTTTTAATAACAGCCTTGAGTCTGTTGTGATTCTTCTCTATCAGCTTTGCACATCTAGATTGAGCCCACTCAATATTTGCCCCCCACTCTTCTTTACAGTTTAACTGTTCAAGTTCGGTCAAATTGGATGGTGAGCGTTGGTGGTCTGCTATCTTCAAATCTTTCCAGTGTGATATAGGTCTGGGCTGTGACTGGCCATGCAAGGACATTCACTTTTTTCTTCTTCAGCCACTGTGTGGTCAATTTTGCTGTGTGCTTTCGTGATGAAAGGTGAACATTCTGCCCATCTTCAATTTTCTGGCAGAGGGTAGCAGGTTTTTCTCATGAACTTGACGGTATTTTGCCCCATTCATTTTTCCTTCTACCCTAACGAGAGCCCCAGGCCCCCCAAAACAGGATGCTGCCCCCACCATGCTTTACTGTCGGTATGGTGTGTTGTGGATGGTGAGCTGCATTGGTGTACCGTTTGGTATTGAAGCCAAATAGTTTGATTTTGGTCTCATCTGACCAGAAGACCTTTTTCCGCTTGGCATCAGAATCTTCAAGGTGCATTCTGGCAAAGCTCAAACGAGCCTTAATGTGGCCTTTCTTGAGAAGTGGCCTTTTCCTTGCGACCGTACCGAACAAGCCACAATTGTGGAGCGCTTAGGAAATTGTTGTCACATGCACACCATTAATGAGCCACTGTTTGCCATCAAATCCAGTAACTCCTTCAAAGTGGCTTTTGGCCTCTGGGTAGCCCTTCTTTCCAGTTTCCTCCTTGCTGTTCCATCCAGTTTGGATGGACGGCCGGATCCAGGGTGGGTCTTAGTAGTACCAAACACTCGCCACTTCTTTATGATGGACTTTACTGGGCTCCTTGGGATTGATAAAGCCTTTAAGATTTTTTTTGGTCTCCATCTCCTGCCTTATGTCTGTCCACAACTCTGTCCCTGAGATCTTTTGAAAGTGACTTGTCACCTATAGTCAGTTGTTTGCTGTCAGTTGCACTACCAAGCAAGGGAATGAATGCTCCAGGAACAGCTTCACTAATCACACGGATTACAAGCCAGTAACCATGGTCTGCAATGGAAATGGTGGGCACTTACACATGATGGAGTTTAGGAAGGGAGGGATCCTTTATTCATCTCAGTATTTCTTGTTTTTTATTTTTTATAATTCTTCTGAACTGTAGCTATGATATGTTTCACTTGGATATTATAGATTGCATTGAGTAATAATAATAATAATTCTTTTACATTTATATAGCGCTTTTCTCACTACTCAAAGCGCTCAGCAATTGCAGGTTAAGGGCCTTGCTCAAGGGCCCAACAGAACAGAGTCCCTATTGTCATTTACAGGATTCGAACCGGCAACCTTCCGATTGCCTGTGCAGATCCCTAGCCTCAGAGCCACCACTCCGCCTGAGTAAGCTGGAAAAAAATTGGTTTGTGTATTTTCATTTAAAGTTGTAAAGCAAAAAAAATGGGAATATTTCGAAGGAGGGGATTCTTTTCTATACTCACTCTAAGTCTTGCATAGATAGATAAGCAGCCAGACAGACAGACAGACAGTTCTCTGTTTGCTCCAATGGAAAAAAATAGCTTTTTAAAGAAGCTCAAGAGATAAATGCATGTAGTTTTGTTCCTTGTTTTGCATTTAACCTTCTTTCTTGTATTTTGTTTATGCTTGTAGAAAAAATGCTCACAACTCAGCAAGCTTTCACTTCTCATTTTTAAAAAGTAAAGTGCACTCTAGTGAAGTTGTCTCCCTTTTTGTTTTTTTGGTGTGGTCAACTGTGCCTCAGGGTGTACCTCTTCACCAGCTCCCACCACAGTATCAAAAGACCGCAGAGGGGATCAGCATTCTTGAGCGTGAGATTTCAGGAGGTGCCACAGCAATGGTGGCTCTCATACTGAACAACAAGCTCTACATTGCCAATGTGGGTACGTAACTCTTCCAAAACTGGTAATGTATCATCATTTAGTAAATAATGAATTTTGGAGAGAAATGAAAAGGCTTTGTTTAAATAGTAACATCTGGAAACTATTAGTCATATTTAACCATGGTCTTTTCAATTTATGATCACATGAAACAGTAATTTATTGTCATATTTAAAAATGAATTATATGAAAAATTATAGTTTTTGTGCTCATATTGTTTCATGCTGTTCATGAAAATAGTAAAATCAACAGTCCTGCTGAGTCTGGTGAGGTAAAGAAATAGTCCTACATTTCTCAGTTGCACTTCTAGTAATTTAATTATATCCAGTTTGGATTGGATCGGTGCGGCGTCCGCAGTGATGCGGGCTCTGCATCGGTCTGTCGTGGTGACAGAGCTGAGCCATAAGGCAAAGCTCTCAATTTAACAGTCGATCTATGTTACTACCCTCACCTATGGTCATGAGCTTTGGGTAGTGACCGAAAGAACGAGATTGCGAATACAAGCGGCCGAAATGAGTTTCCTCCGCAGGGTGTCTGGGTTTTTCCCTTAAAGACAGGGTGAGAAGCTCAGCCATCCGGGAGGGGCTCAGAGTAGAGCCGCTGCTCCTCTGCATCGAGAAGAGTCAGATAAGGTGGCTCGGGCATCTGATCAGGATGCCTCCTTGGTGAGGTGTTCCGGGCACGTCTAACCAGGAGGAGGCCCCGGGGAAGACCCAGGACATGCTGGAGGGACTATGTCTCTCAGCTGGCCTGGGAACACCTTGGGATTCCCCCGGAAGAGCTAGAAAAAGTGGCTGGGGAGAGGGAAGTCTGGGCATCTCTGCTCAAGCTACTGCCCCCGCGACCCGATCTTGGATAAGCGGAAGAGGATGGATGGATGGATGGATGGACAGTTTGGATTCCACAGTATGCTGGTGGAGGCTACAGCATCAGTCCTTACACCGTTGGAAGTCACACAAGTTTTTTAGCTTCACTGGTAGGAGTCAGCAGATAGGCACATTCAAACACGATATATTTATATAATTTTAAAATGTAGTGATTGAGCTTACAACTTACTGAAGATGTTGTTTTAAAATTTTGCCTCCGACTCTTTGGAGTCCACTAGGTTGATATGAGATGACTATTTCCTCAAACCTCCTGGAAGTGCGAGTCAAGAATTCAACACCTGCCCAGACAATTTCCAAAGCTAATGATTCTGCCATTTTCATGAAGTTCATACTAAAGACACTGCAATAAAAATAAACTAAAGAAACTACAAAGAGTTGAAAAGCAAATGCAACAGTGCTTTCATTCAAACCTCCATTGATATTCTTGTGTATCACACTTCTTGTGTGATTTTGGTATTGTATTGTATATCATACAACTGGAAGCCAAGATTTCACAGATAAGATTCCAATAAAGTCTTTGTCCATATAACTGGTTTTCTGACCTAATTAAATAAGGAGCTTGTTTAATGTTACTTTTTAATTACTGTATATACTCACGGATAAGTTCTCCCGCGGGTTAGTCAGGACTTGATTTTGCTGTATAATTTCTTTGTCTTCTTATACAATACCCTACCATGGCTGTCCATTTGTCAGTCCTGGATTTTAAATCACCTGTAGCTCGCAAACTGTTTGAACTATTGACCTGAAATTTGGTACACATATACTACGTGATGTCTACTATCCACTTCTGGGGTGATGATTGACCTCCAAGGTTATTCCTCTTTTTATTTTTATTTTATTGTAGAATCAACTCTTAGTAGCGGCCAGCAGGGTGGCCGTGCGGCGCATGTGTGTGGGTGCTGTTCTCATCCCTACCACCTTTGCCGTCACTTTCTCTACCTCTTCATATCTTAAATCATTCTTGAGGCAGATTGAAGACTTAAGTGCCAGCTTAAGTGAAAAATTAAGGAAAATGTACTAAGTAATTGCAACAGAAACACTGACTTAATCAGTTTTAACACGGAAACATGCCGACTAAAGAAGAGAAGAAGCGGGCCGCTAGGGTGGAGAAAAGAAGAGCTGCTCAGGAAGCAGCAAGCGCATCAACCTCTGAGCAAACGAATAGTAAACATACGGAGAAAAAGGATGAAAACTAGGAATGCTCAAGTCAAGTGTATTCACTGCACGTTATCGTGCAGTACGCCGTTACTGGTAATTTATAATGTTGGTCGTATAAGTCGAATGCGGAAAACTCATGCTATTGGTCCAAGAGATTATGATATGCTAACACTCACTCTGAGAGAGTAACCACGGGGCACGCTGCCTTTTTTTCTACGTGGGTGCGGCAATGCGCTGTATCAGCGTGTGCTCCTAACCTCTCTCTCTCTCTCTCTGTTATGCCTGTGTGACCACATGGTAATACCCAAACCATTCACGAAGTGACATTTGCGCTGTTTTGTGTTTTTTGTATCTCACACCCTCATACACCTTTATCGTTAGATCACCACTTATCTACGATGAAGCGTTCGATCAGAAGAAAATATGAAGCTGGTTTTAAATTAAAAGTCATTGAAGTAGTGAAAGAAATTGGAAACTGCACTGCTGTGACAAAATTCGATGCGTCTGAGAAACTGGTGTGAGATTGGAGGAGGCAAAAAGATGTAAAAATAAAAAAAATTAAGTGTTGCATTTTTCAACGGGCGTATAAGTCGGGGTCTGAATTTATGATCGATTTTTTGGGTTTCAAGACCTGACTTATACGTGAGTAAATACAGTATAACATTGTTGCTGTTTGTTGTTTTTTTTTTTTTAAGATGAAGACCCCTACGTTTAATTCTTCTGATTTTAAGACTTTTTGAATAACATTTTTTGTAAATCTGTTCAAATATGAAACATGGGCACAAGAGGGAAAAGTTTGCATCACAAACAAAATACCACTTTCTTGTCCTGAAACTCTCCATTGCAATGGAAATCTGTATAGTGTGGCATGCTCCACTTGTGTGTTATGTGACAGCATCCTTCTTTTATATCTGTATAACCTTTGACTTTAAAAAAATACTGTATAATAACATGTCGTACAAGCAAAGTGTAAAATCGATTGGTCAAAGTTCCTAGAGGATACATTAAATATGAATACGTTTTCGATTATTAACCCTAAGATGTTTTGGAAAATACACTTTGAATTGTTGTCATGTATTTCTATAACGCTATATGATTGATAAAAGCGTGAGACCTGTCACACATATTTATGTCGTTATCAATTTTCATGGAAAACGTGTTAATTGCAACTTCTTTTTTTGATATTTATCACCATTTATATTCCCTGTTTTTGTTTTTATCTCTCAGGAACAAACAGAGCCCTGCTCTGCAAGTCATCAAGTGATGGGCAAAACCAGGTGATCCAGATTGGGATGGGACACACAACAGAGAACGAAGATGAGCTCTTCCGTTTGGCTCAGCTTGGTAAGTAGTGGCACCTTTTTTTGGCATTAGGCCTGGCTTTAAACATAGCTCTAGACCAGGGGTCCTCAGTCATGGTCTTGGAGGGCTGCAGTGGCTGCAGGTTTTTGTTCCAACACAACTGCTTAATAAAATGCAGTCATTGCTCAAGTAACACTTCTGCTTCACTTCAGTTGTCTCGCTCATTAAGATTTTGAACCCTTATTGCTTATTTTAGTCTTAAACAGCTGTATTCTTGGTTTTTAATTGCTCCTAATTAGCAATAACGTGCAAATGACAAAAGAGACCAGCATTTCTCTGTTTACACCTGTGTGTATTTATTGTGCACTATTGGGGTTAATTAAATACTTGGAAGGAAAGTCAAGAGAAAAAAGTGAAGGACTGAGAATCACTCCTCCATTTCGGATGGTATCTTTATAAAGTGGAAGAAAATCTAAGATAAGAGAATGAGCTAACATGGCAGAGTTAAAGCACCAGCAAGCCATAAAATTAAATTATTGGCAAGAATTGCTTTCATATTAAGCAACCGGGTTAGAAGAAAAACCTGCAGCCACTTCGGCCCTCCAGGACTGTGATTGAGGACCCCTATTCTAGACTAATTAAAGCTTGAAAACACACCCCTTCCTGATTTTTGTGTTTTATAAAAATATGTAGTTTGTCATGGGATAATTATTTAGATTTGATTTGATTAAATAAACTTTATTTATTAGTTTTAAACAACTCACCTTACCTTACCAAGAACTGTATGTTGTACTATACTAATTATAAGGAATTGCTTTAATAGAAGGCAGTCAGCTGTAGTTTGAGATATTAGTACATACAGTTAGAAATGACGTAATTTTGTTTTATAAGTAGCAGGAGACCGAGTTTTATTAGACAATAAAAGTTGTTTACTGTTTGCTGGTGGTTTAACTAGGTTGCCCTGCCTAAAATCGAATTAGGGTTTCATTTTTGCATGTGTGTGGGTGAAGGCTGAATTAGTGATTATATTTGTTCTCTTTGACACTGAAGCAAATTTTAAGTTTAGCAGGCATCCAGATATACAGTAACAGAGAAGAAAAAACATTCCCTAGAAATAGAATTTGTATGAAAGAAGTTGTTATAGCTGTGAATAAAATGGTGACAATAAAAGAAGTTCTATATTGAGCTGACATGGCAAGGATCTGAAATGCTCTGAAGCCCAGTTTAGGTAAAGCCACCAGACAAATAAACATAGGCTATTGTTGCCTTTTCAGTTTTAATTTATCTGTTTTTGCTGTTACATGCTAATCAAATACAAATGCAGACAATTCCATTGAATATTTTAGCTCTTGAGTACTTTACTTCTTCATTACACATACTACAGGGTGAGGCAGAAAGGTCAGACGTTTTTTACAAAATCACAAAATTGTTAATTTTTTCTTACAAAGAAATTTATTGAAAGCTTTGAGTTCATATTGAAATAGCATTTGACAAAATCAAGTGTGGAAAACAACATCTCCCATGTGGTGTCCGTTATCACTGATGCATTTCTGAAGGTGTTCATGGAAGTTGGCCTCCACTCTTTTCAACATCGCTCTGTCCATAGCGCACCAAACCGCCACTTTCGGGCTGTGCAGCGGTCTTTCGTGTAATTTTTTCGGATTTTCAGGAAGCCCAACAATGGCAATTCTGTTGATTCACCAAGCCATTGAGATGAAAATGATCTTCATCACTCATGAACAAAATAAGGTTGTCATTTTGTTCAAAAATTGCTTCCATTTCATGTGCTAAGTTCAGTCGCTGTGCGTAATCCCCGGCCTTCAACTGCTGCACAACGGCCAATTTGTAGGGATGGAAATGCAGGTCTAAATGCAAAATACGCCTTACCGAACAATTACTGAGGCCAAGTTCAGAAGAATACTTCTGAGCAGATCGACTTGGACTGCGCGGCAGGGCTAGTCGTACACTTTACACATTTTCAGGGGTACGTGAAATTCGTGTAGCCCCTGGCTGTCTTTTGTTCATTAGTGTACCTCGTGTACGAAGTGCTTTAACCCAGCGTAGGATAGTGTTAGGAGAGGGAACAGCTTTATTTCTGTGGATATTGAAATGGCAACGAAACTCACGCTGAACTGCGGTACCAGATTGGTTGTTCTTGACAAAACAGTCGTACGCAAAAACGCGGTTTTCCATCGTCCACGCCACCTACCGCACATCTGTCACAACACCTAGTGGTGAGTTCTAGCCATTTCAAAGATGTCCGTCCTTTCTGCCTCACCCTGTATGTTGACTTTTAGTATCATCCTCTCTGCACATGTAAAATGCAATGCAGAAATCGCAGTGGTACATGATTGCGCATTATAATGGAGCATTTATCACAGTTTTATTGGCATTCGAGTTACCGAAAAATGTTACAAGATCATTTTGTCTGTTTCTGTGTACAAAATACAAGTCCCTCTGGGTCAGGCTGTACAAAAACATTCGGTCAGCATTCTAAATCTGCAACTAAGCACACTCTAAAAGAGTCAGTTTACTGATATAGCTTTGGGGACTCTATCATAGAATATCATGTGAATTATGCCTAGGGTAAGAATTCAATACATCAGAAAGGTATAGCCCATGTAAAATATATTGTCCAACCCCACACATCCCTTATTGTTTCTCTTAAGTATTTTCCCTTCATTTAGAATACAATTTTAAATGATTCAAAGTTAATGTGACGTTGAATTAATCCGTTTTGACAATGCTACGTTAATAAATTATTTGTGAATCTACAAGAAAGGGTGATTCTGTACTTCCTATGTCAGGCTTCTGCCTGAAGGTAAGGTAGTCCGTAGACATGAACATTCTTTTGTTTGAAGTTACTTGTGTAAAAAAGCCTTTGGGTAATTGAAATGTCAGACGCAGTACTGGTGAGGAATTGGATTGCAGAGCCTGCCACTGATAGACCTAAAGGTACCCAGTGCTCATTTGTACCTGCTTGCATGTGTCATTTCTGATGTGTGAGGCTTTCCACTTGAGTGTATATAGTACAGATTATGTTGCATCTGCTGTAATTGGAGCTTTTCATCTAGTCTAAGGTGTTTCTTTTCTGTAATCGATTTAGAATATAGTATGACAGTAAATGATTGGGTGGCACACACTGGACCTGCTACTGACATGTACTTACTTTTATTTAGCTTCTCAACAAGCAATATCTATTATGTACATGTCAACAAGTACAAGACTTCAGTCAAGAGAGGGCAGCATAGAATATTCCAGACATTAGTTCACATTGTTTTATAGGCAGCCATATTCATGTTGCTCTTTGCACCTGTATGTTAGCTATGTATCTGTTGATTTTATTGCTTCTAGCTTTAAGGGGCAGGGGCGTACTTCTTAATTTTAACCTTGAATTTAAATGTACTTGTTTACGTGGAACAGGACTGGCATTGAATGGGTGTACCGTGCTATCAGTTACTTCAGTGATTTTATAATCTTCAGTTGAGGTTGTAAGAGAAAAATAGTCATTGTTTAAAAATTATAGAGCTCTGACTGGCTTTCTGATAGAATGAGTGTGTTTCCTTCATAAGAGCTCTCTGCTAGTATTGAAGTAAAGGCTCCCGGGTTTCCTAATAAAATCACTTCATTTACAGTGAACCCTCGTTTATCACGGTTAATCCATTCCAGACTCTACCGTGATAAATGAATTTTCGTGAAGTAGGATTCTTTATTTATAAATCGAATATTTTCGTAGTTAGAGTATAGAAAACCTGTTTACGACCTTCTAAATACGTTTTTTAACATTATTAGAGCCCTCTAGACATGTAATAACACCCTTTAGGCATCATTACACTCGTATTACCCAACATATTAGACAAAATAAGAGAAAATAAGACATATTAGACGTTACAAATATCATATTACTAGGCGCACTCGCCTTTTAAGGCGACCGACTTTTATCCTCAATTTTTGTGCGCTCCATGTGTACATCAGGCATGTAAGTGTAGGGAATGAGAACATCAAAGTGCCCATTCATAACATCTCCCGAAAACCTAAGTTTTTTTTTATCCCCTCAAGTGCCTGTCCAAAGTCGTACAATGTCAGCCCGAATCTGTACCGCTAAAGACGGAGTTTCATGCACTAAATAAGCTATAGATGAGAATAAGCAAGCACCATCTCCCCTGATATTTACTACGCGGTGAGGCATTTGTACTCCATCAACATTAATTATTTCCAGAGACATAATTTTGTCTATTTTTCCAGTGCATCGCGCACAAAAGCAAGGGAACGATGAGAGCACCAGAACTCTGCTCACATCGCGTCGCTTCGTACCTCAAGCCGCAAGTAGTAAGTCTGTAATAAGCGCAATACCACTACGCTTTGCACTCACGGGACTGAAGGACAATCCCGAACGCTTTTATATAGTAGATTATTGTACTGTACATTTAATTGCACACAAACACACAGAGTTCTTACACACAACCACTAACCTATGAAGGTACGACCTCAATAGGAGAGTCTTCAGAGGTGGTGCAGTATCTTCAGCAGGTGCGTTGTTGTCTTCTTCCGCTGAAGGAGTACTAGGAGTAGGCAGTGGGTGTCTGGGTGCGCGGCTGAAGATCATCTTGATAGGCAGTTGCTGGCGCTGTCTTTTCATATGCGTGAGGAGGCTTTTGTAGGGTATTGCCATCTTTAATCATATCCAAGAGTTTCACCTTCTCCTGGATAGTAAGCATCTTCCTCCGGCGCTTAGTTTTATTGTCAGAAGGCTTAGAAAAAGCAGCACGTTTAGGAGCCATCGTAGGGATAGAAGTTCTCAGAAAGCACATGCGTAGTGACGTAAGCGTGTATGAGAAAAAAATCGAGATAGAGTGAAGCCGCGAAAGTCGAAGCGTGATATAGCGAGGGATCACTGTATATATTACAGTGGAACCTCGGGTCACGAACATCTCGGACCATGTACAAATCAGGTTATGACCAAAAAGTTCGCCAAACGTTTGCATCTGTTCACGACCACACACTCGGGTGACGAACAAGCCAGTTTCCCTTCCAGTTCGTATGCCCCGATGACTTCCACACATGTTCAGTCTCTCCCTGTGCATTCCCTGTGCAGCATGAGAGAGAGAGAGCGCAAGAAGTCAGTTAAAGAATGCACCAGGCTTGTTTTTAAAGAGACTGCTTCGATCATTGTTTTAATCTCGTTGTATTTAATGAAGACTTTTTTCTATTGAATTTTAACCTCCACTTCACCTCTGTTTTTATGGGATCATTTATTTAATTTGGACTTTTTTTGTGATTGTTGTTTTGTTGATTTTAATAAAAGCACTTGGCACTTTTTGCACCATCCGATTGCTCCATTGTAGTGCCTCACTGTCATGCTCATCGGTAACATTACTGATGGTGACAGGTTTAAGGGCTCCCGGAAGTGAGATGGGAGCATGCAGCGAACCCGCATCGTCACAGACTTTACCTCAAATCTGTAATCTCCTCTCCACCCAGTTCCTCCTCACTTCCTTCATGCCAGAACTCGACTCATGCAAGGTTAGTTTTCTTGGTTGTTTATCGGTAGTTTTTGTATAAATTAAGGATTTTTCAAATGTTCATTTTTTTTCCCTGTGCTTAAAACTCATTTAAAAAAGTGTATGCAGCGAGCAGTTCGTAAGGCTGTAGTGTGAACTCTTGCAATGTTAGTTTTCTCTGTTCAAGGTTTTCTCAGTGTTATTCAGTGGTTTTACATTTAGTTTACTATTACACTGTGCATTTTATGGTATAATTTAACTGTTTTTGTGCTTAAAAATCTTTAAAAAAAATAAACTAACATACAGCTCTTACGGTCCAGAACGGATTAATTATATTTACATACAGTCCTATGGGGGAAATTACTTCGGGTTCCACTTTACTGTGAGGTAAAAAAAAAACAGTGTTTGTTTTCAATTGCATTTCCATTTAAGAGGAGGTTTCAGAGGAGCGACCGCATCTCCTTAGGGTGCGGAGACTTGAAGTGGCTGGTGAGCGAAGCGAGCAGGGGGCAAGCCCCCTAGTGTATGTATATATGTATATACATATATCTCTATATATAATCTTCATTTGGATCTTTATCTTTGTTTGTCCGCGAATGAATTAGAAGAAGAAGCACTAGATGGCAGTAGAGAGACAGCTAAAACATAGGCATTGCATTAAGAATCTCCTCCAGGCTTATACTACTGAAGACTGTAGTACGCCAGTCACACCTCAAAACACAGACATTCAAACTAAACAAATTGTTGTGCTTTAAATTAACTAAAGAGATCTTCATTTAGATCTTGATCTTTGTTTGTCCGCGAATTCCACGCATGCGTAGACCACCCTCCAGTTTAGTACGTTGTTGTTACTCACGGATGTTAACAATGTGCCGGAATAACGAAAGGGGTGGTGGACAGTGTTACGCTGGTTAGCTCCTGAGGCCTGGTTAGAGAATGAGATTGCCGAAGATAAAAGGTACGTGCCTACGTAACATATGAATGAAAGAAAGACAGTGGGTAAAATGAATGACAACGTAACAGCACGTTCCGGAAATTATTATTGTTACGTTGTAGCCGGCGAGTGCTGCGCGTCTCACAGTTGTACCGTGGCTTGCTCACATGTCAGTGAAGTGATCCCTATTTATGCTTTAAAGAGCCTGGATACCTATGTGTCCCCCTTTTATAACCATTGCTCCGTGTATATTGCCTTACTATTTGGATTGCCACAAAGCAACCTGCGGGATTGGAGAAAGGTTGAGAAGACATCATGAGAGGAAACGACAGCGTCGTGAAAACGAGACGGACTGTGAACGGACAGAAGCAGAAATGCTCCCACACCACCACATAATTACTATTCGGACAGTGATTCCGAGTAGGCCATTCCTATCGAATCAATATCCAAGGGTTTTCTTTTGTAATTTTGTTTCCCTTATAAAAAATCATAATGCTGTGCGACAAAGGGCGCAGTTCACGACTGGCAGCTGCGTTTAAACTGGGAGCCCTTCACAGACAACTTTAACACGCGCAACATAGTTGGGTGCACATGGCTAGTATATATATATATATATATATATATATATATATATAGATGCATGGATAATAGAACAGCTACTTTAAAAATGATATACAGTAGATTAGTTTAGCAAAAAGTCATTTATTTGCAAATAAAAAAAACTATATTAACAAAATATAATGTAGTTTTCACATTATTAATCAGTTTATATAATATAGTATTGACTAGCGTAATAAGCAAACAAAACTCAGACGTAATGGAGTTTTCTATGTTTTATTTGGGAGTCTTCGCTCCATAACAAATGGTGCCCTGTCTTATACTTCATTATTAGGGTTACAGAACACACCTCCAAAACAATAAAGAAAAGCTTTCCTTACCAATAATAATCTCCTGCCACTCACATTTTGTCATTTTCTATACCGCTGACACACCTGCTTATCTTCTCCTGTCTCCCTACTCAAAACTTCCTTCCACCGCACCTTCATCTTTCTCCGAATTTCTTCTGTCATTCATCTCCTAAGTGGCGTGTCCACCCCTCACAGAACAGAAGCCCTTCACCCAGTCCTATCACTTACACAGCATTCTGCCCTTTCTAATCCTGCACAGCGCATCACAAGGTGCCTGCACGTCACAATTTATTAACAAAACATAATATAACAGAATTCAAAAAGAAAATTACAATGCAGAAGAACATTAACATTAATACAGAATAACACTACCGTCAGTGGTTTCCATTTTTGAAACGTTTTTCAATTTTGCCAGCATCATGCTTTATATCATTCACTGTTGTTCTTCCTACTCCATAAATTGAAGCAATGCTTGAAGTGCTTGTGCCGTTTCGGAAATGTTTAACAATTTCAGTTTTTTGTGACAACTCCAACACCACACACATATGTTTATTGGCCCTAACAATGTATAGTTGTTTAATTATAACAATAGAGAAGGGCAGAAGAGAGGGTTGTTAACTGTATATATAGACAGACAGACGCCGGGACGTCTACAAAAAGCACACGTTTATTCATATTACAGTTCACAGCACACAGTGCCCATGCACTAATCACCCTCTTTCAGGCCTCTCCAAAGTTCCTCTTTGGGCCGCCTTCTTTCCACTCTCCAAGCCCCTATTATGTTGCCCTGAATATGCTCCATGTGCCCCTTGATGAACTTCGACCAGCACTTCCTGTTGTGACAGTTTACATGTATAATAATTTATAAGAGCCATTTGTTAGTTAGTTAGGTTATGTTAAATTGAAGTGTTTTTTTTTTTTTTGGCCCAGACATGTAGCTATTAATGTGACTTTTTATGTCAACTCAAAATGTACTTCATACACATTTAAGGAAAGTTTTGCTTTATTTTAAGCGATCAGTAAGTGCCACTTGATATGCATATTTCCCTCCTCTTTTTTGATTTCTTTATTTTAACTCTTTAAGGGCTGAATATTTTTTCCAAAAAATTATGCTTTCACACAGAAATCAACATAAAATGTCTGTTGCTGCATGCTGTGGCTGCCAGTTTGTCAAGTTTGCTGCCAGGCTATCTTCACATGGCTGGGACAGCAGCAGTGGTCACGATCGCAGTGCATTACAATCTGGTTTCTACCTCTTATCATTGTTAAGTGGCAGTCCTCCCTGGCGAACATTGTCAGCTACATGATTAGCTTGGGACCGATCAGCTGCAGCTGGAACCTCAAATTTGTTTTCGATCACTTGTATCAAAATGAGTCAGACAAGGCAGAGTCCAATTCAGAGATAATAGGCAAAGCATCATCCACGGACTGTTTTGCTTTTCGCATTGGAATTGATCTCTCGCCAGATGTCAGTGGCATTTTTGCCGTTGTGTGTGCCTTGCTACTTATGATAGCACAGGGAATCTAACTTTCTTTCTAGCAACGAGAGCCCAACGTAATGGCTGGTTTTGTCACAGTTTACAGTTGATTACCATCATCAACTCCTTCTTTTGAAAAAAGTCAACATTAGCCCTGAAAGAGTTAAATCAGAGGTATGAGATGCATTGTCCTTCATAAGGCATTCAGCTGCTGATATGTTTCTCTTTCTGAACCGAGAATCAAAGTAAACCTTGAAACAAAACCAGAGGTGGTTACTACTTTTAACTGCTTCACATAAATTGTTAATCCCCTGGTTGACTTAAGTTCTCAACTCACCTTAAACCCTAAGGAAACATTTAATAATTTGATACATTTCTGTGGCATTTTATCATGTGGGAGGCCTTAGATGCTGCTTCATTAAGATTCTACCAAAACTAAGACAAAGTCGGTTCACAGACAAAGTAAATGTACGTGCAGTATATAGTCACGCCACAGAGTAGTATCTGTAGTATTGTGAATTAGTATTCTATCTATCTATCTATCTATCTATCTATCTATCTATCTATCTATCTATCTATCTATCTATCTATCCATCCATCCATCCATCCATCCATCCATCCATCCATCCATCCATC
>JANRMT010049829.1:15239194-15256026 GCA_026402145.1 Polypterus bichir lapradei
TCCATCCATCCATCCATCCATCCATCCATCCATCCATCCATCCATCCCTGCCTGTTTAGTTTTGTCTATAGGATGCATGGCAGGAACAATTCCTGGACAGGGTGCAAGCTGATCTTAGGGTGAACCCATGCCCATGCACACCACTGGCTAATTTAGCATCACCAATTCATCTAACCTGCATGTCTTTGAATTGTGGTAGGGAACCAGGGGACATTCACAGAAAGCAAAAACGGCAAATAGATTAGATTTTTGAGCTAGTCGGATTTATTCACATATAGAAACAGAAGTGGACAATCTTCAGAAAACGTGGCTGAAAATCTGAAAATCGCCCACAAGAGCTTTGGTGAGTTTTGATGTTAATGCATTCTGAAACTGCATAGAATTGCCATTTTGCCATTCATTTTGTTGACCTGTACAAAGCCGAACTGTTACAAAACCCCTTTGTGTTTGTAAGACTCTCTTGCAGGCAGCCATCCAAAGGAAATATGTGCCTTTTTTTCGTACTTTTTGGATTTACCGTATTTTCACAGCATTTTACCTTTAAGTTGCACAGATGTATAGTTACGATTCCAAATTCTCCACTGCCAAACCTGATTTAATTCATCACTAGGCACTGCTGTAGTGCTCTACCAGAGGGCACAGTATACAAGTGGCCTGTCACCTAATCTCTCCAAGGGTGACAGCCAACCCCCCTGTAGGTTCTGAGAAACGTGGAAGGTATAAATGCATATTCACTTTTTGCCTCTCCTTCTTTTAAAACCCAAATCTTTCCCTGATTTGGAATATGAAAAACACTGAAGGACGCAACTTGAAAGCACAGTGTTTTTAACATGTCAAGGTTTGATTTCTCCATAGTAACTTGCTATGCCAGACTACTAGTTTCTCACCTTGGGAAGGATTACAGGTGAAGTTCAACTGTCATCTGATCTCAGTGACATTTTGAGTACACAAATGTTTAAGTAATCTGAGCCCTAAGGATGTGTGTTATCTCATGAAATAATAATAAGATGGCTTTTTTTCTTCATAGCTAAAATAGTTTGTGCATAGAATATTTATGAGATAATTCAATCATTTTAATTGAAAAGGTAAATCGGTTGTGTTTTCCTGATTTTTTTTTGCGACCCCTTTTCTGCATTATGTTAAGAATATTTTCAAAGAGTTGAACCTAAGGATACAAGTATGATCACATTGCATAAGTTACAGTCAGCTACTTTTAAACAATTAGTAATCTAATTGTTAAAAAAGAGAGATATCCTGCTTAATCGACTGAAAATAATGCAAGTCTGCTTTTTTCCCGAAAATTCATTGACAAAAATCACTCAGGATTTCAGTCCTTTCCATTTCAAGTCTTTAGACAGAGAGGCTGGCCACAAACCTATGGCCTTGATTCAGAAGCAAATCTGTATCATCTAACCCAGTGGTTCCCAAATATTTCTATGAACCACACCCTTAGAAAAAGTTTGATTTATTTTTGCACCCCCTACAAAAATAATATCACACTTGCAGATGAAGAAGTCAAATTTCTCATTTTTAAACAATTTTATTTAACTTGACTCCTCTGTCTGTTTGTTTGTCTGGGTCAAATCTTGGAACTGATTTTAAACCCACTTTTGACGAAGCGACTTTCTTCAAATTTTGCATACTTGTTCAGTATTGATGACGATACAATAATCCGTCAAAAACGATGCAATTACGTAGCAAAGTTTGCCATAATTAATGGTTATGCGATTCCAATTAAAATTTCGCCGTAATTAATGGTTATGCGTTTCCAATTAACGCACACACAACAATGACGGAGAGAGAATACAGTGAGATATGGGAGCATACAAGTGAGAGACGCATTGGATTGCCCCCACTTGCCTCTTCCATTGAGTGGAGTCGGTAAATATGCGGGTCAACTTTACTTGTTTACTCTAGCCTTGATAAACGGTGAGGAAGTCTTGACGTAAGCTTGCCGTTCTGTCGCCGATATATATATTTTTTTCGCAGCAACAGAGCGCTAATCCCATAAAAGCCTGAACAGAAAAATAGAGACCAAAATATAATTCATTTTAGTATTCAAATAATTCTGCAAAGAAGATATATTATGTAATACTTTTAAAGAAGCTTCCCGATCATGAAAAACGATTAAAGAAAAATCATTTGCAAAATACTCAAATACTAAAAAGTAAAAAATAAA
Source organism: Polypterus bichir lapradei (assembly GCA_026402145.1). Classification (NCBI taxonomy): domain Eukaryota; kingdom Metazoa; phylum Chordata; class Cladistia; order Polypteriformes; family Polypteridae; genus Polypterus; species Polypterus bichir. Next base: position 15,241,374 of record JANRMT010049829.1, read on the forward strand.
ATATATAAAAAAGTAAGTAAAATTATTTTATTTACTTTAGTTATATATGTACTAAAATGCAAAAAATAAAATTTTATTTAACCACAATTCCCGTGGTTATATGTGACTAAATGAAATCGTGGGGTGCACATAAATTAGTTGATAAAAACAATTTTTGAAACTTGTTTAGCATGGTGGGGAATTTTTTTTTATTTATATATTTTATGATGAAAGTAGCTATTCTATTAATTGATTGAATGAGTTGGTCTCGTCCGTTCTGAGAGATGGACGTCTGAAGCGGAGCTCCGTTAACAGCTGTGTTATTTTTTTATATTATTTTCTTATCATCCTGAGATATCCTGTATTTATCCAACCTGAGGGTTCTACTACAGTATATGCAAGCATATATAAACATGGCCAGCAAGAAAGAGGCTCAGAAAAAAATGGAAAAGAAAACTAAAGCTACATCCAAGCTCAGACCGACAAGTCCAAGTTCAAGCTCAAGGTACGGCCTTTCAGAGACTGACCTGGATCAGATGGGCGACAGCCCAGACTCCTCGGGACCACGGTCCGTTACATCGTCTCCAGTTGAGAGCGAAATGGGGAGCAAATGTGCGAGTGATGCAGGTCACGATAGCTTGCAGATTGGAGAAGATCATCTGAAACTGGAAAAGGCCTTGCAGTCCACGCTCTCACCTACTCCACACGAGCCGGGAACACCAGCTGTAATATATTTTATTGAACCACATACAGTACTGTGCATGAGCAAATTCAAATATACAAAAAAGCTTTTAACTCGGTACATAAAATTTATATACAAATGAAGCAATTGACGTTTACAAATTTCAATGATCTTGTAAGTGTGTTCCCCTTGAAGTCTATACACTCAGTTGAAGATACTGGGGTTGGGGTATCCTGCAAAGCATCAGGCGCCATCAGGAAATGACACACATTCAACGATCATGGGGTTTAAGGGATTGGAGACCCTTGTGGAGCAACGGGTACCGGTGCGCTGCTAAGCAGTGAAGCACACTCGACGAGCTTTGTCCCTAGATAACACCTGCACTGCAGTTCAGAAACCGATGTGCCGCACAGTTAAAATTGCTGTACAATTACCAGGACCACCAGCTTTAGAGTAAGTAGCAGGTGTTCCATCCCATTCAACTCCCCCTTGTCCCCTTCCTGGCAAAAATGTCAATCAAATCTTGAATCAGTGATGTTTCACGATCAATGGCTAACACGAAAATCAATACTTGACCTCGCTCTTCTCTGCAGATCAAATTTCATTCAAAAAAAGTTATTTGCCTTGACAGATGTTCAGCCCACAGCAAGGAACCCAAGATAATGCATATTTCTGAGGCTCATTCAAAGGTGGCAGTTGCACAAGCAAAGCTTGATTCTTTTCAAATAATAGAACAGGAGCACTAATTAATAAATGACGGCGCACTGCAAGAAACCGAATATACCACGATAAAGTCAGACAATGCACCTCACTCAATTTTGGCGAATCTCGACGTAGCCTCCCACTTTGTCACACACCCTGAAATCACAGTACTTCTCATAAGAGAGCTGCTACTTATTAAAAGTGATCACTTAAGTCTTGTCTGCTTGAATGTGTTCTTATTTAGGACAAGGACACAGATTATATAAAATACGAAGTTTTGCAACTTTTTTTTTTTTTTTTTAATTAAGTATTTCTACTTCTTAACATGCTACCTTACTGTTTGACCACCTAGGTAGGGCAGAGGCTGTTTGCTTACCTACCTGATAACACCTACAGTACACCTTTTTTTGAGAACAGCTGCTGTAAATATCATAAAGTTTAAAAGACTTATTCACTAAAAATAATATTTTTTTATATTTTTGTAGTGATGGCCAAGAAAAAATTTGAATCTCATGCTTTTCCATAGAATGGAGATATATTATAGAACAGACATCTATGGAGACCATCACTGGACCACAACAAAAATATAAAAAAACATCCCTGAAAATATCTCATGTTTCTCACGTTACACACATCAAGTCATCCATATACATTTTTTGGTCAAAATATTGTTAAACTAGCAGATTGCCACCCCAGAAAACCGGAAAAAGAACAGAAGAGAAAATAGGGGTTAGTACGGATTTTGAATAGGAATACCATGAATAATAATGATAATTAATTGAATATACAGAGCATCAGGATTACACTAAGAAGAAGCTATGAGAAAGCCATGTTAAAATAATGCGTTTTCAGCAGTTTTTTAAAGTGCTCCACTGTATTTGACAGGCGAATTCCTATTGGCAAGCTATTCCAGATTTTAGGTGCATAACAGAAAAAGGCTGCCTCACCACTTCTTTTAAGTTTAGCTCTTGGAATTCTAAGCAGACACTCATTTGAAGATCTAAGGTTACGATTTGGAGTGTAAGGTGAAAGACATTCTGAAATATAACATGGAGCGAGATTATTTAAGGCTTTGTAAACTATAAGCAGGATTTTAAAGTCAATTCTAAATGACACAGGTAACCAGTGTAGTGACATCAAAACTGGAGAGATGTGCTCGGATTTTCTTTTCCTAGTTAAGATTCTAGCAGCCGCATTCTGCACTTGTTGCAATCGATTGTTGTCTTTTTTGGGTAGTCCTGAGAGGAGTGCGTTACAGTAATCTAGTCGACTGAACATAAAAGCGTGAATCAATTTCCCAGCATCTTGCAATGTTATAAGAGGTCTAACTTTTGTTATATTTCTTAAGTGGAAAAATGCTGTCCTAGTAATCTGATTAATATGTGATTTAAAATTCAGGTCAGAGTCAATAGTTGCCCCTAAATCTTTGCCTCCGTCTTGACTTTTAATCCTAATACATCAAGTTTATTTCTGATAACCTCATTATATCCATTATTGCCAATCACTAACATTTCAGTTTTCTCTTTATTTAGTTTGAGAAAATTACTACTCGTCCATTCAGAAACACAAGTTAGACATTGTGACAGTGAATCAAGAGAGTCGGGGTCATCAGGCGCTATTGATAAGTACAGTTGTGTGTCATCAGCATAGCTGTGGTAACTCACGTTGTGCCCCGAGATAATCTGACCTAACGGAAGCATATAGATTGAGAAGAGCAGCGGACCTGGAATAGAGCCTTGTGGAACACCATCCTTCTATATAAAAGCGGTCGGGATTGTCCTTCCGTCCCATGAGTGCTACGCAGACGCGGAGTTTCACACACGCCCCGTCCATTTTGCAATGCACGATGGGATTTGTAGTTTCGTTTTTCCAGGTAAAAGATGATTTTCTACTCCAGACTGTGCGATATCTTCTTCTTCTTTCTTACTATATAAAAGCGGTCGGGATTGTCCTTCCGTCCCGTGAGTGGAAAGCGTAGCGGTATTCCGCTTATCACAGACTTACTCCTTGCAGCTTGCGGTATGAAGCGACATGATGTGAGCAGAGTTCTGGTGCTCCCATCGTTCCCTTGCTTTTGTGCGCGATGTGCTGGAAAAATAGACAAAATTATGTCTCTGGAAATAATTCATGTTGATGGAGTACAAATGCCTCACCGCGTAGTAAATATCAGGGGGGTTCAAAAGGGCGACCTCAATATAGAAAAAAAGTTTAAATTTCATCACAAAAATAACAGAAACTACGAGTATTAAAGTAATACCGTTCAAATGCAATATAACCAAATTAATGAGTTTGTATAAAATATCAAATTGATCTACATATTGAATTGCCTTAAGAAGTGGTCAACTTAAAAGTCGGTCGCCTTAAAAGGCGGGTCAGCCTAGTATAGAATATCATGGGTCTTTGAAGTATAATTACCACAACTTACAAAGAATTTTCTACCTGCCAGTTAGGATTGAAGCCAATTTAGGACTCTGCCAGAGAGGCCCACCCATTGACTAAGGCGATTTTTAAGAAAATTGTGATCGATGGTATCAAATGCGGCACTCAGATCTAAGAGGATGAGAACAGATAAACGGCCTCTGTCTGCATTTATCCGCAAGTCATTTACTACTTTAAAGTTAGTAGTTCTCTCGTTCACTAACCAAGCGGAGCTAAGTTTACACCCCGAGGCAGACGCATGAGTGTGGAGGGCCCCGTCCCCCTTCCCGCAGCCCGTTGAGTCCCTCTCGGATTTGCCCTAATAAATCGGTACTGCAAGCGAACTATGATACTTAGCACAATGAGAAAGTCGCAAAATCAATGGAATGTTCAAGCAAATGATAGAATAAAACCCGATCTAAATCTGTTAAGTAGTTCTCTTGTGAAAAGCGATCAGACATACAAACGGGTCTAAAAAACTATGAGAAATTTTGTGCTTGGACCACGAAATTTTTAAAACCGTTTCTTAGCGAGCACCATTGGGCCAAGGGTAACCTACATTCCAAATTTCAAGTCTCAAGTCCTCATGGTTCGGGAGATTTCGTGATGAGTGAGTCAGTGGTATTTGGCTTTTATATATATAGATAAATACTTCCATCCCATCTTGCACCCTTGGTTAAGAATTTTACTCTCCACAACTGAACAAGTAGACTTGTGTCTTCCACGGTGTAGTTGGGAGAACATCATAGTACACAGTGACAGACTTTCTCTCTCTCTTGGCCTTGCTGAATAAAAGGTTCTTTTATGTATTATGCATATAGGAATTTTTTTATCATTAAACAAAAATGTGTCAAACGGTGTCACTTTACATTACTAAAAAGCATTTTTTTTTTAATTTTTGTTTAGTTATAAGAAAATATCAACGTGCTTGGGAGCCACTTGTGTGCCTAGCCTGTTCCCTGTCAGACTGGAAGCTGACAATAGATGCTGTCATGGGACAAGTTTTGTAGACATGCTCAAGTAGCCTCTTGCCATGATTGAGATATAGTACATTGTGAAACCCAGGGCGTCAGTGAGCCCCAAACCCCAACATGATCACAAAAACACAGTCCTTTATCAAAAATAAGCAAAGGTTTTATTTAAATACCTCAAAAAGTATTACCAATACGCACAAAACACTGGTCTTTTTCTCTCCACAATATGTTATCTCACCACTGCACTGCCCTCCTCCAGTCGAGTGTTGCCTCTCTGCCACCCAGCTCTGACTCACCTTAATAAGGGAGTGCAGTCCCTTTTATTACAGACCCAGGAGTACTTCTGGTGCCAGGGCGGAATTCCATTATTTGAGCAGGGAGCTTGTTTCTCTGGTACGCCCTCTTGTGGCAACCCGTGACTCCAGCAGGGATGCCCTGCCAGACTACATTTCCCGGCATGCCCTGCTGGCTTCACACTGGGTGGGAATATCCGGGACTGCTGCCATCCTGCGTGCTCGGGGAATAACAGTTCCCTAGTGATCTCTCTTCTTCTATATGGGCTGTCCGTTCATTTCTTTCTTCCGGGTCTGCTTTCTTTTCTGGCTGAGATGTCCGTCCAGTCCGTGTGGCATCTACAATATGTTAAATCCATCACTGACCATGAGTTACAGCGTATGGAGGTGAGCAAATTAGTCCATCCATCCATCCATTAGCCAACCCGCTATATCCTACCTACAGGGTCACGGGGGTCTGCTGGAGCCAGTCCCAGCCAACACAGTGCAGCAAGGCAGGAAACAAACCCTGGGCAGGGCGCCAGCCCACCGCAGGGCACACACACACACACACCAAGCACACACTAGGGACAATCGCCAATGCACCTAACCTGTATGTCTTTGGACTGTGGGAGGAAACAGGAGTACCTGGAGGAAACCCATGCAGACACGGGGAGAACATGCAAACTCCATGCAGGGAGGACCCAGGAAGTGAACCCGGGTCTCCTAACTGCGAGGCGGCAGTGCTACCCGCTATGCCACCGTGCCGCCGAGCAAATTAGTGCCTCTGAATATTTTACTTTGAACACACACAAGTGATTTGTCCTTGAGTCTCACTCTCTGTGTGTCATCAGGGAGTTTCTTGGGAAGGGTGTCAGCGGTTATGTATGGTTGGAAAATTTTGTTCATGTAGTACCAGAAACGGTACACAGCATAAATAGACATTAGCTAAAAATGCTAGGATATTTGCAAATCAATTTGCTTGTCTTAATGGAAGTCATTTTAATACAGTAGCAGGCAAAAAGCTTAAGCGTTCAAAAAGAAAAAAGAAAATGAAGGTACTTGACATGTATAATTTTGCAGCAACTCATACTTAAACATTTAATTTTGTTTTGCTGGTTGTTCCAGTAATTATGACGTCGTGCTTAAGCAGACAGAATTATTTAAGCACAGATTATATGACTACAATTGCAAATACCATTACTGATGCATCATCAAATTTAGAGCTTGTCTGCTCAACGTTCTGCCCTAAAATGTCTAGGTATGCAACAGTATTACTCAGAGGAGTATACGTATCCCATGTGAATATTTACGTCTACATATTGTGATGGATGGCCGGGTACCTTACCCCACCGGGAGGCCTGGAGAAGCAGGGGACCGGGAGAGGGGAAATTCTTCCCCTAGGATGTAAGAGGGCAGACATCCTGGATTGTGTGGGAGCCACGGAACTGAAAGGCTCAACCCTGTGGGGATCCGTGGCCACCGCCAGGGGCCGCCCGAAGGTCTAAGGAGCCTTGGACCACAGCACTTCCACCACACCAGAAGTGCTGTCGACCAGGAAGCAGGTACATCCGGAGTGCTACTGGATTCCCATGCAGCACTTCCGCCACACCAGGAAGTACTGCAGGGAGATCATCAGGATGCATTATAAAAGGGGCCACCTCACTCCATTCAGGGTGCCGGAGTCGGGTGGAAGAGGATGGAGCTTGCAAGGATTGGAGTAGAGTAGAAGCGGTAGAAGAAACAAAGATAAGGTCTGAGGGTATTGTCTGCACTGTGTGATATTGTGTGCAGTGAAGAAAAGAGGAAAAAAAACGTGTGTGGTTTGTACATCTGGAGTCCGTGTCTGTCTGTGTCCGGGCTATCATTTACAATATATTGTAGCATGTTTTGTTGCTTATTAAAATGTCTGTTGGCTTTTTTTTGTTTTTTTTTCAACTAAACTGTATAAGTAAATTTGTGCTGCGTTCTGGATGGAAGTGCATTTCTCAAGAATAAAGTGATTATAAAGGCATATGGTGTTAATATTTTTAAACAGGGAAGCGCAGTCGTTGGTTTTGCTTCCTCCTCGATTCAGCATTAAATCTTGAGCCTACTTGTTGTCCTTGTAGTTTTTTGTTGTCCTCTATGGCCAGGTTTATACTTCACATGACGCAACGCATGCTCCAGCAGATGCTCCTGCTATGCCAGCGTTTTACTGTTTATACTTGCGCACATACTTTAGATAGATAGATAGATAGATAGATAGATACTTTATTAATCCCAAGGGGAAATTCACATAATCCAGCAGCAGTATACTGATACAAAAACAAAACAAAAACAATATGAAATTAAATAGTAATAAAAATGCATGTAAAAGCAGACAACAGCTTTATAACTTTGAGTAATAAAGCAGACAATAACTTTATTTGTTTATTTATTTATTTATTTACTTTACGTAAATCTGGAGGAATCCACCAAGTGGCAGTGTGAGATATCATCGCAGTGAGAACAGGTTTGGCGTCGCTGTGTTGTGAATTGCCTGGAACACCCATTAAATTCTGATGACACCTTGCCGCAATATCTCTGAAAAGGATGTTTAATGATTAAGTCCATCAATCCAGAGATATGCCCATTCCAGCTAGCATTGGGCACGAGGCAGAAACGATCCCTAGACGGGGCATCAACTCATCACAAGGTGAATACAAGCACTCACTTACACTGGCGTCATTTTAGTGGAGCCAAATCTGCATATCTTTGGAAGGAAACCGGAGCACTTGGTGGAAACCCAGCAGGAAAACATGCAAACTCCAGGCAGGGAACACCAGCAATGTGGTTCCCTGCAAGACAGCAGTGCTACCGCTGTGCCACCGTGTTACCCCGTGTGTGTAATTATTAACAGTATTCATTATTTAAACAAAATTAACAACATATCTGTAAAATGTAACATACATACTTTAATGCATTGCATCATGAAAGTGATATCAAGTATAAATCTAAGGATTCTAAATGTGCAGAGTGTACTGTATGGTGATCTACTGCTGTTTTCCGCTGCTGTCAGGTCTGGAGGAAGCCACAGAAAAAAGACGGCACAGAAGACTGTATGTGAGACTTCTTAGGGCCGGTTTATACTTCACACTCAGAACGCATACGCGCCTGCATCATGGCTGCCACACGTTCCCAGCGTTCATTTCACGCGTCCTCGGAGCAGGTCCTTGTAAATTAACGCGACACGTGCACAAGTTGCAGTACCAGCAAAAAGTCGGGGGGCGCAGTGGGCTAAAAGTCAGAATGTGACGTCAGAGTCTCTGTTTACTATCTACATGTGACAGCAAGCCTCTATGGAGATCCTTCGGGGATCGATGTGCGTGCTTCGCTGTTTGATGAATGGTTCGATGTGGTGAAGCAAAATGCCGACATACAGATGCATTCGTGGTGCTTTTATATTCAAGTATCGCATATTCCCGATCGTAATGACACGATACATTTTAAAAGTCTCACATACCGTCTTTTGTGCTGTGTTTTTTTTTTTCTTTTTTTTTTTTTTGCAACTTTACAACAGCAACTTAATGTATAGTGCTGTATTTGAGCCACTGAGAAAAAAATAAAGGACACGGTGAAAACATGTATTTTGTGATTAAAGTGGAAATTTCGGCTTTAATCTCGAAATGTCCACTTTAACCTCATACTTTACTTTATCATTAATGCAGACCATCGTAAACGTCATCCCAGTTTTTAATCGCTACGAGCTTCTTGGACCTGACAGCAGCGGTAAGCAGCAATAGATCAACCCCGCACAGAACAAATTAAATGTATGATATTCCAACTCTCTGCACATTTAGAATCTTTAGATTTATACTTGATATCACTTTCATGATGAAATGCATTAAAGTGTGTATGTTACATTTTACATATAATTTTATTTAAATAATGAATACTGTTAATAATTACACACATGGGAGTGACACAGTGGCGGAGTGGTAACACTGCTGTCTCACAGGCAGTTATGTTGCTGGCATTTCCTGCTTGTATTCCACACTGTGCTTCGGTTTCCTTCCAAAGATATGCGGATTTGGGGATTTGGTGCCGCTTAAATGATGCCAGTGTATGTGAGTGCTTGTATTCAACTTGCGATGAGCGGAGACCTCGTCAAGGGACTGTTTCTCACTCGTGCCCAATGCTTGCTGGAATGGACACATCCCTGGATTGATGGATTTAATCAATAAACATCCTTTGTCAGAGATATTGCTGTAAGGTGTCATCGGAATTTAATAGGTGTTCTAGGCAATTCACAACACAGAGAAGCCGAACATCTTCTCACCGTGATAATATCTCGCACTGCCACCTGGTGGATTCCTTCAGATTTACGTAAAGTACGCACACAAGTATAAACACTGCAATGCTTGCGTAGCAGGAGCGTCCGCTGCAGCATGCGTCGCGTCGCGTGAAGTATAACTCCAGCCTAAAATGTATCGTGTCATTACAATCAGGAATATACAACGCTTGAATATAAAAGCACCACGGATGCATCTGTATGTCGGTATTTTGCTTCACCACATTGAGCCATTCATCAAATATCGAAGCGCGCACATCAAACCTACTAGGATCCGCATAGTGACTTTCTGTCACATGTAAATAGTAAACTGAGACTCTGACGTCACGTTTCGACTTTTAGCACAATTTACCCCCAACTTTTTGCTGGTAATGCAACTCGCGCACGTGTTGCGTTAATTTCTGAGGACCTGCTCAGAGGACACGTCAAATGAACGCTGAGCACGCATGGCAGCCATGATGTGTGTGCGTACGCGCCCTGAGCGTGAAGTATAAACGAGCCCTAAGTCTGCATGGTTTGTCGTCTAAAGCCCTATTTGGATGGGAATTTTTCACACAAGGTGGTGGAATAAAAAAAGTGATTCAAGTGGGCCGGTACACACCAGTCCTCCCTGTTCGCCTTTTGAGTCACGGTAGTAAATGTCTGCGTGCCATCACTTTGGACCACATTAGCAATGCTTATACTGTATATAATAACAATATGTCAGTTTATACCTCCAAGGGGAACTAAAAAAATTCTAATATAAATTTTACATATCGTCCTTTCTTCAGGCTTCTGAGGGGATACCCTACACCCCCAGCATTATTCAGCATACACAACAAGGAGTATTGACTGTTCTTTTTTTTTTTTTACCACACTTTAGACACGGGGTATAGTAATTATTACCGGATGACCGGTTCCTTCTGTGACACTAGAGGGTGCGGTTGCTCCTCAAACCCGCTAGACAAACGTCCCAGACACCAGTTAAAAGTACCAAAAGACGTTGTAATTCTTTTCCTTCTTGGAACCGTGCTCTCCAGCACCACAGTCACAGTAAACAGGCACTTATAAACACACAATAAATATAATCGCAATACCAAACGCAATTCTCTCCTCCACATCTCCCAGCAAGCTCTGTCATGCTCGTATCTCCCAACTCTGGCTCCCTTGCAGGGTTCCCAACAATGCATTATATAGTCCTTGACCCGGAAATGCTTCCATTCTTCCTCTTGCATGACTTGCCAGCACTTCCGGGTCAAATGGAGGGCTTCAGTTTTCTTTGGGGTTTCAGTCCCCATGACTTGGGAATACTTCCGGGATATATGGAAAGTAAAAATCCCCTGGTCTCCCTTTAGCGTCTCCTGGCGGCACCTACAGTACCCAGCAGGGCTGTGAAGCCAAACTCCAGATCCCATGATGCCCTGCGGGAATCTGGGTGCACCACTATGCTGCAGGGAAATCGCCATCTAGCGTTCTGGGGGAGGCAGTGTCCCAAAGTAGCTACCTTCCCCCTTCCTTCCATCCTTTGTTTGTCCTGGCAGGGTTGAGCTGCCGGCCATCCATCACACATCCCAATCGTTCAAATCACGGGATTAGTTAAACCTGGTTGTTATTTTTTACAGACCTTTTATAGAAGATAAAAGGTTCTTTAAACTTTACTGATACGTGAATGTGCAGTCCATTAAAAGTTACTGACATGAGTGATGCAGAATGGACTCCGGTAATTATTACATTACCCCTCCTTCTGGTGTAAAACTAATCCTTTTGGAATAGGGCTTAGGTACTGTAGTTTTCCTCACATATCTTCTTCCATATCTTTCTGTCCTCTGTATCTTGCTCTGTTACACCCATCACCTGCATGTCCCCTCTCACCACATCCATAAACCTCCTCTTAGGCCTTCCTCTTTTCCTCTTCCCTGACAGCTCTATCCTTAGTACCCTTCTCCCAATATACCCAGCATGTCCAAACCAACGCAATCTTGCCTATCTGACTTTGTCTCTCAAACGTCCAACCTGAGCTGACCCTCTAATGTCCTCATTTTTAATTCTATCCATCCTCGTCACACCCAAATCAAATCTTAGCATCTTTAACTCTACCACCTCCAGCACTGTCTCCCGCTTTCTGGTTAGTGCCACCGTCTCCAACCCATATAACATAGCTGATCTCACTACCATCCTGTAGACCTTCCCTTTCACTCTTGCTGATACCCGTCTGTCACAAATCACTCCTGACACTCTTCTCCACTCATTCCACCCTGCCTGCACTCTCTTTTTCACCTCTCTTGCACAATCCCCGGTACTCTGTACTGTTGATCCCAAGTATTTAAACTCATCCACCTTCGCCAACTCTACACCCTTCATCCTCACCATTCCACTGACCTCCCTCTCATTCACACACATGTATTCTCTTTGTTCCTGCTGACCTTCATTCCTCTCCTCTCTAGAGCAGATCTTCACCTCTCCAGGGTCTCCTCAACCTGCTCCCTACTATCGCCACAGATCACAATGTCATCAGCAAACATCACAGTCCACAGGGACTCCTGTCTAACCTCGTCTGTCAACCTGTCCATCACCATTGCAAATAAGAAGGGGCTCAGAGCCGATCCCTGATGTAATCCCAGTTTTCCTCATATATGTCGAAAGATATTTGTAAGATGACTTTTTGATTGAGTGGGATCCTCTGTTCAACAAGAACCCTTTCCAAGACTGGCTTCTACACTGCAACCAATGCTACTGGGGTAAAGCATTTAAAAATATGTGCAGCTGTCCTTTTCAACATAACTCTTTTAGTCCTCTGTGTGAAAGCAAATGGTTGGAACACACCTCTGCAATTCACTGAGCACCACATTTCCACTTTGGAAGTTTAGAGACTCCCTGTGACTAAACACAATGAATATGGCGCCCCAACACAAGAGAACATTCAAACTCCACACAAAGTGCACTCCAGTCGGAACAGAGCTACTGTAGTGACTCAGTGCTTCATCGTGTTGCCAGTTTTTGCTTTTTATAAGGTTATGTGATTTCTCAATAGGTTTGCACAAAACTTTGGTAATATTTCACAGTACTTTTCAACTATTTACGTGGCAATGAACAATGTTGTGACTCCCCGCTAACATGAAGCAATCGTCAGGCATTTCTTTAGATAAGAGAGCTGCTGCTTATTAAAATAATCACTTAAGTCTTGTCTACTTTACAAGCTTGAATGTGTTCTTATTTAGGACAAAGACACCGATTATATAAAATCTGAAGTTTTGCAACTGTTTTTTTTTTTTTAAGTATTTCTATTTCTTAACATGCCACCTCACTGTTTGACCACCTAAGTAGGGCAGAGGCTGTTGGCTTACCTACCCGATAACACCTACAGTACATCTTTTTTTTTTTAATAACAGCTGCTGTAAATATCATAAAGTTTAAAAGACTTATTTACTAAAAATAATGTTTTTTTATATTTTTGTAGTGATGGCCAAGAAAAGTTTTTACTCTCATGCGTTTACATAGAATGGAGATATATTGTGATAGATCAGGCATCTATGGAGACCATCACTTGACCACAACAAAAATATAAAAACATCCCTGAAAAAATCTCATGTTTCTCACGTTACACACATCAAGTCATCCAGTCCTGTGCTCACAACGGGCAAAACATATACATTTTTTGGCCAAAATATGGTTAAACTAGCCATCCCCTGCGACTTTGCACGTGTATTAGTGAAACAGGCCAGTGAGGATGGCCCCGCCCAGCTCTCTACTCCTGACGTAGACGGGCAAAACACATACATTTTTTTGATCAAAATATGGTTAAATTAATACTTCCAGAAAATCAGAGCAGTGCACGGAGAGGAAACGCGTTCACGCTGGTTCAAGCTTTTGAATTGAAGACAGGACTCTTGACCCGCGAATGAGGAGAAAGGTTGGTCTTCGATTCAAAAACTCGTTCCCGTGTAAATATGATCTTTAAAATTCCCTTCCTTGTTCATTTTACATCACTGAGGTCACCAATATTTCTGAATCTTCCACCCCATGTTTTTTTTAAGATATACTATAAGACTGGGGTGGGCAGTGTCGGTCTTGGAGGGTCACATTTTTCTCTTAAGTGTTTTATTAAACCAGATTGTGCCAGTTGAATCCACACAGGTGTAAATGGAAACAAGTTAGACTGAGAACTGCTGGCTCCTTTGTTATTTGCATTTTATTTCTAACTAGCAGAATACCCGCGCTTCGCAGCGGAGAAGTAGTGTGTTAAAGAAGGTATGAAAAAGAAAAGGAAAAATTTTAAAAATAACATAACATGATTGTTAATGTAATTGTTTTGTCATTGATATGAGTGTTTTTCTCACATATTATATATATATCTATCTATCTATCTACATACAAACATATATATATACATATCTATACATATACACATATATACACACACACATATATACATACATATATACACATACATATACATACACACATACATACATACATACACACACATATATATACACAAATACATATATATATACACATACACACACACATATATAAACATATATATACATATACATACATATCTACATATATACACACAAAGCTATTTCCTATCAGTGCAATACGCTGCTTGTTAAAACGGATAACTCCCGCTCTTACGTGCAAGTCTGCGTGGATATTATGAACTATCATATTTGTTCAAGTTCTATTTAAATTTTAAATAGAAGGAATTTTTATTTAGTCGACAGAAATATCTTTGGTAGGAATGGTAAAAACAGACAGGAATATTATTCCTGAATAAATCAACTCAAACCTTAAACAGCTTAGAATATTTTGCTCTCCATAAAAATATATCCTGTCTAAATTATACAAGTTAGAAATAAAGTAAACGTTAAAAGAACAAACATTCAAATTTCTTTACTCTTATGTAATTTTATATAAAAAATAAACTTAGATTTTAAATATCCCAAAAGATTTTGCTCTCCATAAAAATATATCCTGTCAAAATTATACAAATTCAAATATGAACATGCTGCATAACAAAACCTGGAAATATAAATAAAATGTGTTCCTTTCAGCAATAACAAATCAAATCATTCAGTTGTCTTTGCTCATATGTCATTTTAGAGCTGGACGCCTGGCATCTTTTTTTGGCAACAAGTTCGTTTATGTTTGGTGTGAGGTTCTGTGTTGTGGAGATTCTCAGGATGGACTGCAGGTGCTCATCAGTGAGGCGACTCCTGTGTGCTGTTTTGTTAGTCTTTATCACTGAGAAGAGCTTCTCACACAGATATGTGCTACCAAACATGCACAAGGTTCGAGCCGCATGTAGACGGACTTTTTTTGTTCTTCAAAG
>JANRMT010049829.1:15271026-15327194 GCA_026402145.1 Polypterus bichir lapradei
GGGTTATTTAGTGGAATTTCTTGCTTTATCAATGGGGTTGGGACCAGCAGTTGTGTTGTGCAGAAGTCAGGTTAGTTGGACGATCATTTATTTTTCAACAGGACAATGACCCCAAACACACCTCCAGGCTGTGTAAGGGCTATTTGACCAAGAAGGAGAGTGATGGAGTGCTGTAAATGGTCATGAAAATAAAGAAAACACATTGAATGAGGAGGTGTGTCCAAACATTTGGCCTGTACTGTATATATATATATATACAGTATATATATATTTGGCATTAAAAGGCTATTGAAAAGAGAGAAATATGTAAACCTATATAAAAAAATATTAACCTTTCAATATAATGCACTTGTATAGCTTTTGGAGACTAGTGTAATGCAGTGTAATACTGCTTATTCATCTTTATATTCCTCTTTCCTCCTGAATATAAGTCTTACACAGTAATCCTCCCTAGTCACCAAAAAGGCAGATTTGTGAATTGCATTTTTTAGGACTCTTCTCCATTTAAAAAAATCAGACCATGACCTAGCAGTATAGTAAATCCTGGAATTAAAATAAACATTGGACAGTAGGTTTCCACATGGCATAAGGAATGCTGTGAGTGGCTGTTGAAAACCAAAATAAAAACAATCATCTCCTCTTCTGTGTTCAAGCAATTTTCATTTAAGTGAAGATAAGCTAAAATGGTCAATAAAAGAAAGTCATTTGAAACTTTCAGATAATGTATATGCTTTTGATAGAACCCTCTTTTATTACGAGGCACAAAAGGCAGCACAAGTGACTGTAATGAAAGTTAGTAGAACATATCTTTGTATTGCTTTTAAGTTTTTTTATTGCTAAATGCAGGTTTTCAAGGACTACTTACCAATAAAAAAACATTAAATAATAAAGGGAAGGTCGGTGTCCTCTATTGGCAGTTAAATGTTAAACTACCACATCTAGCTTATGAAGAGGTCCCATGCTGTATCCAGGAGAGAGGTTGACTTCTGGACATGGAATACTGTGACTAGAACAGGGAAACCTAAGCAGCAGAAACAGTAGTAATGTCACATTGTAAGCTGGACAGAGGCGGGAGGAGGGCCTACTTGGCACACCTGCTGTGTTTCAAAGGCTTTTATGTTTTCCTGTCTCATTCAGAACATAACAACTACCTGTGCACCATTCATATGTACAACTGAAATTCTCTTGGCATATCATGTAACACTGAGCAAGCATTACAATGGCAGAAGAAACATTGTCCAGTAAAGTAACATATTATAGAAACTGTTTTAATTCAGTTCATTGGAGCCCATCCCAGTAATATTATTTGCAAGGAAGGAACTAACATGTGTGAGGTGCCAGTCTACTGCAGGGCCCACTTGCACACAATCACACAGGGCACATCCAAAATTACCAATTAACTTAACACAACGTTCTTTTGAGAGATGGAAGAAAGGCTGTAATAGACTGAGACATGGGAGAATGTGTAAATCCACGCAGACAACAATCAGGAATGGAATTTAATAGTCGGATACAGCATTCATGATGAAGCATTGCTAACCATTTTGCCAGCATGCTGTCCTATTAGTAAAGTTTTTAATAAAAAGTAACGGATGTATACTTACATGTAGAATTGCAAAGTGCCTACAGAAGAATTACAAGTAAGCTTTCGGCATCTCATAAAACATACATGATGGAAGACAAAATCATTTACGGAACTGACGGCCACATGTATGCTTATCGTTCTGCTAAATCTGAGACCTTTATGTCCTTCAGTTTTGACAGCAACACGATTTAAAAAATGCAGACTGAGTACAGCAATACTAAAGCCTTGCACCTTTGAGACATGGCTACTTACAAGCATACAAGCAATCTGAGATTGATCAACTAAACTCAGCATTTGGCAGGACGCTTGATCTAATTAACAGTTTACTGTTGACCATGGTATGATTGTTGGTGCCAGATATATTGGTTCTAACATTTTAGAAACAGATGCCCTCCTGGGGTTTTCACAAACACTGAATTCTCCAGAGTACACCAGTAATGTTACAATAATGTAATGCACCTGACCTTGAAGCTGATCGGCTACAACATATTTATCTTGTGTCAGTTAAATTGGACGCCAAAAATGGACTCTTGAAAATTGGAAAAAATATCGCCCGGAGTCAGAATATGGCACAAACAGCATGCATCTCACTAGATCCTTCTTCTGGTGTGTCTTTGGTACCTGCTGCTGTTTGTAGTGTGATGTACTGTAGGATAATGGGGTGCCCTAGCTTCCTCCCAAATTCCAAACACATGCAGGTTAATGAATTGGTATTGCTAATTTGGCCATAGTGTGTGGGCTGGCGGCCCATTCAGGTATTATTAATGATTTGTGCCCAGTGCTTGCTGAGATAGGCTCTAACTTCCTTGAAAACCTGCTCTGGATAAGCAGATCTCTCTATTATAAAAGGAAATTCTGGGATGAGACTTTCTCAGAGATAATTTCAACTCCTGCGAGAGATAATTTCAGGTCCCGCGAGACAAGACTTTTTGTCAAGTGATTTGGACAAGTCCTGCCCTCCTCTCAAACATTTACAACCATGCCCGTGGTCCACTCACTTCTCATTCCTATGAATGCTGTTGTCAGACACAGTTCCTGCGCTCTCAGCTTCAAGCGGGGTCGGAAATAAAAGACAAAGAGTAGAAGACAAAGTAGAACGTTGTAAAGAGGTTCAAAAACGTTGCCACGATACACATGCAGAGCAGGTTAGAGATTATGAAAGTACAAACATTCGAAAGTTTCAAAAAACTGATAGTAAAGATCGCATTAACGCGAACAAATGGAAATTATTACTCAGTGAAATAACGGAACAGCGAAAAGAGATCAAATATATGGACATAGGTGATATTACAGAAGTATATAGATATTGTTCAGCTTTAAACTTTAAGTCGGAGACTTGAAGATCGTCTAATTCGTGTTGCCATAAGGGAAAGGTAGTGTTTCTTCCCAATGAAGAGGGGTGTCCATGAGAAATAAATGTTTGTTGTTTGGTGAAAGTGGATTCCACATACAAGAGCAGCAGAGACGTGAAGTGGCTGGCACGCCCACGGTCCACTCACTTCTCATTCTTGTGAATGCTATTGTCAGACATGCAGTTTCTGCACTCTCAGCTCCAAACGGGGTAGGAAATAAAAGACAAAGAGTAGAAGACAAAGTATAACGTCCTAAAGAGGTTCAGAAACGTTGGCACAATACACATGCCGAGCAGGTTAGAGATAATGAAATTATTAAAATTAGAAAGTCTCCAAAAACTGATAGTAAAGATCGCATTTGTGCAAACAAATAGAAATTATTACTCGGTGAAATAACGGAACAGCAAAAAGAGATTGAATATATGAATATAGGTGATTTGACAGAAATATGTAGATATTGTTTGGCTTTAAACTTTAGGTTGGAGATTTGTAGATTGTCTAATTCGTGTTGCCATTAGGAAAAAGTAGTGTTTCTTCCCAATGAAGAGGCTTATCCACGAGAATTAAAAGATTTTTTGTTTGGTGAAAGTGAAATTCACATACGCGAGTGGCAGAGACGTGAAGTGGCTGGAGCGTAGCACAGGCTGGGGGGGTTAGCGAGTGAAGCGCCCTAGTTTAGAAAATGGAAAGATGGATGTTTTACACATGGCACTTATTGTTTAGTAATCATTTTTTCTACCAACAGTGAATCAGTCACCCTGTTCATCATCATTCCTTGGTGTGACTTAAATTCATGGCTGACAAGATGGGACTATAAGCCACAGGGCTGATGATTCAATCCATACCACTGACTCACTGTGCGACCCTGAGCAAGTCACTTAGTATGCCTGTGTGTTGTAAAATTAAAATATACTGTGTGTGTGTATATAAGGAATCATACTGTAGTTCAGTACATCAAAATCATATTGAGATGCTGTTCATTAGAGAAAGGTGTTTATATAAAGTAACGTGTTTCATCAAGTTTGAATTCCTCCAGAAGTGACAGTTTATTTAAAGCAACTGTGCAAGGAAATTTGTCATCGTTGGTCTTCCAGCTGTCTCAGCTATTCAATGTCAGACATTTTGCAATGGAAACAAGCCAAGAAGACTAAAGTTGCCATACATTTTAAAACTCCACATTAGCGGATGCTTTCACTGCACACTCACACACACATTGCTGAAAGATCATGTGCCCCCAGAGGCCAGATAATGTAAGATCTGGCCCACATGCAGAATCTTAAAAAGCTTTTGGATGGCTCCATTGCAAATGAAGTGGAGTGGGGGGGGAGAAAGGCTTTTAGAGATTACAGTAGGTTTAAACAGAAGTGTGGGTGGGGGTGAGTGTGGTGTTGGAATTAGTGCCTTTCTGTCCTAGACTTTCTGACCCAGAGGGCAGTGCAGAAATGGAGCTGGGTAATTAATCAGCAGTGACAAAACTGAAGGTGCCAGACTGAGAAACTTGTGAGTATACCAGTTCATCTTATGTTGCCATTATACTGTTCTCTGCGATTTTTATGGTGCTCTTCTGTAAGAAGTGGCTCCGTGTATAAATGCCAAAAAAATCAGTGCATTTATTCTGTCCAAGTGTAAGGTTTTTTATGACTTAGATCGTTCTACTCATTCTGATCTTAATTAAGCCACAAGCTTGTACAGGAGTGAAAACCCGTTTTTGATTATTTTACAGTTGTGTGTGTGTAAGTTTTCAAAAATCTTCTTTGTTTATTTGACATGCTGAGGTGTGTCTTAAAACCTGGTTTGCGGTTATAGTATGGCCTACTGTAAGTGTTTTACGCTGCTCAATA
Organism: Polypterus bichir lapradei; assembly: GCA_026402145.1. Taxonomy (NCBI): domain Eukaryota; kingdom Metazoa; phylum Chordata; class Cladistia; order Polypteriformes; family Polypteridae; genus Polypterus; species Polypterus bichir. Next base: position 15,275,805 of record JANRMT010049829.1, read on the forward strand.
TTTATTTAATATTATTCCTTTTGTAGTACAAACTGTCAATGCACAAAACAGTTGTATTTAGGGTGTCAAACTCCGGGCCTGGAGGGCTGCAGTGGCTGCAGGTTTTCATTCTGACCCTTTTTCAAATCGCTGACCAGTTTTCACTGCTACTTAACTTCCCTTCATTTTACTAGCCCTGATTTTAAGGATCCAGTCCCCTGATTTTATTCCTATCTTTATTAAATGGTAGCCGAAATGAAATGAAATGAGATGACCAGCTAAACCAATTTCACTCCAACCAATCTTTTAATGAGAAGCTGATTCTTGCTGTTAATTAAGCCCATTATTTAATTCCATGGCTTTGTTTCTGCTGTCATTTTGCCAAGGCAGACATTTCCAAAACTGTTTTTTTCTGTTTTTTCTAAGAACGTGTCAATTTTTTGGTGACCTGAGAGATCAACTTTACCGAGACCATCACCTTTCTTTATTTTTAGATAATGTGTGATGGGCACAGGTAAGATGGTCATGTGATGGCTTGTTTTGCGTCTCATTACTGTTTGGCTGCTAATTAAGGAAAAAGAAACAACTAAGGGGCCTGAGTGAAGTTAATTAGCAGCAAAAACTGATCACTAAGAAGAAGATGGTTAGAAAGAAAACCTGCAACCACTGCGGCCCTCCAGGACTGGAGTTTGACACCTGTGCAGGGTCACAGATCTTATTGTAAGCCAGAGTTTCCCCTCTGGCTTATGCTTAAATTCCTTTTTTATGTCCAGTGTGTTACTTTATTTATTCTTTGGCTAGTATTGTAATTTATTTTTATTATTTGGCTATTTTTGCATTTTACATCACTTTTGTTTATTATGTAGTTTCTACGTGCTTAAAATTTGTTCTTCCATGTCCCTTCTGTTTTGTGGCTGGACCCTCAATCTCTGTTGAGGGGCTACTCCCAGTCCTATAAAGGCTCATGGGAATTGCAGCCCCTTTGCAGTGCATTGTATGAGCTTGCTGGTTGGTGAGTTTTTTATTTCCTTTTGCTTTTGCATATTTTTTGCATTTACTGGTCAGTAAGAACAAGACAGAATACATGTGTATGAATGAGAGAGAGGTCAGTAGAATGGTGAGGATGCAGGGAGTAGAGTTGGCGACGGTGGATGAGTTTAAATACTTGGGATCAACAGTACAGAGTAATGGGGATTGTGGAAGAGAGTGCAGGCAGGGTGGAATGGGTGGAGAAGAGTGTCAGGAGTGATTTGTGACAGACAGGTATCAGCAAGAGTGAAAGGGAAGGTCTACAGGACGGTAGTGAGACCAGCTATGTTATATGGGTTGGAGACGGTGGCATAAGAGACAGAGCTGGAGGTGACAGAGTTAAAGATGCTAAGATTTGCACTGGGTGTGACGAGGATGGATAGGATTAGAAATGAGGACATTAGAGGGTCAGCTCAAGTTGGACGTTTGGGAGACAAAGTCAGAGAGGTGAGGTTGTGCTGGTTTGGACATGTGCAGAGGAAAGATGCAGAATATATTGGGAGAAGGATGTTAAGGATAGAGCTGCCAGGCAAGAGAAAAAGAGGAAGGCCTAAGAAAAGGTTTATGGATGTGGTGAGAGAGGACATGCAGGTGATGGGTGTAACAGAACAAAATGGAGAGGACAGAAAGATATGGAAGAAGATGATCTGCTGTGGCGACCCCTAACGGGAGCAGCCGAAAGAAGAAGACTGGTTTTTAAACACTTTGTTTCTGTTTTCTGGTTAGTCTTTTCTTAGGATTGCCTTGCTTGCAAATTCTTTTTGTCTCCTTTCTTACTTTTATCATATTTGATAATAAGTTTTCCTTTTTTTTTTAATAGATTTTGTTCTGTTGTTTTGCTCTGTACTAACCAGGTCTTTACAGTTTTCCCCTCCCTAAAGAGGCACTTTGTGTGTAATTTGGGACATATGAAAAGTGTATTTTTGAACTATAAGAGTTAAGTGCATTTTAGCCTGGTGCAGGCCCAAGCCAGCCACTCAAGTGGAAGCTAGGCTGCTTTTTGGTACACAATGGTTGGTGGGATTCAAGCCTGCTTCCCCGGCAGTTTTTGAAGGTTTCACACCTTTTGGTTAGTTTGGGTGAGATGGTCACAATAGGAGGCTCCATTGACACCTGGCAACCACATGAGGATCATGTTTGGTGATCTGATTGCATTGATTGGATAGCTCTTAAACAAGTTAAAAGAAAAACTGTTGTTAATGCACTTGTGATTGGATCACTCAGACACGATTGGGTCTTAGAGTATCCTCACCTGCTCATCCTACAGCATGGGACCACAAGACTCTAGAGGGAGTTCCTAAATCGGCACAAAATATCATTGGAACAACAATACCTGCATTAGAGGACATCCATAACACCAGAGTTTTCAGGAGGGCCCATAACATTATTAAGGACACAACCCACCCAATACATGAGCTGTTCATACTGCTACTATCAGGAAGATGTTATAAGACCATAAGCAGCTAGAACATCAAAGTTAAAAGACAGTTTTCTACCTTATGCCATCGGGCCTGTAAGTAGAACCTATCCACTGCCCATCCCATCTGCACTGCAGGTTAGCATGTCTCTGGAGGAAGGAAGGCCATCTTGAGACCATATGCCTGCAGACCTTACATGGAATCATCTTATTTATTTGAATGTGTACTCTTACTTCTGTTTAGTTTTTGCATTACTTTTTCACTTGGGTGTTTTTGTTTATTGTTGTGTATTCTTGTTAAATTCTGGAAGACTTGCAGAATAAGATTTTCATTGTACTGAGTACAAATGACAACAAAATTGATGTTAAGTTAATAAAGTTAAGAAATAGAGAACAACCAGGTGTAAATACAAATACAGTCAACCCTCGTTTATCGCGGTTAATCCATTCCAGACTCGGCCTCGATAAATGAATTTCCGCGAAGTAGGATTCTTTATTTATAAATCGAATATTTTCGCAGTTAGAGCATAGAAAACCTGTTTACGACCTTCTAAATACATTTTCTAACATTATTAGAGCCTTCTAGACATGAAATAACACCCTTTAGTCAAAAGTTTAACCTGTGCTCCATGACAAGACAGAGATGACAGTTCCGTCTCACAATTAAAAGAATTCAAACATATCTTCCTCTTTAAAGGAGTGTGCGTGAAGAGCACAGAATGTCAGAGAGAGAGAAAGAGACAGAGAGAGAAAAGCAAACAATCAAAAATCAATACGAGCTGTTGGGCTTTTAAGTATGCGAAGCACCGCCCAACAAAGCAGCTTCAAGTAAGGGATCAATGTGAAGGTAGTCTTTCAGCATTTTTTAGAGGAGCGTCTGTATCCTCAAGGCCAGTGTGCAAACAGCCCCTCTGCTCACACCCCCTACGTCAGGAGCAGAGAATGTCAGAGAGAGAAAAGCAAACAATCAAAAATCAATTTGTGCTGTTTGGGCTTTCAAGTATGCGAAGCACCGCACGGGAAGCATATCGTATATCATTGTGGAGTTTTATTTAATATGTAATACGTGCTCTGATTGGGTAGCTTCTCAGCATTCTGCCAATAGCGTCCCTTGTATGAAATCAACTGGGCAAAGCAACTGAGGAAGCATGTACCATGAATTAAAAGACCCATTGTTTGCAGAAATCCGCGAACCAGCAAAAAATCCGTGATATATATTTAGATATGCTTACATTTAAAATCCGCAATAGAGTGAAGCAGTGAAAGTCGAAGCGTGATATAGCGAGGGATCACTGTACATTTTTTTTATCTGCATACAAGTAATAATTATAAAAACAGAAGAAGATGACATCGGATATCTGTTTAGACTTGTTGCACATACAGAAAATGCATTATAATGACAGATGTAAATGTTATCCGGCTAAATTATATCAGGATACAATCTAGAAAATACCATGTGTTAAAGGAATACTCCACCGAAAAATTATATCTATACTAATAAAAGGCAAAGCCCTGACTGACTGACTGACTGACTGACTGACTGACTGACTGACTCACTCACTCACTCACTCACTCACTCACTCACTCACTCACTCACTCACTCACTCATCACTAATTCTCCAACTTCCTGTGTAGGTAGAAGGCTGAAATTTGGCAGGCTCATTCCTTACAGCTTACTTACAAAAGTTAAGCAGGTTTCATTTCGAAATTCTACGAGTAACGGTCATAACGGTTGACAACGTTCGCCATGTTGAACTTTCTTATTTATGGCCCCATCTTCACGAAATTTGGTAGGTGGCTTCCCTGCGCTAACCAAAACCGATGTACGTACTTATTTCGGTGGTATGATGCCACTGTCGGCCGCCATATTGAACTTTTCAACGGTCTTTGTTACTTATGGGCCCATCTTCAAGAAATTTGGTACGCGGGTTCCCAACGCTAACTGAATCCTACTTACGTACATATATACGTCCATAACCTGCAGCTCGGTCACCGTGTGAGGCGGCGTTGGGTCCCCCATCCTAACACCTCCCACGTTGTTGGCTGCCTGCCTATATAAGGCCGTCCGTCGCTCCGTTCTCTATATTCCCTTCCTTGCTTCGCCACGGGATTCGCGTCTCCCTGCTGATAACTACAGCCTTTTTATTTAATCCACGGCTTCTCCGCTGTTTTATTTTTCGTTTATTATGATTATAGTTATTGTGTAGGTATTTTAGACTTACTTTACATTGTTCAGGTACCCATTTCCTTTATCATTCCAACCGTACCCCCATTAACATGTCTATCGAGGTGATCACCATCGATCAAAGAACTGTCACTTACCGAGTGGTTTCCATGCCCAGAGATGCCACCTGCCTTTTCCATTCTCTTTGTTACATATTGCACGGCCATATCAGGCTCACTCTTGTTATCCGGAGGAACATTGTGTCTTATGTATTGAATGACTGGGACAGGATCAAGGTGTGGACTGATGACGGTACAGGAGATAATTATACTACACAGGAGCACTATAAGAGTGAAATGCTTAAGCCCTTCACCTATGGTTCTGCATGTTAGTTGATGGCTGCCGCTGAATTGTTTAGTTGTCGCTTTCAAGTGTACCGAAATGGCCAAATATTTTACACCTTTCGACAACCGCCAATGCCTCTTAAACATCTTAGATTCACAGGTGACGATTTCAGTAGTGGACACTTTAATGTTTATGAATGTTTAAACTATCAAAGCTGGATATGGAGTTATCGATGACACCGGTTGTGTGCTTACAATGCTTGACAGATGCCGAATGTCACTTCAGCACAAGTCCTGCAAATACTGTCGCAATTGAAACAAACCATGAAACTCAAACCGATTATGACAGCAGCAATCCATGCTGTGAGATTTGAAACAAGATTACTGTTCACATGGCCAACTGTACGTTGCATGCTCAAGAGTAAGCTCAGCGCACAGCTTGGTCATATTACAACTGGAGGGCCGAACTGACAATGTGGTATACAAAGAGATCCTTAACAAATAATTATTGGTATATTTTCCCCTTTAGTTTAAAAAGGTTTAATTTTCTTCTTAATAAAAATTTTAAGGCAGTACTTCGCCGCTGCAAAGCGTGGGTATTTTGCTAGTTTTTTATGTGACATATTACTCCTTGTAGTTTGTATTGATGTCTAAGGAAACAAAAAATATTAAATTTAATTTAATAAGTTGAATCTGTTTTCATACAAAATGGAGATAACATTTCTGAAAGAGCAGGCATCTATGGAAACAATGCAGAATAATATGAAAAAAGTCAATGAAGAATGAAGAAAACAAAAAAACTATAGTTCTTATTTAAACCTGGGGGGCTTCGCTAGTACACAACCCAGGACGTTATGCGCAAGTGGGAATGCTAAGGGGATGCGGACGGATCAGCTGCTGGCTTTCTGCTGCTGCCGCCGAGCTGCATGTTCTGCTTGTCGCGCTGCGCGTCGATCGTTTAAAAGCCTGTATGGCAGCTGTCCTTTTGTCTCACTGCCTTGTCTCGCGGGATGCTAAAGTGTCCCCGAGAAAATCACGTATCGTCTCGATCCAAGCCTTCCAAGATTTTTTTTTTTATAATAGAGAGATATGAAAAAAATATAATCAGCCGGGTTCAGGTTATCAGGTGAACTGCAAGCAGGTGGTTGGTGCAAAGCAGGTGCACAGCCGGTTCAATCTTGTTTTGGAGAGACTGCTCTGATGTAATTATTTTGAAAGGACCTGAAGTAAAAGGACAGCAAAAGTGAACAAGCAATAGACTGAAAGAAGTCCTCTGAGTTTTAAAGTGGCATAGTGTGAAGGATAATTCACCTGGGAGCAAGCTGGAGTGCTTGGAAGCCACCAATGATCTTTGGTGCTGTTATGCCTGTGGAACCTGGAGGGAGTTCTGGTGAGGAAGCCCCAGAGTATTCTGACTCCAGAAGCAGTTCCAGTGACTTCACCGCCAATAGCGTCCACAGAGGGTTTAAATCCTGAAGTCAGAAGGCGAGAGAGGATATGTGCAAACTGGTAGGAATTAACCAGGTCATGCAGCAGAGAAAGAGACGCTGAGGTTTTGTGCAGCGTGTTAAGTGTGCATGCCACCCCATCAGGTGGACAGGATTCAGGGCCTGTACGGAGTTATTATATTCTGTTGAATTCATACTTTTCTGTTTTTCCGTACAACACACTTCCTTTTGCACTTTACTTATTTAGTAAAGTTACCTTTCTTTGTCAGGTTTTGGTGTAGTTGTGTTATTCAGGTGGGAGGAATGTTACAAAAGTACCCACTCCAGTTAGTACATATGTATGGTTCAAAAAAGAACTACTGGCACCCTTCAAAAAAGTGTAAAAAAAAGTAAGTTAAAAAAAATGGCTTCGGAAATATGCAAAGTTTTATGTTAAAACAATGGAAAAGTTATCGAATTTTAATTTAAAGCAGGTATTTCAAAACTAATTGTTTCAAATTGGTACAAAATAAATCCCACACCATAGGTCACTGATGTTCAAAGTCGGATGAGCCAGAGGGCCGCCTTTTTTAATATAATTGTGGGCCACTGTTAACCATATCTGTTTTTCTGCTAGAGTTCTTTAACATATATATTTGAAAAGGGAATAAACAAATAACAGCAATTACATCCCTAAATTCAATGAATGTTACAAGTGAACTGTATTAATGGGATGATTGACATTGCAGGACCATGGTTAAGTAAGGCTTAACTGTGGGAGGTTACAGCAAAGGTGCATGCACTGGTTGAGATGATCTTCTGTGCCTCTGATTCTTAATGAGATTCATTATTCAAAATCCGGACTCCCAGATGTAGGCACAGCCAAACACGATCAAAATGCAAGCGGCAAGTCTGTTGCAATTAGTGTACCGCTGTGCCTACTGCGTCCAAAACATTCACAGTTCCTTCTCATTGAACTTGGCTTTGATCACGTTGTTGCTCTGTAACTGAATTATCTCCATCTGGAATGACACCTCGCCGATATGGAGAACGCAGTCTGGCTACAGATGGGGCATGTCCTGGTGGCAGCAGCTGTTGAAAGAGTTTTGTTCAAGTGAGAGCACTTCTTTCAGGATTTTGAAATTATCAAAATGGGTCTTAAATTTCTTGAGGAGACTGATGAGCAGTACCTTCACTGTCTCATTCATTGCGTCAACTACATCACGAAAAATGTAAAAGTGCAATCTTCTCTCCTTTAATTATGCAAAAATACAGGATTTTCAAAGAGATCTTCCATTCCAAGTGTTGCTGCAGCTATTCCACAGGGTAATGTTGTTTGAGGAATGTATTCTGTGTTAAAGGTTGACATATATGTGGGTGCTGCTTGAAAACATCCAGAATTTACAATCTGCAGTTTAAGATTTTAAGAGATCATCACTCTAGTATATAAAAAAATGAGACAAGACTTTTTTAAAGAGATTTTTGCAAGTCCCACGAGACTTTGGCCAATGAGATGTTTTCAAGTCATGCCCTCACCCAACCACGTACACGGTACTCTCACCTCTCATTCGTGTGAATGCTTTTGTCAGACACACTTCCTGCTCTATCAGATCTTATAAATTTGAATGTTTTCCTCACTTTAAGTTCCAACTTAAAGAAGACGTATTATGTCCAAATCTTATTGAAGAATTTCATCACGAAGGGTTATCAACAGTAAAAAATGAGTACACGGGCAATCCTAGCACAAAGAAACGATGAAGTCAAACAAATGAATGCCACAAATGTCGATCGGTTACACAGCGGATTGGTTACAAAAAATCAAAGTTCGGAACAAGACTGAGAGATGAACATTGAAATGACTCCATAAGAGTGAACCTAAGTGGCTCCACTCCACCAGACACCTGCCTCTCTTGTTGTGTCATCTGACTAACTAAACAACACATCACATATGCAACTGGACATGTGAATAAAGTGAAACAGTGACATGTGATGAAATGACAAATGAATATGTAATATCTGTTTACAGGCTGACATTCAAAAATCTGGCAACCTCTGGGCCTGAGGAGTGCCAGATTTTTGAAAATGCCAGATTTTGGATGGTTATATATGCTGTATATATTTAACAGATAATGACTATCTGTACAGTCCTTTAAAGAAAGAAAATTAAACACAAAATGAAAAGCAAATGAAATTTTTAATGTTCACCAACTAAATAAAATAGTTCTTCAGAATTTTAATTAAAAAAAAAAAAACTCAGAATTTTAATTTAACTATACAGCAGCAAATAAATGATAAAATGAGAAGGAATGAGCAGGAATGCCTGTTAGCAGATTCAAGCAAGACCCAACAACTGATCATCGACTACAGCGCCATCAAAACATAAACGGCGCCTCCAGAAAACATTGTCTTGAAAATGTGCTCAAAAAATCTGAAGGAACTGGATTATCGATGACTGGATTTTTGAATGTCAACCTGTAATTGGAATTGCATTGTTTTGTTTTGACAGCATTCATGTTTTAATTCAATAGTGTGAGATACACTAGAAAATGCATACAGACATACAAAATGCACTCGCAGGTGAACTAAGTATTTTTTTGTGATGTTTTAATGCAAACGGTGAATTGTGGACACCAACATATTATTAATGTTCAGGCAAAACAAGCTTATTCAGTTTGTTTGGGTTGAAATAAGCTATGAGAGTAAACGTTAGAAAACATGAGTAGCTCTCGGCCATTTTCATTTTGTAAAAGTAGCTCTCAGGGGAAAAAAGGTTTGGAGACCCCTTGTCTAGAGTTTATGAGTGGTGCAAGTCATTCCAAGAGGGACTATCCTCTCCTCGGCCCACTGAAGGAATTTTTAGGAGGGAAGATTGAATGAGGAGGTTGTAGACGCTGTGCAAGAATGGATCAACATGCAGTCACAAGACTTCTGATCGTCTGGGATTAAGGAGCTTCCTGAGCGCTGGAACAAGTGGATTGCAGTGGAAGGGAGACTACATAGAAAAATACGTGTGTAAGTCGTTTCATCGTATTCAATAAAAAAGTGTAGGTCATAAGTTCCTATTTATATTTGAACGCCCCTCGGATAATATTAGACACGAAAGGAGATCTTGATATGTCATTCGTATTAAAACGTTAAAAGTTTCTCGTTAGAATAGCTTTTGCAAAGACAATTAACAAATCACAGAGACAAACGTTCGAAAAAGTCGGTTTCTTTATTAAAGAGAAAGAAACGAAATTCACTCACAGGCAGTTATACGTTGCATTGTCACGATGAAAGTCTAAACCTTTTTGTAATTTTTCTTCATCTTTGTCGAGCATAACATTCTCCAACCCACTTAATCTAGTAATCCAGTTGCTATATGTGCTGTTTATTTGAATTCTTTTAGGGCTAATTATTTTTTTCCCTTTTGTCTCAGGGCTCAATACAAAGCAATGGTTTCACACATACGTCAACATAAAACACTTATTTATGACAAATGTCACTCTGTTTTATGTTCTGTCTACATTATGTAAATTCATACACTTATTACATATTTGTTTGTCTCATCATTCATAAGCTGAAAGGCACTTTCTAGACAAAAAACAGCTAGGAGTAGTCAAGTGGCTGGTAATCCGTAGTGTCCACTAGCACACCGTGTCATCTGATTACGTCCAGTTGCCAGCTTGCCTCCCATGGATCTATGTCTGTATAGTACTCCCTAGGGCGAATGTTACCATAGGCGTGTAAGCTACATGCGCGTGTTCAGCACTATGATCAGCTGGGGACTGATCAGCTGGTGTAGGTACCCAACTTTCATTTTCAATCTCTAGATCACTTACGTCAAAATTGGAGTTCAATAAGTCAGAGTCTGATTCAGCAATAATATGCAAAAAATGAATAAATACTAATTTGCATTACATGTTCGCTTCGGTCTCTCGCCCAATGTCATTCTAGACATTGGTTATGCTAGTCACGCACACGCAGGGATTCGATGTTAAGTCAACAAGTCTGACAGTCCTAAAAAGGGCCTTCCTATTACTTAAAGGTGAATTGTATTGTCGTTTACAGCTTATTTTCGACCTCTGCCCCTGAATTTTAGTCAACATCTGCCCTTAATCCCTTGTGTCGACAAGTGCCGACAACCGCCTTAAAAGAGTTGACAGTCAGTCATTGTCCAACCCGCTATATCCTAACTACAGGGTCACGGGGGTCTGCTGGAGCCAATCCCACCCAACACAGAGCACAAGGCAGGAACAAATCCCTGGGCAGGGTGCCAGCCCACCACAGGACACACACCCACACACCAAGCACACACACTAGGGACAATTTGGGATCACCAATGCACCTAACCTGCATGTCTTTGGACGATGGGAAGAAACCGGAGCACCTGGAGGAAACCCACAGAGACACGGGGAGAACATGCAGCTTTTTTAAATTTTTTTTTCTTCATCTTTATCAAGCATAGCATTCTCAAACCCACTAAATCCAGTATGGGGTCGCTGGTGACTGGAGCCCATCTTGGCAACACAAGGCACAAGTCACCCACCAACTCTAAATGAGGCGCTACTCAGAATTGAGAATAGATTTTTGTTAATAAGTTATCAAATATGTATTTTTTTTTTCTTTTGACAGGACTGGACTCTGCTCAGATTAAGCAAGCTGGCTTGATTGGTGGCCAGAATAGTACCAGGAGAATAGGTGATTATCGAGTGAAATACAGCTACAGCGACATAGACCTACTGAGGTATGGCCTTACAACATGTGAAAAACATTTCCAAATGATAATGGGCCTTCAGAAAGTTTTACTTATTCATCATTTTTTTTTTTACATTTCCTACCTGCTCTGCTGGCTGATATACTCTTGAATGTCCTTATCTGTGACACTAACACTCTATTCACTTCACACAATAAACCGACTTTATGACAATGCATTTATTGTGGGGCTAGCATGATAATCACTCAGCAGAATTCATTTATTAACAGTGTGGCAGTCTGAGGATTTTTTAAATTACACTAGCAATATTTATCCCTGCATTGCCTAGTCATGTGATGCCAATGTAGTTTTTATGACTGTTATGCATTGCAAAAAAAAATTACAATACAGCACTGCCTGAATGTAGCAAGAGCGGTAAACTATTGCTTTGAACACAGCAGAGTTAACTTATTTTAATGGCATATAATGTCAGTTGTTGAATGTCATTGATGAATAACAATTCTGCTGAAAGGCAGCTAAGCTGAAATGTGCAGTTTACGCTGAGCAGCCAAAACGCTTCTATTTGTTATGCTCATTTAAAAATCAGGGAATCAATCAATATGGGCGGCACGGTGGCACAGTGGTAGTGCTGCTGCCTTGCAGTTAGGAGACCCGGGTTCACTTCCCGTGTCCTCCCTGTGTGGAGTTTGCATTTTCTCCCCATGTCTGCATGGGTTTCCTTCCACAGTCCAAAGACATGCAGGTTAGGTGCATTGGCGATCCTAAATTGTCCATAGTGTGTGCTTGGTGTGTGTGAGTGTGTGCCCTGTGGTGGGCTGGCGCTCTGCCCGGGATTTGTTTCCTGCCTTGCGCCCTGTGCTGGCTGGGATTGGCTCCAGCAGACCCCCGTGACCCTGTAGTTAGGATATAGCAGGTTGGATAATGGATGGATGGATGGAATCAATCTATGAATTCAGTTTGCTTTTTTGTTTTTTTTTTGCCTACACGTAAATCTCTTCTCATTTCCACCTTGCATCTTCATTGTTGACTGAGTGGACTGTGCTGCTGAATTATAGCAATAGTCCTTGCTTCTCCTTACATCTCATGTGGACTTTATTTGTTTTGACATATTTTAGTATTTATGATTTTATTATTTTAACAATATACTATTTAATGTTATGCCACAAGTAACAATGGGACACAGAAAAACAGAATCAAAAAGGCCAACAACTTTCCTGACCTACAATTACATCTTGCCTGAAGAAGGGGCCTGAGTTGCCTCGAAAGCTTGCATATTGTAATCTTTTTAGTTAGCCAATAAAAGGTGTCATTTTGCTTAGCTTTTCTGTACATTCATAATGGCTAACTCGGTACAACACCCTAGTGACTACTGACCTACAAGAAAACACCCAAAAGAATGAAAAAAAGATACTTTCACAATGCCATTTCCAGCGTTCACCAGCTAGACTGATGTAATACAGGGTGGTTCAGATCTAATTATGCAGATCCAGATCGTCTGCATGACTTTGATTTATGCGGGGACGATTCCAGTTCGGCGCGAAGACGATTCTTCATGTCATCAGTTTACACACTTCTCGATATTGCAGGATTTTTTGGGCAATTTTCTATGTAATAAACTTAATAAGTTATAGCGTAATGGAAATTGCATAATTAGATCTGGATCATCTCAACAATGATCAATAGAATGGAATCCACTTCCCAAACTTCAAGTGTCATAGTAAAGGATCTGAATGCTTGTGTCATTGTGGGATTTACATATTTTGTTTATTAAATTTACAAAAATGTCTAAAATCCTGTTTTCACATTGGCATTCTGCAATATTAAATACTGTTTGATGAGGGAAAAAATGAAGTTAAAAGGTTATAGGATAAGGCAGGAACATAAAAATTGTGAAACGTGGCAGGAGCTGAATACTTCCTGATGCCCCTGTATGTATATTTAATGTATACTGTAAATTACAGTGGGTATAGAAAAGAATCTCCCCCTTCAAAATATTCCCATTGTTTTTGCTGTACAGCCTTAAATGAAAACACACAAAAAAATATTATACAGCGCTCCTGGAGCAATTGCAGGTTAAGGGTATTACTCAAGGGCCCAGCAGAGTAGGACCTGTTTTTGGCAGTGACGGGGATTCGAACCGGCAACCTTCGGGATACCAGCGCAGATCCTTAGCCTCAGAGCCACCACTCCAACCTGGCAAAGCATTCTGGCAAAGCTCAAACGAGCCTTAATGTGGCCTTCCTTGAGAAGTGGCTTTTTCCTTGCAACCCTCTTGAACAAGCCACAATTGTGGAGTGCTTGTGAAATTGTTGTCACATGCACACAATGACTACTCTTTGCCATCCAATCCTATAACTCCTTCAAATTGGTCATTGGCCTCTTGGTAGCCTCTCTTACCAGTTTCCTCCTTGGTCTTCCATCTAGTTAATAATAAATGCTAACATTATTCAAAGTTATTGTCTGCTTTTACATGCATTTTTATTACTCTTTAATATTGTTTTTGTATCAGTATACTGCTGCTGGATTATTTGAATTGCCCCTTGGGATTAATAAAGTATCTATCTATCTATCTATCTATCTATCTATCTATCTATCTATCTATCTATCTATCTATCTATCTATCTATCTATCTTATCCTGCCTACTATACTAAAATTAATATCTATCTATCTATCTTATCCTGCCTACTATACTAAAATTAATATCTATCTATCTATCTATCTATCTATCTATCTATCTATCTATCTATCTATCTATCTATCTATCTATCTATCTAGAAGGATCCAGGGAGGGTCATAGTTGTACCAAACACTTGCCACATCCAGGGAGGGTCCTAATCGTACCAAACACTTGCCACATCTTTATGATGGTCTTTACTGTGCCCCTTGGGATTGATTAAGCCTTTGAGATTTTTTATGTCTCCATCTCCTGCTTTATGTCTGTCCACAACCTCTCAAACATTTTCAAACAAGACCTCAATTCTCATTCGTGTGAAAGCTTTTGTCAGACACACCTCCTGCGCTCTCAGCTCTTATATATATCTTATATATCGCTGAGGTCTTCTGAAAATGGTTTGCCACCCATAGTCCAGTTGTTTGCTGTCAGTTGCTCTACCAAGCAAGAGAATGAATGCTCCAGGAACAGCTTCACTAATCACACTCATTACAACTGATCACAGGTGGAAGTAAGCCAGTAACCAACGTCTGCAATGGAAATGGTGGGCACTTACACCTGATTGACTTTAGGAGGTGGGGGGGGTCCTTTATTAATCTCCGTATTTCTAGTTTTTTATATTTTTAAATTCTTCTCAACTATAGCTGTGATATTTTTCAGTTGGATGTTAGAGATTGCATTGAGTAAGTAAAGCTGGAAAAAAACATTGGCTTGTGTGTTTTCATTTAAGGCTGTAAAACAAAAAAAAAAGGTAATATTTCAAAGGTGGGATTCTTTTCTATACCTACTGTAGTTTGCTCATTAACAAAAAAAAAGACTAGACAAGGCAGAGACAAATCGTATATGGTGCTTGCATTAATCCAAGATGTTGGAGTGTGCCTCCTTGATCTGCTCAAAATGCAGTGCTGTCTAAAATTGTTTATAATTACATATTTTAAGATTTTTCAACCTGAACAGCAACATAAAATTAGTATATGTAGACCTGAGTTGTTTGTTTTGGTGAAGAAAATACTGAAGTTTATTGACTTCAATAAAGAAGAGAATATGAGCATCCAGTAACAATGCCAATTATATTTGGAATGTTAATAGCAAGTATACAGCAAGTAAACTAGATAGAGTAAGTGACCCTGACAACTGGGTTAGAGCAAGTGATCGACAGATTGCTTCATACCCCTGCCTTATAGCTACAGGGACAGTTTGGTTCTGTTTGCCCATCAAATTAAGTGGTTGGCCAGTGTCACAGAATCTTCATCATGCTGCCATATGTTTTCAGGGACCTGCATTTCTTTCCCACTTCAGAATGCTTGTGTGGCATTTGTAGATTGGGCACATTTCCAAAATATTTTTTGAACTGTCATCACATCCAAGACAAGGGCCTGTATTGTATATTGTTGTTTTCTGATTTATCAGTGAAAGAAAGTTGGCTTTCTCTAATGGTGATCATTCTACCCGATCGACTTAACTTAATGTCTGCTTGTCTGTATTGTGTATCGTGTAGCTGATGTCTCCATTGTGCCTTTCTTATGTATTTTCAGACCTGCAAAGTCCAAGCCAATTATAGCAGAGCCAGAGATCCATGGGGGCCAGTCATTGCAAGGTGTGACAGGGTTCCTGCTACTTATGTCTGATGGATTATACAGAGCTTTAGAAACTGCTCATGGACCAGAACAGGCAAACCAGGTAATGACTAGATCTCCGCAGCTCCAACAGCTCCACAATTATTGGCTCCCCTCATGAAAATGAGTTAAACTTTAATATATATGATGAAGCACTTATGCAGTGAGTAGTAGCAGGCGGAGTGGTGGCTCTGAGGCTAGGGATCTGCAGTGGCAATTGGAAGGTTGCCAGTTCGAATCCCGTAAATGCCAAAAGGGACTCTGCTCTGTTGGGCCTTTGAGCAAGTCCCTTAACCTGCAATTGCTGAGCGCTTTTAGTAGTGAGAAAAGCACTATATAAATGCAAAGAATTATTAAAGAAAGAATTATTAGTACTTTAGGCTTTAGCAAATGTGCAAGCCTTAACTTTTTTTTTTACATTTTTTTTTCAAATAAAAACCTTTCTTTAGTAACACAATTTTTTAATTAAAAACGTAGATTTCAAAAATGCTGGATCTCCCATGATTAATACAGTGGCAATAAAAACTATTTACTCCTTGGGGCTCTTGTTCAGAAAGCAGACGCCACTTGTTTTTAAGATTAGGCACCTACTCTAAATTTTTAAGATTAGGGACCCTGGTGTACCTGGCCTTACCCCCACAAACCTTAAGTTCAGGGTTTGTAGTAGGGGTAGGCCAGTCTAAAACAAACAACAAGAAGACCCCTCCTTGGAGCCCTTCACATTTGACTGTTATTAAACATTGAATCACAGTGGATTTACATTTGTGCTTGAAAGTTTGTGAACCCTATAGAATTTTCTATATTTCTGCATAACTACGATGTAAAACCGTCAGATTTTCACTCAAGTCCTAAAAGTAGATAAAGAGAAACCAGTTAAACAAATGAGACAAAAATATTATACTTGGTCATTTATTTATTAAGGGAAATGATCGAATATTACATATTTCTGAGTGACAAAAGTATGTGAACCTTTGCTTTCAGTATCTGCTATGACCCCCCTTTGCAGCAATAACTGCAACTAAATGTTTCCGGTAACTTCTGATCATTCCTGCACACCGGCTTGGAGGAATTTGAGCCCATTCCTCCGTACAGAACAGCTTCAACTCTGGGATGTTGGTGGGTTTCCTCACATGAACTGCTCGCTTCAGGTCCTTCCACAACATTTCGATTGGATTAAGGTTAGGCCATTGGTCATTGGCCTCTTGGTAGCCTCTCTTACCAGTTTCCTCCTTGCTCTTCCATTTAGTTAATAATAAATGCTAACATTATTCAAAGTTATTGTCTGCTTTTACATGCATTTTTATTACTCTTTATTTATTACTCTTTTATTACTCCACTTGGCCATTCTAAAACATTAACTTTATTCTTCTTTAACCATTCTTTGGTAAAACGACTTGTGTGCTTAGGGTCGTTGTCTTGCTGCATGACCCACCTTCTCTTGAGATTCAGTTCATGGACAGATGTCCTGACATTTTCCTTTAGAATTCTCAGATATAATTCAGAATTCATTCTTCCATCAATGAAGGCAAGCCGTCCTGGCCCAGATGCAGCAAAACAGGCCCAAACCATGATACTGCCACCACCATGTTTTACAGATGGGATAAGGTTCTTGTGCTGGAATGCAGTATTTTCCTTTCTCCAGACATAACGCTTTTCATTTAAACCAAAAAGTTCTATTTTGGTCTCATCCGTCCACAAAACATTCTTCCAATATCCTTCTGGTTTGTCCACGTGATCTTTAGCAAACTGCAGACGAGCAGCAATGTTATTTTGGAGAGCAGTGGCTTTCTCCTTGAAACCCTGCCATGTGTACCATTGTTGTTCAGTGTTCTCCTGATGGTGGACTCATGAACATGAACATTAGCCAATGTGAGAGAGGCCTTCAGTTGCTTAGAAGTTACCCTGGGGTCCTTTGTGACCTCGCCGACTATTACACGCCTTGCTCTTGGAGTGATCTTTGTTGGTCGACCACTCCTGGTGAGGGTAATAATGGTCTTGAATTTCCTCCATTTGTACAATTGTTCTGTCTGACTGTGGATTGGTGGAGTCCAAACTCTTTAGAGATGATTTTGTAACCTTTTCCAGCCTGATGAGCAACAACAACTCTTTTTCTGAGGTCCTCAGAAATCTCCTTTGTTCGTGCCATGATACACTTCCACAAACATGTGTTGTGAAGAGCAGACTTTGATAGATCCTGTTCTTTAAATAACACAGGGTGCCCACTCATACCTGATTGTCATGCCATTGATTGAAAACACCGAACTCAAATTTCACCTTCAAACTAACTGATCATCCTAGAGGTTCACATACTTTTGCCATTCACAAATATGTAATATTTGATCATTTTCCTCAATAAATAAATGACCAAGTATAATATTTTTGTCTCATTTGTTTAACTGTTTTCTCTCTATCTACTTTTAGGACTTGAGTGAAAATCAGATGATGTTTTACGTCATATTTATGCAGAAATATAGAAAATTCTAAAGGGTTCACAAACTTTCAAGCACAACTGTAATGTTGCCTTTCTAACGCTGACCAACAGACAAAGACTATTTAATGTCAAAGGTGAAAAGAGATTCCAACAAAGTGGTCTGAATCAGGGGTCGCCAACTCCAGACCTGGAGGACCACCATGGCTGTAGGTTGTCATTCCAACCCTCTTTTTAATGAGTGATCTGTTTTGTGCTGCTAATTAACTCCTTTAACTTTCATTTTAATAGACTTGTTTTTTAAGATTTATTCCCCAGAATTTCTTCATCGTTCCTCTGAATTGCTTCATTTCTTTCCTTAAACGGCACCCAAACAGAAATGAAATGTGAAGTGAGGGAGCCAACAGAAGACCAGCTAAGTCAGGGCCTCAAACTCCAACCAATTTCACTCCAACCAGCTGCTTAATGAGGTGCCAATTCCTGCCCTGCCGGGTTTAATTAAACCCGTTCTTTAATTTCATGGCTTGTTGCTGTTCTCTTGGTGCATTAGCAGACATTTCTGAAATTGTTGATTTTCTGTTTCTAAGAGCTCAGTTAAAATGTTTTGTGGACCTGAGCAGATCGACATTCCTGAGACCCACATCTTTCTTTATTTTCAGATATTGTATGATGGGCACCAGTTGTTTTGACTCATTTTGTACTTCATTATTGTTTGGCTGCTAATTAAGGAAAAAGAAACAATTAAGGGGTCTGAGTCTTCAAGAGCAAGTCAATTAAAATTAGTTTAAAAAAAGTTCATTAGCAGCAAAAACAGGTCACTCATTCAGAAAATGGTTAGAATGAAAACCTGCAGCCACGGTGGTCCTCTAGGACCGGAGTTGGCAACCCTTGGTCTAAATTCATTACATATCTAAAACACAAAATAACTGATCACATAAGTATTCACTCTCTTTAATAAGACACACCTAAATCATCACTGGTGCTGCCAATTATTTTTATAAGTTGCATAATTGGTTTTATGGAGATCATCTGTCTGGGGTTTCAGCTGATTGTAGTGTAAATGTGCCAGACTATATATCAGGGGTTCTCAAAGTCGGTCCTGGGGGCCCACTGTGGCTTGGGTTTTTGTTCCAACCATATTTGTAATCAGTGATAACAACCAATAACGCTGATCTCAATTATTTAGCTGGTATTTTGTTTCTCTTCTCGTATTCTACATTAAGAAAGACAAGAGGCATGATTTTTGCATTTATAAGGCATTTAGAAATATTTCTGCTTTTGCTATAGATTTAAATGCTTAACTCTCTTTTGTTGCTTTCATTATATTTTGCCCTTTCTCAGTGTGGTTTTCCCCCTTCATTGTCTCTTAATAATGACAATTAAAAATGAGCAGAGCAGACACCCAGGTGATCAACACTGAATCGTGAAAGGCTGCAACTAATTTAGCATCAGACCCACTAATTAGTAAATAATGGATTATTTAAACAATTAGAACACCCGGAAAAACAAAATGAATATCAAGATGAAAATATTGTTAAAAACAAAAAAAAATATATGTTATTCCCATATAACTGCATATAACAATCCCATATTGCTATATAATAACATTTTAATATTTTTGTTTTTTTACCACATTTCTATGTTGTTCCCAAAACACAGAACTTGTTAAATAAGAGTTCACTTAATTAGCCCAGGAGTCCAACTAAAAACAGAAGCTGGTTGGAACAAAATTCTGCAGCCACAGGAGGTCCCCAGGACCAACGTTGAGAACCCCTGCTATATACAGTCGACCCCCAAAATTCATGGGGGTTCCGCACCCGCGAATTGTGAAAATCCGCAAATTTTGGATGTGGTCAAAAAATGCCTATGAATACCTGTTTTTATAGTTTAAACCCTAAATATGCCCCCAAAACACTTTAATTTCATTTCAAACTCAGCTTAATACGTTACCCTGGAAAAAAAAAAGAATGTAAAGGTAAACCCGTATACTGCACAGTACTGTAATGTCTCCTGCAGTGCTAGAATGTAAAATACCGCTGTTACCCATATATGTACTGTAATTAATGCAAGCACATTTTCTTTGGTATAAGTAGGGTAAATACAATAATAATTTAATTTAATAAAAATACAGTAAAATGTAGAGGTACTCACCAATAATGAATGATATTGATTGAAGATGATGATGAATTAGCTGTGCAGTATGATGAAGTTATGTAATGAAGATAATGACTGCACAGCAAAGCAGAGGATTTACAGCTCCTCGGGTGGCATCATAATGGCATGTGTGTAATTATCAACAGTATTCATTATTTAAATGAAATTAACGATTTATCTGTAAAATGTAACATACATATTTTAATGCATTTCATCATGAAAGTGATATCAAATATAAATCTAAGGATTCCAAATGTGCAGAGTGTTACATTACATACATGTAATGTGTTATGTGTGGTGATCTACTGCTGCTTGCCGCTGCTGTCAGGTCAGGAGGGAGCCCCAGAAAAAAAAAGACGGCACCAAAGATGGCATGTGAGACTTTTAAAATGTATCGCGTCGTTATGATCAGGAATATGCAACGCTTGAATATAAAAGCACCACGAATGCATCTGTATGTCGTCATATTGCCATAGGATCCGCAGAGCGGCTTTCTGTCACATGCAGACAGTAAATAGAGACTCTGACGTCACATTCCAACTTTTAGCACACTGCGCCCCCCGATTTTTTGCTGGTACTGCAACTCGCGCACGCGTCGCGTTAATTTCTGAGGACATGCTTAGAGGACCCATCAAACGAACGCTGGGCACGCGTGGCAGCCATGATGTGTGCGTGTACACGTTCTAAGTATGAAGTATAAATGAGCCTTAACACAATCAATTATTTTATGTTTTATATTTTTAATTAATTTAGATAATTTTGCAGAAACCTGTTTTCACCTTGAAATTAAAGAGTATCTTTCTTTTGATCAGTGCCAAAAAAGCCAAATTGAATTCAAAGTGTTTCAGTGTTGTACGTACAATAAAAGTAGTGAAAACTTCCAAAGGGGTGGGGAAATACATTTTCAAAGGTATTATGTGTATAAGAAGGCACAATTTTATGATTATTTTTAATTGTGCTGCTGAACAACCTGCTAAAGAAACAGTAAAGTGTACACTTGTCGCTACACAAGTTCATTTGCCCCTCTGCCAAAGGAACGCTCACCTAAATCTTTCACTTATTTGTGCAGGAGATTGTGTCAATTGTGGCAGCTGAATGTGCCCAGCAGAACTCACTGGATGCCGTAGCACAGGCAGTGGTAGACAGGGTGCGCAAAGTACATCATGAAACGTACCTCAGTGGAAGAGAACGCGCCAAGTTCTGCACCCGCCATGAGGACATGACGCTGCTAGTAAGGACCTTTAACTACCAGCTGGGGGGTGAGGCTAGCGATCCAGCCCTCACACCAACACAAGGTAAATAATATGTTTGAGTTATATCTCTTTGTTAATACAGTGGACAGATGGTGAGAGGAATTCCTGTGCGTGCCTTAACTGTTTTTTGTGAATAATAAACCTGAGAGATTTACAAGAAAAGTGTGTCATTCACGTAGTGTTCACGCCAGGGCCGCCTTAACGCATGGGCACTCTGGGCAGTTGCCCGAGGGGCTCCATACAAATCTATGTACAGTCATATGAAAAATTTTTTCAGAACTACTCTTAATTCTTTGGATTTTTGTTTATCATTGGCTGAGCTTTCAAAGTAGCAACTTCCTTTTAATATCTGACATGCCTTATGGACACAGCAGTATTTCAGCAGTGACATTAAGTTTATTGGATTAACAGAAAATATGCAATATGCATCGTAACAAAATTAGACAGGTGCATAAATTTGGGCACCCCAACAGAGATATGACATCAATACTTAGTTGAGCCTCCTTTTGCAAATATAACACCTCCTATAGCCTTTGATGAGTGCCTGGATTCTGGATGGAGGTATTTTTGACCATTCTTCCATACAAAATCTCTCCAGTTCACTTCAATTTGATGGCTGCCGAGCATGGACAGCCTGCTTCAAATCATCCCATAGATTTTCGATGGTATTCATGTCAGGGGACTGTGACGGCCATTCCAGAACATTGCATGAATGCCTTTGTAGATTTCGAACTGTGTTTTGGGTCATTGTCTAGTTGGAATATCCAACCCTAGCGTAACTTCAACTTTGTGACTGATGCTTGAACATTATCCTGAAGAATTTGTTGATATTGGGTTGAATTCATCCGATCCTCGACTTTAACAAGGGCCCCAGTCCCTGAACTAGCCACATAGCCCCACAGCATGATGGAACCTCCACCAAATTTGACAGTAGGTAGCCAGTGTTGTTCTTCTGCCATGCAAAGCTCTTTTTGTTCTGACCAAATAACTCAATTTTTTTATCATCAGTCCAAAGCACTTTGTTCCAAAATGAATCTGGCTTGTCTAAATGATCATTTGCATACAACAAGCGACTCTGTTTGTGGTATGAGTGCAGAAAGGGCTTCTTTCTCATCACCCTGCCATACAGATGTTCTTTGTGCAAATTGCGCTGAATTGTAAAACGATGTACAGATACACCATCTGCAGCAAGATGTTCTTGCAGGTCTTTGGAGGTGATCTGTGGGTTGTCTGTAACCATTCTCACTATCCTGCTCATATGCCGCTCCTGTGTTTTTCTTGGCCTGCCAGACCTGCTGGGTTTAACAGCAACTGTGCCTGTGGCCTTCCATTTCATGATTCCATTCCTTACAATTGAAACTGACAGTTTAAACCTCTGAGATAGCTTTTTGGAGCCTTCCCCTAAACCATGAGACTGAACAATCTTTGTTTTCAGATCTTTTGGGAGTTGCTTTGAGGATCCCGTGCTGTCTGTCACTCTTCAGAGGAGAGTCAAAGGGAGGCACAACTTGCAATTGACCACCTTAAATACCTTTTCTCATGATTGGACACTCCTGTCTATGAAGTTCAAGGCTTCACGAGCTCATCCAACCAATTTGATGTTGCAAGTAATCAGTATTGAGCAGTGACAGGCATTCAAATCAGCAAAATGACAAGAGGACTCAAATTTTTGCACAACCAGTTTTTCACATTTGATTTAATTTCATACAACTAAATACTGCTTCACTAAAAATCTTTGTTCGGAAAACACCCCAGTGCTCAGATGTTCCTAGGAAATGAAAGACATACCACTGTTATATTTTTTGTTGAAAGTAGAGTCAATTATTATGCAGGCTGAGAGGGGTTCACAAACTTTTTCATATGACTGTATGTTGTGACTTGCAGAATGGTTGTGTAGTTAGGGATCCCCAGTGCACTGCTTTGCCCGGGGACCTACAGTGGGATGCAAAAGTTTGGGCAACCTTGTTAATAGTCATTATTTTCCTGTATAAATCATTGGTTGTTACGATAAAAAATGTCAGTTAAATATATCATATAGGAGACACACACAGTGATATTTGAGAAGTGAAATGAAGTTTATTGGATTTACAGAAAGTGTGCAATAATTGTTCAAACAAAATCAGGCAGGTGCATAAATTTGGGCACCGTTGTCATTTTATTGATTCCAAAACTTTTAGAACTAATTATTGGAACTCAAATTGGCTTGGTAAGCTCAGTGACCCCTGACCTACATACACAGGTGAATCCTATAATGAGAAAGAGTATTTAAGGGGGTCAATTGTAAGTTTCCCTCCTCCTTTAATTTTCTCTGAAGAGTAGCAACATGGGGGTCACAAAACAACTCTCAAATGACCTGAAGACAAAGATTGTTCACCATCATGGTTTAGGGGAAGGATACAGAAAGCTGTCCCAGAGATTTAAGCTGTCTGTTTCCACAGTTAGGAACATATTGAGGAAATGGAAGACCACAGGCTCAGTTCAAGTTAAGGCTCGAAGTGGCAGACCAAGAAAGATTTTGGATAGACAGAAGTGACGAATGGTGAGAACAGTCAGAGTCAACCCACAGACCAGCACCAAAGACCTACAACATCATCTTGCAGCAGATGGAGTCACTGTGTATCGTTCAACCATTCGGCGCACTTTACACAAGGAGATGCTGTATGCGAGAGTGATGCAGAGGAAGCCTTTTCTCCGCCCACAGCACAAACAGAGCCGCTTGAGGTATGCTCAAGCACATTTGGACAAGCCAGCTTCATTTTGGAATAAGGTGCTGTGGACTGATGAAACTAAAATTGAGTTATTTGGGCATAACAAGGGGCGTTATGCATGGAGGAAAAAGAACACAGCATTCCAAGAAAAACACCTGCCACCTACAGTAAAATATGGTGGTGGTTCCATCATGCTGTGGGGATGTGTGGCCAGTGCAGGGACTGGGAATCTTGTCAAAGTTGAGGGACGCATGGATTCCACTCAGTATCAGCAGATTCTGGAGACCAATGTCCAGGAATCGGTGACAAAGCTGAAGCTGCGCCGGGGCTGGATCTTTCAACAAGACAACGACCCGAAACACTGCTCAAAATCCAATAAGGCATTCATGCAGAGGAACAAGTACAACGTTCTGGAATGGCCATCTCAGTCCCCAGACATGAATATAATTGAAAATCTGTGGTGTGAGTTAAAGAGAGCTGTCCATGCTCGGAAGCCATCAAACCTGAATGAACTAGAGATGTTTTGTAAAGATGAATGGTCCAAAATACCTTCAACCACAATCCAGACTCTCATTGGAACCTACAGGAAGCATTTAGAGGCTGTAATTTCTGCAAAAGGCGGATCTACTAAATATTGATTTCATTTCTTTTTTGTGGTGCCCAAATTTATGCACCTGCCTGATTTTGTTTAAACAATTATTGCACACTTTCTGTAAATCCAATAAACTTCATTTCACTTCTCAAATATCACTGTGTGTGTCTGCTATATGATATATTTAACTGACATTTTTTATCGTAACAACCAACGATTTATACAGGAAAATAATGACTATTAACAAGGTTGCCCAAACATTTGCATCCCACTGTATAATGCTGTTAAGACAGCCCTGGTTCACGCATCTGAGATGTGAAACACGCCAAAATGAACTGGTCAGTGCAGCTCTGAAGTGTGTGAGTGGCTCATAAATGACAAGCTGGTGATGTAAGGTTTCAGGAAACGCCTCTTGTATGAGAAACTGGAGGAACCTGTTTGTAAACCTACCTCGGCAGCAGCTGTAATATTGATGAAGGATTTACTTGCTGTTTGATCGCTTCGGTGGTGTGACAATGGGAGTATGAAGTGTGTATTCCTGAGAAACTGACTACGGGTGCATGGTAAGGCACAATCAGTGAACTGTGTGAGTCCTTCATGTTCCTTGGTGCCTTAAGAAGAGGAAGCATCTTCAACACGTATGGTTTTACCCGCTTGCTGACCTGAGTAAAGTGACTGCGCACAGTCTTGTGTGAGTATCAACTTGTCTGTGGGAGGTTATCCTGTCTGCTCCCTCTCTGACTCAGACTTTCTGGGGCCTTGCCTGCTGACGGTGTAGTTTTCTGTACAGCTAACGAAACATATTACACTTAATATATAAAGACAAAATGTTTACCATATTCACAAATATTTGAAATATTTCAAAGAGGAAGGGTTAGGCCTAAAGAACTATAGCTGCTCAAACAGAATTGTGGGGCAGAACATGGAAAGCCTAGACATAATAATTAGACATAGTACAATTTTCTCTTTCTGCTCCTAGCTGATTAAGAAAATTTATGATTATCATATATCTTCTGAAACTCCTTAAACTGCTGTTTTCTTAACTCTTGGAGAGAATTATCTCGTACTTTTTCTTGCTGAGGTGTTGGTAAGTCTATAATTAATTGTTCAAATTTGTGAGCGATATGAGGATGGATAACATTAGGAATGAGGACATTAGAGGGTCAGCTCACGTTGGACGGTTGGGAGACAAAGTCAGAGAGGCGAGATTGCGTTGGTTTGGACATGTGCAGAGGAGAGATGCTGGGTTTATTGGGAGAAGGATGCTAAGGATAGAGCTGACAGGCAAGAGGAAAAGAGGAAGGGCTAAGAGAAGGTTTATGGATGTGGTGAGAGAGGACATGCAGATGATGGGTGTAACAGAACAAGATGCAGAGGACAGAAAGATATGGAAGAAGATGATCTGCTGTGGCAACCCCTAACGGGAACAGCCGAAAGAAAAAGAAGAATGAGCATGTGCATACGATATTTGCATCAACAATGTGATTTAGTAGTTTGTTCCAAATTCCTGTGACTCTTTGCATTCAGAAGTGTATTTTGTTTTTTAGTCTGAAATGTATTTCTACTTAATTTACACTGGTGTTTGAGTATGTGATTCATTATTCTTTATAAGTGCCACGGACATTTTTAAAGACCTGGTTTAGGTGCCAACACAACCATCTGTGCATCACACTAAAGTGGGTTAACATCCCTAGCCCTTTTAGTCCTGAGATACATTTGGTTACACTGCTCTCTTTTTATAGCATGGTGAACAGAACCACACACAGGACTCCAGATGTAGTCTTGCTAGTACGGCGATATTCACCTGATGCCAAAGGTTTGGAATCAACCAGAAATTTGCATGCTTTTGTTAGGAAGCCATTTCTGGATCCGAATTCAACTTAAGGAGTACCAACCAGTACTTTGCAACCCATGGAAACACAAATTTTCAGCAACAGGTTTCAGCTGTGCTAACACAGTTACCGAGATTTCTCTAATAACAAATTAGCATTTAAAAATGATTAATTAAGGATAAGCTAAGAGAGTTTACCATTAGGACACGCAAGTAACAGCAGCTAATAATGGGGCTTTGCAGTCATAAGTATATGAACATCTACGCATGGAAGTGTGTCTGTCTGGCTGTCCGGCCCAAAAGTGTGAGGCTACATAATATTTTTCTCTTAAGGGGTTATATAAAATAACAAGAAATACATTTATCGTAATGAATAATAAAATAACAGCGTCAGCTTTTAAGCATAAGCTCAGAAGGATATGAGACTCAGACTCATGCACATTGGACCAGGGTTCAAATTCAACGCTCAGCATGAAGCTCAAAGAGCCAGCAAGGTGGCCCCAAGTTAATGAGTCGGAAGAACAAATAAGTACGAGGCTACAGCATGAAGCTGAAAGAAAGCGACTTCATCGCCATAGTGAAACTGCAGAGGAAAGACAAACGAGAGAGAAACTCGCTTAGCAGCTGATAGACAAGAGGGATCAGCACATCGGCAAAATGAAACCTTCAAGGAGAGAGAAACTCTTTTAGCCACTGATAGACGGGGGGTGGGGGGTGGTGAGTACGATCGCAAAACGAAACCTCTGAGGAGAGAGAAACTTGCTTAGCTGCTGATAGACAAGGGGGGCAAGCACATCGGCAAAATAAAATCTCTGAGGAGAAAGAAACTCACTTAGCTGCTGATAGACAAGGGGGATGAGCACATCGGCAAAATGAAACCTCAGAGGAGAGAGAAACTCACTTAGCTGCTGATAGACAAAATGAAATCTCTGAGGAGAAAGAAATTCACTTAGCTGCTGATAGACAAGGGGAGCGAGCACATCGGCAAAATGAAACCTCAGAGGAGAGAGAAACTCACTTAGCTGCTGATAAGGCAAGGGGGACGAGCACATTGGCAAAATGAAATCTTCGAGGAGAGAGAAACCCGCTTAGCCACAGATAGACAAGGGGGGGTGAGTACGTCCGCAAAACGAAACCTCAGAGGAGAGAGAAACTCGCTTAGATGCTGATAGACAAGGGGGACGAGCACATCGGCAAAATGAAACCTTCGAGGAGAAAGAAACTCGCTTAGCTGCTGATAGACAAAATGAACCCTCAGAGGAGAGAGAAACTCACTTAGCTGCTGATAAGGCAAGGGGGGTGAGTACGTCCAAAAAAATGAAACCTATGAGGAAAGAGAAACTCACTTAGCCGCTGATAGACAAGGGGTGACGAGCACATCGGCAAAATGAAATCTTCAAGGAGAGAGAAACCTGCTTAGCCACTGATAGACGGGATGGTTGGGGGGGAGTACATCCGCAAAACAAAACCTCCGAGGAGAGAGAAACTCGCTTAGCTGCTGATAGACAAGGGGGACGAGCACATCGGCAAAATGAAATCTTCGAGGAGAGAGAAACCCGCTTAGCCACAGATAGACAAGGGGGGGTGAGTACGTCCGCAAAACGAAACCTCAGAGGAGAGAGAAACTCGCTTAGCTGCTGATAGACAAAATGAAACCTCCGAGGAGAAAGAAACTCACTTAGCTACTGATAAGACAAGGGGGCAAGCACATCGGCAAAACGAAACTGCTGACTCTGCATATCAATTTTTTTTCTGACGATTTCTATAGTTTCTAGGAGGCCAGGCTTTTTACAGCAGGTAGTAAATTATAAGTCTGTCAGTTCAAGCAGTAGTAGTCATTTGCAGCATTAATGAATTTTTAGGCTCTATTTAATCAGTTTAATGGTATCTTGATAAAAATGATCAATTTCTTTTAATTTCTGGGTGATTCTAAACTTTTGACCACTAGTGTATATTTAACCATTTTTACAATTTAACATTTTATTTGCATTCTTAATTATTCCTGTATGTTGTCTAAATAATGATAATATTGTGTCAGTACACCTCCTATATCCCTTTCAAGGGTATTTCCTGTAGGTTTGTATCCACCCCTCTGTCCCTTTTAGCCCCGCATGTAGCACTTTCTAAGTTCTCATTTGGGTGAATCATTCTTGTTATAGACAGAGAAAAAAAAAAGAAAGAAAGACCAAGTTCAGCAGTCTCATTCAGCCCAGGAATTATTTCCTTTATGAGGACTTGATGGCAGAATTGGTTTGACCTGATGCTTCCTCAATGGTCTCTTTAAATTTTGCCCCTGCCTTTTTGCGTTTGTTATTAAGCTTGGCCACTCCCTCTTTTGATGATTGAGTAACAGATTCATTTGGGTTAAGATTCTTCGGCCCTCAATCCTGGGCTCGTCACAGGTGGGTCTCATTCTCGGCAATGATGGGTCAATTACGGAGGAGGTGGGGTCACTTAAATTTAAGAGCCGCACTGCTTTGCTGCATTGCTCTAGTGTTGAGTTTGTTAGCTTGCAGCCATTGAGACTCACTGAGTCGTCTTTCTCTTGTCTTATTTTTAAGAAGAGCTTGCCTGGTTTAGCTTTGCCTTTTTGTTTTCATCACCTAGATTTCAAAATTGGGTTGTATCCAGCTTTGGTTAGTGGTGGTTTAGAATTGTATTTTTCTTCCCCCGCCCAACCCAAGTGTGGTTTCTGTTCACTTTTGAAGATTTTCATTGTTTGCTGTGCTTAGAGAGCTCTAATTCTTATACTAATGTTGTTTTGCTTTCTTTCCTCTTTATTGTGTTTATCGTCTGTTTCTTAATTCCACTTAATTTTGTGTTCCTCGTTTTGTTTGTTTGCTTTGTATTAATTATCTGTTTTTAAGCTTTTGTTAAATTCTAATTCTTGAAGTACTTGAGTTTTTGCTCTGCTCCTTTTTCTCTCTTTCTCTGCATGTGTATTCCTCCTTTATTAATTTTAAGCTGTGTGGCTTTCGATTGAGGCCAGTGTTGAACATTCTTTCCGTGTTTAAGGCTGAGCATTTGTTTGGTATGCACCGGTTTTAGTGCATGCTAGTTAATTTTTTATTATTTCTCCTCTTGGAAGCTCCATCTGCTTTTTGCATGGCACCAGGGTTCATTATCTTGTCTGCTGCTTACTCTGACCCACAGGTGGTAGAATCTACCCAGTGTCTGTCCCATACTCTAATAACCAGAGTACCAGCAAGACCAGTGTCACCTTGTCTCTTGTTATGCCTTCTCAAGGGACCATGATGAACGGAAGCCATACCAACTCCACCTTGGATGAGATCACTCCCACCCTCACCAAGTAAGTCTCAGGGGGAGGGCATTGAAAAGGATAAAGAGCAATTTCTCCAGAATTGCCCTCCCTTTTCTTTTGATAAATTCTAAATATCTAGCACCGCCAACTATCTTCATCTCTATTTATTTTTCCCTCTCTCTGTCAAATTTTCTTTGCAGTCAAAGCCCCACCGCCACCTTGCAGTCCAACAACACCCAGACGCAAAGTAGCAGCTCCAGCTCGGGGGATGGCAGTCTGTTCAGACACCGTGGAAGCCAAGCTTTGCAGCCTGACGAAAACGGACGGGTTGAGCCCTACGTTGACTTCTCTGAGTTTTACCGCCTCTGGAGCAATGAACACCAAGATGCCTCTGCCATTGTTTTGGGACCACAGTGACCTTAAGTAGGAATGACGATGGATTCTGCAGGTTCGATCTTAAGTGTGGCTCCATGTAAAGTTTCAGTCAATCACAAACCTCAGACGTCCAAGCTGTTCTCTTGTGCATGTCCCCATGCAAGAGCCATGCCTTTGGTTGCAATTCTTGCATTGTGAGGGCCATGGCTCCTCCTTACACAGACAAATAAGGTGCACAGGTAGAAGATCTTCACTTGCACCTTGTGGTTCAGTGTGATCAAGGGTAAGACTGTGATATCCTAAAACACTGTGTCATGACTTCAGCCATATGCAAGAGTGCCTTTCAGTTACCGTAACCGAAATCGATACCCCAGGCCCAAGGTATGTCCTTTCCTGTATCCTGTTTGTAATGCTTGCAGACTCCTTTTAAACCATAGAACCTGAAGGTGCATGTCTCGTAACGAGAACAAAACCAAGATGTCCGCTACACACTGGACTTCGAATGCCAGCATGTTGACTTGGCAGCGTTTTTGTATTACTTGGGCATAAACTCCAAGCCTGCAGCCTTTCTGTCGTCCCAGAGTTAACACAATTTTAAGAAAGTGTGTTTATGAAGCAGGGTTATCCTGACCACATCTAAAAATTTTTTTTCGAGGGATGAGAGCTGAAACCCTAGGGGCAGGATTTGCCTTTTTAAAGGTGTAGTATGGCTGGGATAACCAGAACAACACCAACCAAAAAAGAATTAAGTTGGAATGGCCCAGCGGGTCTGTTAATTGGAAAGTGGTAGGTATTTATGAGCGCTAATGTAATTGTTTCTGTGATGTGCTTCTGGGTAGAGGTAAGCATTCAACCTTGTCCATACTTCAGAGATAGTGTCATCTGGGTGAGCTCCCATCTAGACAACTGGCCTGTTTATAACTGAACTTAAGTAGACAGTGTGGAATCCCATGATCTCTGTTGCACTGTGATGCCCACTAGATGAATGGTACAATCATGCCTCTTCTGTGTTCTGGATTCATTCCTTCTGTTTGTTTTAAGTCTCTATTATGGCTTTGTTTTGCACTGCAATTGCAAATATAAGCTTAAAAAAACAATGTGTATTTTTTTTTGATATGGTGTACCAAAGGATAGAAAAATGTTTTCAAAAACTGAATTTGGTGCAATTTTCACATCTAACTTCCCAGAAGCCCTTTCTAGTAGCGCTGTCCAATCTGGGAGAGAAGCCAGAATCCCATTTAGATCACGACATAAATTAACAAGTGCCGCCCGGCTACAGTGCAGAGAAAACCATTACACCCCACGTCTTTAGTACTAGGGTGTTATACCGTGTTCGCCATTGTGAATGTAGTGAGAAGTCAAACAAAATGACTCCTTTTATTAGCTAACTAAAGATTACAATATGCAGGCTTTCGAGGCAACTCCAGCCCCTTCAGGCAAAGAGGTAATACAGAAACTGGAGTTTATATACACACTCTAGGACAAGAAACAACATTGGTGAATCTTTAAGTGAGACATCTTAAATGTAAAAAATTAATAGATCTCTTCAGGGTAAGATTCATTTAACAAGAGAGAACAGGTTCCACATTAAACGTGGCAACACCGATGTTCCTGCAGCGGCCCACTTCAACAGCCATGGACACTGTGAGAGGGACTTTAAAGTCACAGACTTATAGGCAACTTCAGACCACAGCAAGAGAGAAAAGAACAGGAAGTCAAACTGGTGCTAAAATTTAATACTTTACAACAGGGGTGGGCAAAGTCAGTCCTGGAGGGCCGCAGTGGCTGCAGGTTTTTGTTCCAACCCAGTTGCCTAAACAGAAAACAATCCTTGCCAGTTTAATTTCATGACTTGTTAGTGCTTTAACTCTGCCATGTCGGGTCATTCGCATATACTAAATTTTTTTATTTTCCTTTCTAAAGATATCACTAAAATTATTTGAAGTCTAAAACAAATGAGTAATTCTCAGTCCTTCACTTTTTTTTTTTTTTCCCTCTTTCTTTCCAGGGTGTCACAGTGGTGGCACTGCTGCCTCGCAGTAAGGAGACCTGGGTTCGCTTCCTGGGTCCTCCCTGTGTGGAGTTTGCATGTTCTCCCCGTGTCTGAGTGGGTTTCCTCCCACAGTCCAAAGATATGCTTGTTAGGTGCATTGGTGATCCTTAATTGTCCCTAGTGTGTGTGCTGGCGCCCTGCCTGGGGATTTGTTCCTGCCTTGCGCCCTGTGCTGGCTGGGTTTGGCTCCAGTAGACTCCCGTGACCCTGTGTTAGGATATAGTTGGATGGATACTGACTGACTTTCTTTCCAAGTATTTAATTAAACCCAATCATGCATGATAAATACACACGGGTGTAAATGGAAACAAGCTAAATGGAGAAATTCTGGTCTCTTGTCATCCATCCATTATCCAACCCGCTATATCCTAACTACAGGGTCACGGGTGGGGTCTGCTGGAGCCAATCCCAGCCAACACAGGTCACAAGGCAGGAAACAAACCCCGGGCAGGGCGCCAGCCCACTGCAGGGCACACACACACCCACCGAGCACACACTAGGGACAATTTAGAATTGCCAATGCACCTAACCTGCAAGTCTTTGGACTGTGAGAGGAAACCAGAGCAGCCGGAGGAAACCCACGCAGTCACGGGGCGAACATGCAAACTCCACGCAAGGAGGACCAGGGATGCAAACCCAGGTCTCCTTACTGTGAGGCAGCAATGCTGCCACCGTGCCGCCCTATCTTTTTGTCATTTCTATCTTATTGCTAATAAGCAGCAATTAAAATCTGAGATCAGCTGTTTAAGACTAAAATAAGCAATAAGGGTTCAAAATCTTAACTGAGAACATAAAAATGAAGCAGAAGTGTTACTTGAGCAATAAGTGCTTCTTATTAAGCAATTGGGTTGGAGCAAAAACTTCCAGGAATGACTTTACCCACCCCTGCATTACAACATAGTTTGAACAGAGACATGGGTCTTATCGCCAGGCATGAGGATTGTTTGCATCTCTCGGGCTGACCCAGACAACCTGTCTACAGACCCATATTGTATTTAAAAACCCATCAACCTTCAAAAGACTTTGTTGGACAGTTATCTTATCCACAGATCTTGACCATACTTTGTTCTTCTCTCTTGTTAAATGAATCTTAGCCTAGATAGGTCTATTCATTTTTTACATTTAAGATGCCTCACTTAAAGATTCACCAATGTTGTTTCTTCTCCTAGTGTGTGTGTATATATAAACACAGGGAACTTCAGTTTCTGTATTATGTCTTGCCTGAAGAAGGGGCCTGAGTTGCCTCATCTTTTTAGTTAGCCAGTTAAGGGGGTTATTTTGCTTGACTTCTCACTCCACATCTGTGAAAGCTTGAAACTAATATATGGAACATCTTGTTTCATCTGTGCTTCTGGGCCACGTCTGTGGAGAATTGAGATGAGCTGTTTCGATGAGGACAGTATGTTGGGATGACATTTTCTGGAATCTCATTGGCCATTGAGTGGAGGCGCAGGAAAGGATATGAAATCTAAATGGAGATGGGGTGCTTTAAGAGGCAACTAATGCATTTTGGAATTTCGAGCATTTGAATCTGAGGATGACTGGCATATCCTTACAACCGAGGTATAAGACTTAGGCGTAAATTTTTTTTTTTTTTTTTTTTTTCTTTAAAGGGGAACAATCCTGTTTTTCTGTATATTAATTGCAACAATACTCTTAAGTGGAAGCTTTGAGAGAAATCAATGTGAAGCAACAGCGTTTTTCTATAAATATAAAAGAGCAAGTCTGTGATGCCATTGGTCTAAAATAGTAATGAGCTGGGGAAAATAAGGCCCAGCCTCGGCCGATCCATTCTTTACACTCCAGGTAAAGATGTGAAGTGTCAATTCAGAGACCTTAAGAAGGTCCACTAAGAAGGTCCAAATTTAAAATGTGAGACTGTCTTTGAGATGTTCATGTATGAGACTAATGAGCATTGAGACAGAATCTTTAAACCCAATGGACACTGAGATCTATGTTGGGACACTGTAATGGTGATCAATCAGTACAAAATTGAGATTCTGAAGGAGGGAGGGTTTCGATGTGATATTTTTTTTTCCAAATATTGGGGTCCGAGATGCAAGTATCCAGATTTGGTTGGGCCTATTGAGACATGAGACCTTTGGCATATTGCTGAAATGTTGGATATAAGATTTGTAGACTTCTTTCAGGCCTGAAATGTGAGAGTCCAGTGAGTGGATGGGATTGACGTGCGGGAATCACCCGGGTGTTTGGGTTTCAATCTGACGAATATATATTGGGCATTTTGAGAAACTGGTTTCAGACAATGGTGTGTAGTTTCATCACCAACCCCGATAACCTAATAATGAGTCAGTTTTGGGATTTAATACATGTTACTGTGCTCTGGGCCTGCCTCAATGAAGAGTGCTATAAAACAAATAAACTGAATTAAATGAATACTTGTTAAAGGTGTGATTTCGGTATGTATGTTAGGGTTTGAGGTCTGATGCTTGAGACTGCAGTACATGTTTGTATTTTAGGTGCCAAGTGCAAGGTGGATGGCTACTAAGTTATAAGATGGTGGAGTCGGCTTGTGCACTTGGGTCAGACTGCCATTAGCATGTTACGATACTGAGAATGTGTCTGCCTAACGGGCATCAAACCCTTGAACTTTGGGCCATTTTAGAAGTGGGAGGAAATTAAAATAAACTTGATGGTGAGCTGAAGCATGGCCTGAAGATGCATCACTGAAGCTGCTGGTGGCCCAAGCAGCATATTAACTCCTACTTTAGATTGCCTTTAACACAGGGGTCGCCAATTCCGGTCCTGCAGGACCACCGTGGCTGCAGGTTTTCATTTTTACTCTTTTTTTAATAAGTGTCCTGTTTCTGCTGCTAATTTCTTGTGAATTCATTGTAATTGAATTACTTTTATAAGATGTGTTCCTCTGAATTGCTTCATTTCTTTCCTTAAATGGCACCCAAACAGAAGTGAAATGTGAAGTGAGGGAGCCAACAGAAGACTAAGTTAGGGCTTCAAACTCCCTCCAGCTGCTTAATGAGGTGCCCATTCTTGTTGTTCATCAAACCCGTTCTTGAATTCCGTGGCTTGTTGCAGCTCTCGTGGTGCATTAGCAGACATTTCTGAAATTGTTGATTTTTCTCTTTCTAAGAGCACTGATAAAATGTTTTGAAGACCTGAGCAGATCGACATTCCCGAGACCTTCATCTTTCTTTACTTTCAGATATTGTATGCTGGCCATGTTTTGGTTCATTTTGTATCTTATTGTTTTGCTCTTGAAGACTCGGACCCCTTAATTGTTTTTTCCTTAATTAGCAGCCAGTCAATTAAAATGAGTTCAAAAGAAGTTAATTAGCAGCAAAAACAGGTCACTAATTAAGAAAAGGGTTAGAATGAAAACCTGCTGTCACGGTGGTCCTCTAGGACCGGAGTTGGCAACCCCTGCTTTTAACATCCTGATTGCTAGCTGCCAAAAAGCCTTTGGAAATCCGTCCACTCTTTTTGGTCAAAAGCTTATTTTAGAAGATGAAGACTCAAATTTTAAACCAAGTAAGGTCTGTTTGCAAACAAGAAAAAGAAATGATTGTGCACTGGACGTTCACTTGAGCATATAAGGGTTGTCACCTCCTAACAGACTTGTGAAAATCAGATCATTTGGCCTCGACTTCATGGTGTTGGATCTCAATGTTCAAAACCAGTAAATCCATATAAAATCTGCTATCCTGGAATTGTCTCCCATTCTATTTATATTTCTAGGTGGCAGTTTATATCCAGACTTGGTGAAGGAGCAGTAATCCAGAGATGTCAGCCTTGACGGACAACAGGAAAACTGAGGTGCAACTGTGATGCACACTGGAACTCCATCTACTCCTCCTCCGGATCCCATGAGCCAGAGACTTCCTTGGCAGAATCTGGAGTGGAAAAGTACTGAAATATAAGGCATAGGTTTTTTTTACAGCTTTTACCAAATATTTTTCCAACGGTTGTGATAATGAAAGTAGCTATAGTGCCCGTGGCATTTGTTTTTGATGAGTGGTGTGCTCATCTGAGCATTGGCAGTGTGCAGTTTGCACGTTCTCTTTGTGTGTCTTTGGTAAATGGATACCATTTGTAAATTATTCAGCTTCTTTCCAAACCGCTCAAGAGGCAAATTTGCAGCTGATGAATGTAATGCTGTAGAAGAAAATTGATTTTTGTAATACAGCTTGCAGGATTGGACAATGTTCTAGTAAAAGTGCTGTGGAATAGATAGATGTTAATGCAGAGGTAATAATAGTTTTCTCCCCTGCATCATAGAGATGGTTGCTTTAGGTGAATGTCAGCTTAATGTGAGATGAACTTGCTGGCTCATCGACGGCTCCTCAAGTTGGCTGCAGTCTGTTGGAGGAATATTGTGGTCAAAATTAAATACAGTGGTACCTCTGGTCACAACCGTAATTCATTCCAAACCTCTGGACGCAACCCGAACGTAATTTTCCCCATAAGATTGTTTGTAAATACGAATAATATGTTCCTGACAGTACGAACTGTATGTAATTTTTTTTTTTTTTTTTAGATGAACAAAAATAGTTAATTATACCATAGAATGCACAGTGTAATAGTAAACTAAATGTAATAACACTGAATAACACTGAGAAAAACAGAAAACTAACATTGCAAGAGTTTGTGCTAGACCAGGGGTGTCCGGCTCCAGCCCTGGAGTGTTGCAGTGGCTGCAGGTTTTCATTCTAACCCTTTTCCTAATCAACAAGCAGTTTTCACTGCTAATTAATTCCTTTTTCCCTTCCCTGTTTTTAAGGATTCAATCCTCTGAATTGACTTGTTTCCTCTTTAAATGGCAGCCAAAGAGAAATGAGATGTGAAACGAGCCACCAGATGTGCAGCTAAATTGGAGCATCAAACTCCAGCCAATTTCACTCCAACCAGTTCCTTAATGAGAAGCCAATTCTTGCTGTTAATTAAAGCTGTTCTTGAATATCGTGACTTGTTGCTGCTCTCATTCTTCCACAGCAGATTTTCTGTCTTTTCCTAAGACCACCATCAAGATGTTTTGGTGAGCTGATCAGACCAACCTGGCAGAGACCTTCACCTTTCCTTATTTTCAGGTCATGTGGCGGCTTGTTTTGTGTCTAATTATAGTTTTGTCAGCTCATTAAGGAAAAAGAAACGACTAAGGCGTTTGAGTCACGACAATTAAAACTAAAGCAAAGCAAGTCAATCGGCAGCAAAAACGGCTCATGCTCTATTTCACAGAGTAATATTTTCCATTTGTTTGTGCTAATGTGATGTTTACTATCTTTTTGAAACTTTCAAATTTTCGTACTGCCATCATCTCTAAACTGCCCAATGTTTGCAAACCTCTTTACGACATTCTACTTTGTCTTCTACTCTTTTTGTTTTATTTCCGGCCCTGGGCATGGTTAAATCGTTTGGCACAAAGTCTCATCTCGCCAAACTTGTGCCTTTTTTCAGAGAATACTTTTGTCTCGTCCCAGGCTAAAAAGTCACGTCCCAAGATTAGATTATATATAATATATATACACACACATGCCCTAGTTCTGCTACCTCTGACATGTTGCAGTCTCATAAATGTACAGGTAGATCTTAGTATTAATGCTTTTAGTGCACCATCTGTTGTAGTGTTTTTTGTAATTTACGTAGTAGTAAAATGCATTGCATTTTCCATTCCAATAGATGGTGCATCACAAACATTTCATATGAATAGAATGCATTACTACAAATGTTTGATGTGCTATCTTGTTGAAATGACAGACATAGCAACCAGGCCAACACACAGAAACACGGACTCATCCTTTAATTAAGGGGGGTAGGTACTACTTGTCCATCTTAAAATTGGATTAGGTAGGTTTGATGATAAATGGATACTATTTAGAAGCTGTTTTGGGAGCTGAAAGATCTTCTCTCTCTTCTCCTTTTCTCTCTTTGATGTAGGGGTCCGGGTGCTTAATCAATCTTCTCTCTGCTCCTTCCCCAGGGTGAGACCCTTTTCCTTCAGATCTTCTTTTACTTTATCCATCCACCTTCCCTTTGGTCTCCCTTGCTTTCTCTTCCCCTGGACTTCTTTTGCCTACATCCTCATTGTCTCTCCTCATCACTTGTCCATACCATTCATTAGACAAGTGATTTAATCTAACCACTCCAACTACGTTCCTGTCCTTTCTTAGATCTCTGTCCTACTTTTGTTGTACCTCTGATGGTCCAATTTCTCATTCTGTCCATTTTCAGTAACTCCACACATCCATGTCCACTTTCTCATTTCTGCAACAGCCAACGTCTTCTGCCCACCCTTTATTGTCCATGTCTCGGCTCCATACCTCATTGCTGGTCTTACCACTGTCTTAAAAAGATGTCCCTTTAATATTTGCCTTAATTCTTCAATCTCTTCATCCTCCTGACTTCTTCTTCAAATTGTTCTATCCATCTTGCACTCGGTGGGTTATCACAGCATCTAATTGTCCATCTTGGGCTACCACCGATTCTCAATATTTAAACTTGTCCTCTCTTTTCAGCTCCCCCTGAAGGCTAACTTCTGAATTCTGATCGTCATTAATCCTCATTTTCTGTCTTCTACCTTTTTTTTTTATCTTTAGTTCTCTTTCTTACAAGTTCCTTCTCCATTCTTCCAGTTTCCTCTCTTCTGGTGCTACACAACACAATGTCACCAGCACAGAGCTGGCACCAGGGGGCTTGGTCTTTTTATTCCACCTCCATAGCCAAATCAAAAGGTTAGGACTTCAGGAAGACCCCCTGGTGTGGACCTACATGAACTGGGATCTTGTCTGTTACCCCCAGCACTATTTTTTATCCCGAGTCCTCACTCTCTTGTGCATATCCTGGGCAGTCCTTGTCTCCGTTGTCCTCTCTCTCTCTCGTGCTCCTCGTGACATAGCACTCTACAGTACCACCGAGGTCACCCTATCAC
This sequence comes from Polypterus bichir lapradei, assembly GCA_026402145.1. Classification (NCBI taxonomy): domain Eukaryota; kingdom Metazoa; phylum Chordata; class Cladistia; order Polypteriformes; family Polypteridae; genus Polypterus; species Polypterus bichir. The sequence continues at coordinate 15,314,709 of JANRMT010049829.1, forward strand.
TCCTATTTTTAAATGATCAGCAACTTAAAGAATCCTCCCAATTCTCTTGCTGTATTCCCCTTTCAGCTCATTTCTTGGACCCACAACTCTCCCCCTTTCCTCCTTTCCATAAAATTTGCCAGTTCTCTTCCTTTCCCGGCCATTGCCCTAACATTCATTGTCTCCACTCTTACTCTTTTCTTTTTCACTCCCCTGTCGTCATTTTCTTCTGGCCTGACCTTTTTAGCCGTTCCCGGCTGTTGCTCTGGTAGCCCTCACTCAATTTCCATAGGGGGTCAGGTGCGACCCCCCAGCCCCATGTGTTGTGCCTACATTTTTCCAAAGCCGATTTGGATTTTTGGCAGATGTTTTACAACCGGATGCCCTTCCTGACACTGACCTTCTGTATTTATCTGTGCTTGGGACTGGCACCAACTGTGGTGGGCTTGCCCCCCTGGGGGCTTCATAGGCCTCCTGACAAATATGCAGTTTGTAAGTATAATACTATAGCTAGATATTAATTTCTAGCAGAGTTTGGCACATGTAAGGAACAAGTGCTATCTAATAAATGCTAATGTTAATAAGTAGGTGCCAGTAGTTAAATTTAGGAGTTCATTGGGTCAGAGGAATGGGCATCACAAGTTACCTTTAAAATAATCATCTGCAAAAAATTAAAAACTCCAGCTTAAAGTGAATAAAACATGAAAATGCAAGCCACGCCTTCGGTCAATAATGAATTATGAATTGTAATTTTTTATGTTCCTGTGATGATGAAAATGATGGGGGGGGAAGCCTAACGGGCATAAAAAAAATAAATAAAATGAATACTCCAAGCTGAGCCCAGATGTTTGTGTGTGTGTGTGTGTGTGGCTGCAGAGGCCTCTCTAAATTATAGATGGCCGAAAAAAGACACAACAAAAGAGCATCCACGTGACTCCAGTTGACGGGATCCCAGTTGAAGGGCACAAGTGTAATCTAGATCGGTCTATCGATGTTTCTAAATGGTGCCATTCACGAGGGAGCGCAGTCGCAAAGCGGTACACAAAAGCACGCAGAGGGGAAAACAAAGTGAGACTGGGGCCGGTGTTGGATTTCAGCGCAGAACACCATAAGGCCATCAGCACGGCTTTCAGCAGCAAAACCTGAGTCAGTGGATGGAGTGTGGACAAAAAGGTTTAGTTCAATTGATTAAATGGTGACCTGAGTGCATTATTAGTACAGTGTAATCACGCAAATGCTGTAGGTGTTCTGTACACAGCAATGGCTACTCTCAGCAGGTCAGGTCAGGTTGGGGAGCAGGCACTGGTCCAGCGCGTCGCCACACCATCAAACGACGAAACAGCTTAGGGTCCTGGTTGGCCATCCCACAGGCAGGTGCCCTGAATTGTGAGGGGGGGGGCCGCCCAGGTTGGGGAACATGCACTGGTACAGCATGTTATCGTACCCACCACACTTTGGGATCCTGGTTGGCAACCCCCCCAGACAGACACGCGGTCCAGTCCCACCCTCCGGAAATGACACTCTATCTGCCGTAGCCAGGTGTTAGGTGGGGATCACCTTGGCCAGGTCCAGCCACTCGAGTCCTCAACAATGAAGATCCTGTGAGCCGGATCACCCGCGGAATAGTGGAACGTGCCACATGGCCATAGTGCCGTAACTGACGCTCCCTCACAATGCACGTCATGTGCCTCATTGGGGGCTCCTTGAACAACACAAAGTCAAACCGGCGGTACCCACAGTACTGAGAGAGTCCAGTCTTCGTTTCAGGTCACTGGATAGCGTCCATGTCTCGCAACCATACAGCAAGACAAGAAGCCCCAGGACTCTAAAAGTCTTCGACTAAAATTTCTATTCTATCTGTCTATCTAAATTATCTGTCTATCCTGCCTACTATACTAAAAATTTCTAACTGTCTATCTATCTAGATAGCCACTATATTAGACCGACTATCTATCTATTGTGATGGGTGGCCATGGCCATTACCTGTCTGGGATGCCAGCTGGATGGAAGTATGCAGAGAGTATCCACAGGGCACTACCTTCCTCAGGATGCTGGAGGGCAGCCCTCCTGGGCGGTTGTAGCACCACAGATTCCTGCAGGACACGCTGGGAGTTGGAGTTTGATACAGCGCCTTTGGATAAAGTAGGGGCCACCAGGGGGAGCTGCAGAGCCCTACAGTGGACTTAACCACACCTGGGAGTGATTTCAGGTAACGGAGTACTCCAGGTGGCTCACCAGCAAGGACCTCCTTAAAAGTAAGCCACCTCACTCCATTCGGAGAAAAAGAGGACAAAGCTCACCTGTTGTGTGTATGGGACTGTGCTGTAACGGGTGGAAGGAAGGCAAGCAGTTCCCTGGAGGAAGAATAAATAAACTGTGTTGTGCTTCTCTTTGGACTGTGCCTGTTGGGGTCGGGGCAGCTGGAGCTCTCCGTGTTGCCACGCTATGTATCAATAGATAGATAGACCAGCAAAGCACCGCATTAGATAAACTATCAATAGCTAGATAGATAGATAGTGCCTTTCTTGTCTGTCTATGTATCTGTTCTCCATTTATACTAACTGCCTTTCCCCCCTTTTCTGATAGGAAAGATGCCATATTATCTGTCTAATATAGTGTTTTTATTATCTATCTGTTATCCTGCCTACTATACTAAAATTATCTATCAATCATATAGTACCTTTCGTCTTATCTATCAATCATATAGTGACTATCTATCTATCTAACCCTCTATACCCTAACTACGGGGTCAGAGGGGTCTGCTGGAGCCAATGCCAGCCAACACAGGGCGCAAGGCAGGAAACCAACCCTGGGCAGTGCGTCAGCCCACCACAGGGCACACACACACAAAGCACACACTAGGGACACTTTAGGATCGCCAATCCACTTAACCTGCAAGTCTTTGGACTGTGGGAGTAAACCGGAGTCCCCTTAGGAAACCCATGCAGACACGGGGAGAACATGCAAACTCCACTCAGGGAAGACCCGGGAAGCGAACCCAGGTCTCCTAAATGCGAGGTGGCAGAGCTACCCACTGTGCCACCGTGCTGCCTATCCTGCCTACTATTCTAAAATATCTATATCTATCTATCAATTATGTAGTGCCTTTCATCTATCTATCTGTCAATCTATCTATACTAAAATATATGTCTATCAATTATATAGTGTCTTTCATCAATCTATCATATCGTGCCTTTCTATCTATCTATCTATCTATCTATCTATCTATCTATCTATCTGTCTAAACTGGCATACCATGGGATATTCCAGAGCCTTTCCTTGTCCCAGTGGGTGCCAGTCCATAGCAGGGCACCCGCACACCTCATCTCATATGAAGACAATTTCAGTTCACCAGTTAACCAGCATCTCTTTGAGATGGGAGGGAAAAATCCCCTACAGCCCTGAGGAGAACATGTCAGGCTACACCCAGATGGTGCAGAGACTGGGACTCAGTTGGCAGATCAAAATGCCACGTTTGACTTCACAGAGTTCAGACTGAAGCGGCAACATCTTGACTTCTTTAAAAGCATATTAAAATAAAAAAAAAAAAATCAAGTTTAAATTGCAGGGTTAGGTCAACTGTATCTGTAGTTTGAATATTCAGAGATGCGGATAAAGGGGTCTGGAAGCCCACAGGTAGCTAAAGAACTTTGGCTGTAATGTGTCGACTAGCAAACCAAACAATTATTGTTGTATTTTTAATTATTTTGCAAGTACTGCATCTCAGGGTATGGTGGGTTCAAACCCAACAGAACCATTGCTATTCACTGTGCCACCCTGCTCTCTTGAAATCTGAGTAAAAGAGAAATTGAGAAAGTGGTAAGCAGGGACAGGTGACCCCATATTGCCACAATCAGCTCCCCTGCCACCCACCGATAATTGCTTGGCATCCCATGACGAAGGGCTCAGGTGGGCCACTGGGAAGAATGACAAGATGAGGGTGCACTGGACTAAGGTAATCGTCTACCCTGAGTGCCTCAGCTCCCCGGGTGGTTCAAGGGACATGCGCACAGGGCGTCGGCACAAGCGTCTTTCCACAGCTGGAGAGGTGGCACCTCCCGCAGGCGAATAGATGAGCGACCCTCTGTCTCCTCCCACAGGATCCTTGGCACCCACTATTAACTGAGATATACCTTGAGTTGGGCATCAACCAGCCGTGCCACCTGGGAGTTTTCTGTGGTCTCGCGATGAAAGGGAAGAACGTGAGTTTGACCGCGGTGTGCGTAAGCCCCCACCCCGACCCCCTCCGAGGTGTCAGCGGTCACAGTCATTTGGCTGAGTCACCTGAGTATCCCCCACGTGTAATCCAATGATGCGGCTAGCGGGCACGTCGAACACCGTGATGACAGGCGGCACTCCTGCGTGTTGGTGAAATCAAGACGAGCCGCATGGCCGCTTGTCAAGGCAGAGCCCACACTTCTCAGCACGGTGGTGTTACAGTAGCCCGGGGGTTGGCCATTGGATTATCGTGGTGTGATTGTGATTAAAGCAGAAAACAAACAATCCCACGGCATTTTCGATTTATACGCCAGAGGCTGAATAAGAGCAGACCTGAGCGATGAGAACTTCGTCCTACACGCGAGCGCAAAGCCAAGCAGAGGTCGTGGTGATCAAACTGGCGGGGGGTGGCAACACGTAAGAACAAACGGCACTGAACAGAACGTTCACTACAACATGTGATCATAAGATAATAAATGAAAATAAAAGAGGGAATCCAAATTCAAGAATGATTCTAAATATTTAGACAACAAAGTCTCAGGACTAAGCAGCACCAACACGCTTAAATGTAAAGGTGCCAAAGTGGTTCTTGATTGGATAGGAAAACCTTTTGGGTTTTTAAAAGAACCGTCCACCTTAAGGATCCAGAACAAAAAAAAAAAAAAACTTAATTTTATTTTAGTCCGTAACAGTCTCCATAAATCATCTGATGACAGATTTGTGAAAATACAACTGGATTTAAGATTTTAGAAGGACTAACAGCACAGGCTGTGTTCGCGTTTTCTTGATCTGTTGCAGGTAGCCGTCTATTCATTTAAGATGTCTTCTTTATCCACATAATACAAGCCCAGAGATCTTACACGACATGCAAAGGATCCGTTAATGGCTCTGTGAAGAACTGCACTCCCAGTAAAGCGCCATTTTAGAACCGTTATTTTTAAGAGTGTATAGGCTGATGCATGACACTAAAACTTATATCGCATTCAGTTTAACACTAATCATTTTAATTGCTTTTTATATTTTTTTTAAAGCTAATCTTCTTTTATTGATTTATATTTCTCTCCGTTATATTAAAAAAATCTTGGGACGAGACATTTTCAGAGAGATAATTTCACGTACTGCAAGACGAGACTTTGTGCGAGGAGATGAACTGAAAACCTAGCGAGTCCAAGCGGGGGCGGAAATAAAAGACAAAGAGTAGAAGAAGAAAAGACAAAGTAGAACGTCATAAGGAGGTTCAAACACTTTGGCGCCATACACATGCAGAGCAGGTTAGAGATAATAAAAGTACTAAAATTCGAAAGTCTCAAAAAACTGATAGTAAAGATCGCATTCGCTCTAACAAATGGAAATTATTACTCGGTGAAATAACGGAACAGCGAAAAGAGATCGAGTATATGGACATAAGTGATATGACAGATGTATGAAGATGGGCAGTTCTCAACCTGTGGGGCGCGCCCCGAAGTAACAAAAAAGGGGGCGTGAAGATGTGAAAAAAAGAAAACAAGAATCGAAAATATGAAAAATACATCTATTGAAACCAAAACAAATTAACTTAAACTACATTCTGGTACTAGAAAAATAAATATAGAGTTAGATAAATGTCGATAAAAGTTAAGTAGGTATAATAAAACTTGTAGCGGTGTATCGGCAACAAAAAATATAGGAATAAACTTTATTAGGGTTTCAAAAAAACGTTAAGGGGCGCGATTAAAACTGTTATGAAAACTCGGGTCGCAAATACTTAAAGGTTGAGAAACGCTGATGTAGATATTGTTCGGCTTTAAACTTTAAGTTGGAGATTTGTAGATCGTCTAATTCGTGATACCATCAGTTAAAAGTAGTGTTTCTTCCCAATGAAGAGGCCTATCCACGAGAAATGAAAGATTTGTTGTTTGATGAAAGTGAAATCCACATACGCGAGTGGCAGAGACGTTAATTGGCTGGCACGCCCGCGGTCCACTCACTTCTCATTCTTGTGAATGCTTTTGTCAGACATGCAGTTCCTGCGCTCTCAGGTCCAAGCTGGGTCGGAAATAAAAGACAAAGAGTAGAAGACACAGTAGAACGTCATAAAGAGGTTCAGAAACGTTGGCGTGATACACATGCAGAGCAGGTTAGAGATAATGAAAGTATTAAAATTCGAAAGTCTCAAAAAACTGACATTAAAGATCACATTAGCGCAAACAAACGGAAATTATTACTCGGTGAAATAACGGAACAGCGAAAAGAGATCGAATACATGGACATAAGTGATATGACAGAGCTTACTACAAGTTTAATTTCCAAGAAACCACAATTCGGTCAGGTTTAGATTTATGATCAGGGAGAAGCGATGCCACATAGAATCGAAAGAGTTAAACGATCGGAGGTATTAGAAATTCTACAGCCAAGGGGTGGGGGCCGATTTGTTTTTGATCTTATGTTTGTAAAAGTTGATAAAAATAAAATCAATAAAATAAAAAAAAGAAAATAAATTCTACAGCCAATAATGGATGCAAATCCATACGTCCAAAAGTATTGCACTTTACACGAAATTTATCTGAAAAACAGGGACAAAGAAGTTTTCTTGGAATTCTATGTGAATCCGAAAGATGGGGCTCGCATTTATAAAATAAACCAACATGTGACGAATTTTCAGCGATAACAGTTTTGAAAGATGGAAATATCAAAGACAGAGGTGATATTCGTGTTTATCCAAAAGCACAGCATGATTCGTCACAAACGGCAAATCGGGAAATGACTAGCGGGTAGGGGGTTGGCGAGCGTGGCGTGCAGGGGGCAGAGCCTCCTCCTCTTTGTAAAAGTAAAAAACCTTTCAGTCTTTCAGAGAATGCACTCGGTCGTGATGCCTGTATAGCAATGCGTGAGATATGTGAGTTAAGAGTTTCCTCTTATGCCTCTGCGTTTTAGGGGCTAATTTCGATTTTTTTTTTATTATTATTATTTCGTCCCCAAAAATTCAAATCTGTACTAAAAGTCAATTCACCATAGACTACGCACCCTGCCTGCGACCCTCCAGAATCTGACTTTGGTTGCCTTGTCCTCGGCCATTGGATACACCAAGAAAGTTGGTCACACCCCAACGCCATGTCTCTTCATCCACCAGACTCGTGGCAGATCTGCCTTGTTTCACCCCAATCCAATGACACTGCCTATCTTAACTCCCAAAGCGTATTATTTATAGTCAGCTTATCTGAGTATGACCTGACCTGGGGTTTGATTGGTCTTCTGTCCCATGACCTCACACATCCATAACCTGATCAAAGAGGTAAGAGCTTAAAGAAGCCCCCTGGTGCAGACCTCCTCAAACTGGGATCTTGTCTGTTACCCCAACACTGCTATTAACTTGAGTCCTCGCCCCATCATACATATCCTGGACATTTTTATGTAAATATTGTTAGAAATAAAAGGCGGAGCAAGAAAAGTAGAATTAATTGTATTGTACTGGGCTGACGCCGTTATCCAACACAATACTTCAGAGATACAATTGTTCATTTTTATTTTTATTTTTTTAACTCGGAGCACAGACAGATGAAGTGGCTTACTCATGGTCACACAATGGGACTTGAACCCACCACCTTAGGGTTTGAGCCAAAGCCTTAACTACTAGGCCACGCTGCCTTTAATCATCCAAACATATAATGCCTTTCATTTCTATCTGCCTGTCTGTCTGTCTTGAACTTTAGAGCTTTAGGTAAAAGGCACTATATGGGGCTGATCTGTCTGGCAGATGTGAAAAGCACCATAGGAAATAGAAGGAAACAAAAGGTAATGAAATGCACTATAAGAGCCCTGCGGTGGGCTGGCACCCTGCCTGGGGTTTGTTCCTGCCTTGTACCCTGTGCTGGCTGGGATTGGCTCCAGCAGACCCCCGTGACCCTGTGTTAGGATATAGCGGGTTGGACAATAACTGACTGACTGACTATATATGAGTGGCCAATCAGTCTAACAATAGTGCCTTTCCTGTCTGTCTACCTGAGCTTTAGGTAAAAAGGCGCTATACGGCAAGGGTGTCGAACTCCAGGCCTGGAGGGCCGCAGTGACTACAGGTTTTCATTCTTACCCTTTTCCTAATCGGTGACCTGTTTTCACTGCTAATTCACATTTTAATAGCCCTGTTAGAAGGATTCAGTCCTCTGACTTGATTCGTTTCCTCATTAAAATACAGCCAAACAGAAATGAGACGTGAAACGAGCCAACAGATGACCGGCTAAACTGGGGCTTCAAACTCCAACCAGTTTCTTAATGTGAAGCCAATTCTTGCCGTTAATTAAACTCATTATTTAATTCCACGGCTTGTTGTTGCTCTCGTTCTGCCATAGCTGACATTTCCAAAACTGTTGATTTTCTGTTTTTCATAACAACATCGTCAAAGTGTTTTGGTGAGTTGCGAGATCAACCTTACTGAGACCTTCACCTTTCTTATTTTCAGATATTGTGTGATGTGGCGGCTTGTTTTGTGTCTCTTTATTATTTGGTTGCTAATTAAGGAAAACGAAACAACTAAAGGGCCTGAGTCAAGTTGATTAAAAGAAGTAATTAGCAGCAAAAGCTGGTCACTAATTGAGAAGATGGTTAGAATGAAAACCTGCAGCCACTGCGGCCCTCCAGGACTGGAGTTTGACACCCCTGCTATACGGGATTGATCTGTCTGATGTGAAAAACACCATATGAAATATGAGGATACAAAAGGTAGCATAATAGATAGGCAGATTTGTCTCTCCCGAGTCTTAAATAATGAAAGGCACTACTGTATATATATGATTGATCTATACGGTATGTACTAATCAAATAGTGCCATTCCTGTCTGTCTACCTGAGCTTTAGGTAAAAAGGCGCTATATGGGATTGATCTGTCTGATGTGAAAAGCACCATATGAAATATGAGGATACAATAGGCAACATAATAGATAGGCAGATCTTTCTATCCTGAATCTTAAATAATGAAAGGCACTATACAAGATTGATCTCTATGTACTAATCATATAGTGCGTTTCCTGTCTGTGCTGGCTGGGATTGGCTCCAGCAGACCCCTGTGATCCTGTGTTAGGATTTAGCGGGTTGTGCAATGACTGACTGACTGATGGTCTATATAAGAGTGGCCAAGCAGTCTAACAATAGTGCCTTTCCTGTCTGTCTACCTGAGCTTTAGGTAAAAAGGCGCTATATGGGATTGATCTGTCTTATGTGAAAAGCACCATAGAAATATGAGGATACAAAAGGTAATGTAACAGATAGGCAGATAAATCTATCCTGAGTCTTAAATAGTGAAAGGCACTATAGAAGAGTGGCCGATCAGTCTAACAATCATATAGTGCCTTTCCTGTCTGTATGTCTGTCATGAATCTATATGAGATTGATCTGTGAAAAGCACCATATGAAATATGAGGATACAAAAGGCAACATAATAGATAGGCAGATCTGTCTATCCCGAATCTTAAATAATGAAAGGCATTTTATTTGATTGATCGATCTGTACTAATCCTATAGTGCCTTTCCTATCTATTACGTAGTAATTGGCTAAATAGACGTAATAAAATGCAGCATAGTTAGAAAGGCGCTGTATGTAACGTAAATAGATTGGTAGAGGTGAAAGGCAGCATATTAAAGGACATCCATCCAATGAAAAGTAATTTATCGATGTAAAAGGAGCCATAGATGCATAGGAAAAAATATACAGGGAGTAATAAAAGAAAATGTAAAATATAAAACGGTGCGTTGACTAACACTGCAGTAATAGGCAAGATAGTTTCCCAGATGAAAGGCGCTATATAAAATATTTCAAAGGCGGTGCGCGAAATGAAGGGAGAGACTAATGGAAAGGCACTATATGGATAGAAAAGAGCGCGAGGCATGGGCGGGTCGAGTCGGATACTTTCCTGGGGAAGTCTGAGGCTCAGAAATGGACACGTTTGTCTAAAATAAAGTCCGGAACTCCCGTTCGATGTTCATACAAGTTTGTCAGAAGCCAATTAAGACGCCAGTTACTCACACACACACACACACACACACACACACACACCCGCCCCTCTCCGTCCTCCTTAAGGGAGCCCACCTTGCGTCGCACGCTGTGTGTCCGCTCAATCGAGGCTCGTAACGGAGCGTCCAACTCCGCGACTTGACCTGCAGTGTGCCCCGTTTATTGCCTGGCCGCACAATGGCGCTCTTTGTTGAATGAGTGACATTTTTCTCGCTGTTGTGTTGGGTAGCAGTGAGGAGGAGGAGTGGGGTGGTCTTTGGGGGGGGGTTAGGGGGGGAGTGATGTACAAAGCCTCATTGTAATACTCTGCTGGGGTGCTCTTGTCTGCGTAGAGTCGATCCATCTCCCGCTCTCTTTGCGCACTACCCAACAAGAACCGGGCAGAAAACGGATGGAATCGAGCACCACCCATCCCGCTTGATACACAAACACGAATAAGGGGAGCTGAGGTTGTCCGCGGGGTTAGACATTTCAGTGCGAGGAAAAAAAAAAAAAAAAAAGCAGAAGGCGTCACTGCAGTGGAGAAGAGCAAGTGCACGCCGCTGAACCGAGCGGAGCAACGCACAAAATGGACAGAAGAGGAGCGGCGATCCCCGCTTAAGATGCGCTCAATAAATGCTCAGAGACGAACATCTGAATAGAAACTAGAGATACCCCCCACCACACACACACACACACACACATACGCCCACCCCCCTTCGCCGCTCACAGCGGACCGAAGTACAGAAAATCGCAAGAGAAAGAGAGAGAGAGGGAGACAGAAGGCGCAGCAGCTCCGACTCCCCTGATCGCACCGAACCGGCGGCTTTTAAATGCGAACGCATATGAAGGCAAACAGTCGCACACCGTCAGCCCGATCGCAGCAATGCGGCGACTGAACGCGGTGCCGTTCCGCAGGGGAAGGTGGTCGCAATCATCGGAGACTACAAGGCGCAGCATCCAGCCGGGGAGAGGGAGGCTACGGCGGGGCGACCCATTCTTCAACGGACCCCCACTTTCCAGCTCGAGCATCTGAGGCCTCCAGTCAGGAAATGGGTAAGCTGTGTTCCACCGCGACCACCGCGCTCGTCTGTGTATTAAGATCGTCAGGCTCAAGGAGAGCTGCGTTAACGGCAGCCCGATTCCGAATTCTGGAGGGGGGGTGGAGGGGTTGGTGATGCAGGGCTTTTGATAAAACACATACTGCTGATTTATTTTCGGCCTGCCGGTGTAATGAATACGAGCGGCTGCTTTTTTATTATCATTTGTTTGGGAATGATCTGGGGGGATGTCTGCTTGTGTGTCCATATCGTCGTCGGCTGCTGTCTTGCTGATATTATCCGTGGGAAAGTGCAAGGGACACGGTTTAGCTCATCCCATCTCTCTGCTAAAAGCTGGACTGGGGGGGGGGGGGGGGGGGGGGTCACATAAATGGACGTCTGAAGGGAACAGTCCTTGTAGTTGAACGTCTGCAGGTTCTTCCGTCATTGCCATCGCCCGGCTTGCAATTTGATTGTGAACGGAATGAGCTGCTGCTTCGCGCAGAACTCCGATTTACTAACTAGGCGCTTTGATGCGCGCCTCTCCGTTGTTGTTGTTGTTGCTGTTGAAAGATGTGCGCGTGTGTGTGCGTGCGTGAGCTCCCGACCACCCTGCATGACTGTGTGTTTGGCGACCCTGGACCGTTTCCAGAGATTTTGCTCATCTGCTGTGGTTGCTGGACGATAACAGAAAGAATCCTAGAGAAAATCCGGGATTTCTGCTGATAGACAGTAAACACATCTCGGCACGCACGGCCGCAGCCGCGGAGGGCAAGAGAGAGAGAGGACAGGAGAAAAAAAGAGGGGGGGAGATCCGCATGGAATGTCACCGAGCACGGCGGCGTGTGTTGCGAGATTCTGGAAGGGAAATTAACCGTGCGGTTTTAATTAGTGGAAAACGTCACGTGGGGCAAAGCGTGCTGGCGGCAGCGGGGAAATGCGACTACCGGCGGGATGTCGTCGGAGTTAGCCTGTCATATCTATCTATCTATCTATCTATCTATCATATGACGCCTTCCTATCAATCTATGATATAATGCCTTTCACCTTTGTATATCAATTATATAGTGCCTTTATATCTATTTATTACTTATTAATTAGCTGACGCCTCTAAAGTCTTTACAACTGCACTAAACTACATTATATCTATCAATGTTATAGTGCTCTTCATATCTATTTATCTATCCTGCATACTAAAATTCATATTTATCTATCAATCCTGCCTACTATACTAAAATTAATATCTATCTATCTATCTATCTATCTATCTATCTATCTATCTATCTAT
>JANRMT010049829.1:15335324-15345548 GCA_026402145.1 Polypterus bichir lapradei
CTATGACATCAGATCCTAATCCAGACTGTTGTATACTTGGTAGGTCATCATCTATACCTATGGAGTAACTTGTGAGGTCCTGTGCTCCTTCTTGATCACTTTGATCTGCTCATGAATGTCATTTAATGATGCCACCTTTCTATGACATCAGATCCTAATCCAGACTGTTGTATACTTGGTAGGTCAGCATCTATACCTATGGAGTAACTTGTGAGGTCCTGTGCTCCTTCTAGATCACTTTGATCTGCTCATGAATGTCATTTAATGATGCCACCTTTCTATGACATCAGATCCTAATCCAGACTGTTGTATACTTGGTAGGTCATCATCTATACCTATGGAGTAACTTGTGAGGTCATGTGCTCCTCTTTGACCACTTTGATCTGCTGATGAATGTCACCATACCACCTCTATGTAACATCAGATCTCAATTCAGACTGCACTCCTGTATAGTCAATGCGTCAACACCTGGACGTATGGAGACACTTATGAGGTCCTTTACTCCTTGAAGATCTGCTGATGGATGGCATCAGATCTCATTCCAGCCTGTTCTCCTGTCGCCTCATTGACGTCGTGTCTGTTTAGCGACCACACGGTTCCCGAATGCTACTGAACCGTGTCGTGGTCCCCCTCTCCCAGATGGGCCAGGGTACGGTACGGTTGGCACGGTACGATCACACTAGTCAAACGAACTAGACTGTGAGGGGGACAAACAATCTCGGGCACAGAACGAATTGCCAATGGGAGTAGAACCTCGGACCCTCCTGTATGCTTACTGCCAGGATCTCCTGCACATTTATCCCCTGCAAAGTTGTGACTGGTGAAGAACAGTTGTTGCCTGTCTCTCCGATCTTAACCACTGCAGCTTGTCAATCCTTCAGAATTCCCCCAAAGTTTGTCGATGGCCTCCCTCGCACGTCGTCGTCTTTTATGATTACGAAGCTTTTGTTCTACCACATTTCCATGCCCTGCCACACTATCTCTTTCCATTTCTTCCCGATTTGATTTAACCGGATATTCAGGGAATTGGATATGTTCTTGTCTCCATCCCCTGTCTTGTGCTTTTCAATCCCCTCATGGTGTGGGTTAGCCCACCACGCTGACTCGCCACAAGTGGGCCCTTCCACGTTCAGGTCCATTCATATGAAAAACTCAACAGAAACCCCAGGCAGATGACCTCCATTGAACCAGTCATGTGACGTCTAAAGCCAGTGGGCTGCACCAGTTGTCCCCATTAAAGGGGGGGTGTGAATGTTTCAATAAAGCATTATTTTGTGTTTTTTATATTTGTCATTTAATCTAGAGAACTTGGCAGAGATCTGTTTTTACTTTGCCAATAAAGAGTCTCATTCTGTTGATGTCAAAAAGTTAAATGAAATCCACTGGGGGCTTCCATGTTGTGTGAAAACTCCCTAAGTCGAGGTGAGCACTTTTTGTAGGCGCCGCTTATACTGCAGCGTGTTTATCTTACTTTAATATTCATAAACGTTCTTGAATATTTGTAAGTCTGTTCAAGAAGATGGCATCGCACTTTTGTTTCCGGTTACAAATCATAAAATGAAATAATCAACGAATGAAATAATGAGAGTGCCTTGCTAATGCCAGTGTGATTGTACCAAGAAGTTGTCGTTGCTGCTGCGCCGTTTAGTGGGACTGAAAGGGAAAGTCGAGTTTCACTTGGGTAGTTGCATAAGCTCTGTGCGAACTGAAATATCGCTTCCCACTCAAATGCCCCCATGCTGATTTTTCTCTGGCGCCCACCCCTGGTTCCATAACTTTGTAAAGATTTTTAGACCAGTGAGCCACAGTGCCTTCTGGAGCCACCCAAGCTTGCTGTCATATCAAACTTTAGATGGCAATGTTCTCCAAGAGGGGTCTACTGCAGCCCACACTATGATTGATATGGGCCACGCAATGCCCACAATGTCGAAGAAATGCCCTCTTGAGTCAGCTAACCCTCCCACAACCATAACCTTAACCACTGTGTCACCGGGCACCTGATGGGCATTTTATGACTGACCTCCTAGGTACTGTGGGCTTCAGTTAACACTTTGTTGAGCTCTTTGGAGCGTCCATTCCACCAAGATGGCTCTTCTTATCTTTGTTGACATGTTTCAGCAGGCTGGAGCTACCAACATGTCATCTGTCTTCCTCCTGCTAGATCTCTCCTCTGCTTTCAACGGGTGAACCACCCTCTCTGACCTTGGCATCACTGGGACTGCCCTCGGGTGTTTTGAGTTCTATACCTTGGGCAGATCCTATTGTCAAGGTTGGACCAGACCATCACTGAGGTGTCCTAAGCATCAATGCTGGACCCAGTCCTTCTCTTCCTCCTCCTGTACATCTTCCTCACTAGACCCCATCATCCAGTACCGTGGTTTCTCATCCATGCCATACTGATGATCTGCCACTGTACTTGTCTTGAATCTCTCTCTGTATGTCTCCGTGATATTGGCTGAAGGAAAACCATCTCCAGCTGAGCCCGGAAAAGATGGATCTTCTTGTTCTCCCACCTCATTCGTGTTTTCAGCATGTCATCTCTGTTCAGCTTTGTTCATGATCGCTGGCACCCACCGTCCCTACTCAATCTTGGGGTGGTGATTGTTGACCAGCTAGCTGTCCTTCAGGGACCATGCTGTTAAGGTTTCTCAGTCATGCAGATTCATTCTATATAACTTCCGCAAGACCAGACCGTATCTGACAGCATATGCAGTACAACTCCCGGTCCAGGTTGTGGTGTTGTCGCGTCTGGACTACTGCAACTGTCTGCTGATTGGAGATCTAGTATGTGTCACCATGCCACTGCAGACAATTCAAAATGCAATGGAATGTCTCTTGTGTTCAACTAGCCGAGGCGGGCACATGTCACTCCCCTTTTTAGATCACTATGTTGGCTTTTTGAAGTATCAAGTTCAAACTCTTGATGCTTGCCTATTGCATAGTCGGTGTGCGTCAGCACCTATATCTATGGAGACCCTTGTGAGGTCCTGTGGTCCTTCTTAACCATGCAGGTCTAGTGATATATGACATCTAATGATGCCAACTTTCTGTGCCATCAGATCTCAATCCAGACTGTTCTCATGTGTAGTCAATGGGTCAGCACCTAAACATATGGAGGCTCTTGTGAGGTCCTATGCTCCTCCTTGACCACTCAGGTCTGCAGATGAATGCCATCTGGTAATTTCACCTCTATGTGGCATCAAATCTCAATCCAGGCTGTTTTCATACAGTATATTTTCAATAGGTCTGCACCTATACTTACAGATACCCTTGGGAGGTCCTATCCTCCTTCTTAACCCCACAGGTCTGCTGATGGATGACATCTGTTTAATGCCACTTTTCTATGCCATCAGAGCTCAATTCAGACTGTTCTCCTGCTTAGTCAATTTGTCAACACCTGTACTTATGGAGATCCTTTTGTAAGGTCTTATGTTCCTTCTTGACCACTCAGGTCTGCAGATGGATGTCATCTGGTGATTGCCGCCTCTCTGTGGCATCAAATCTCAATGTAGGGTGTTCTCATGTGTAAGTCCATGTGTCCGCACCTATACTTCTGGAGACCCTTGTGAGGTCCTGAGATCCTTCATGATCACTCAAGTCTGTAGATGAATGGCATCTGGTGATGCCACCTGCAAGTTTCCTCAGATCTCAGATGAGAATGTTCTCATTTGTAGGTCCTAGTTAGTGCAATGGTCTGCCCACCTCCTTTCAGAATTCTGAGTCCCTCAACATGTTTAAGAAGCGTTTTGAGGACTGTGGTATGCATTTCTGTTGAACTGATGTTGGATGTTAAGTTTTGCCATCTATGGAATTGCAACTCGCTTACGGTTTGTTTTGAGGTGTTCGCTTGTTTTGATCGATTTTATTATCGACCTTATCCTGCCACACTTGGTCCCAAACAGTCCCCCAGAGCGACGTTTACTCAGTTATGTTGACCTCTTCTGTAAATCAGTTTGGATAAAAGCGTCTGTTCATTGGTACAATGTAGGCCATATGTACCATTTCTACAGGACAAATTTGGTAACCCCCGGGGGTCGTCTTTGTGTCCACTGGGTTTCGTGAACCTCACAAGGTGTTTACACCTACAGCTGATCCAAGGCAGGTCCTCTAGGCTACCAGACAGATGATTTTCCCCCATCCGTAGTGGCACCCTTTACCCAGTGCCAGCTGCCAAAGCAGATTTCATCCTCCCATTATAAATCCTGAGGAAAGCCCAGTGTTCTCCTTGGCCTTCATTATTGCTTTTCTGCACCATCAGTTTCTAGCCCGTCCCATACCCACGTTAAATTGTTAAATGCCTTTTATTGTGAATTTCTATGAATAAGAAACCATTCCATGTGCAGTTCGTATGAAATATGCCCACATTCATCTGTTATTTGCAATTCTGTGTGCCACAAAATGGCCATTCATGTTGTAAACACCCTAAAGACTGAGATGAATTGCACAGTTGGATTCTAGGGTTTATTTTTTTGTGCTGCCCTGGCTCTCCTCCTTTATTGTGCCGCACCACTGGAAGCCGGTGGGAGGTGGTGGTGGGCGATGGCGCTCTCGCTCTTGGTATCGTCTTTCAGTCCTGCTAATTTCCTCCACATGCTTACCGTTGTATAACTCGATGGAAGGAGACTCACGAGGGCAGGTCGCTGTTCAACAATACGAGCACTTTATCGATATATTTTTTTTTTTTTCCTGACCTGCAAAGGTTTTGATTTCTACTTCACGGGGTCTTGGTCTCAGCTCCCAGTTACTTTTTATTTATTTATTTTAACTCCAACTCTGCAAAGCTTTTGGCGGGTCAAGTGGGCTGCATATTTTTGGGATGACTGTGTGGTAAAACTGCAGCAGTTGATCCGACATTTTGCTGTGGAGTTCAGGTGGCCTCACCATCTAACAGCAAGTGGCCTCCATGTCCAGAACAATTCCTTAAGGCCTCCGAGGGGGTGGGAATCAAAAAATAAATTGTAGAGGAAGGAAGGCTGGTTATAAATAGAGCACAGGATATGAAAGTCGGAGTAAGGGCAAGCAGGGGTTGGTGCGGCCTTAGGGATAGCATGTCAGACACGTGGAGCTCGATTGAAACTCCTGCTCCCCCACTCCTGCTCGTCGTCTTCCTCCTCCTCCTCCTCCTCCTCCTCCTCCCTCTTTCCTAATAACTCGGCTACTTCACAGGGCACCCATATGTTTCTCTCATCCCCTTTCTCATCTGAGCGCGTCAGTTAAGAATACGTTGGCGGGGACTCCGGGCTCCTTCTGCCAAGATCGACAGGCTTGCGTTCTCTTTGTGTACGGAGCCACTTGTGATGTCACGGCTTACATAACCAATGATGCAAGGCAACCTGTGGGCATCTCTTGCTGCATGGTCCTGTCTCCTTCAATGCCAGGCTTTGTCTGAGACGAGTGGCGCTGCGGCCGTCCGCCTGTTCACATCGGTGTGTGTGTGTGTGTCGGTGGGCAGCCTACTTGAGTGACTAACTTGCCATTTTAAATCTCTGAAGGCAGCAGAGATGGTGTTGACGGTCCCTCGGAGCGAGCCTTCTGTCCTGATTTGGCCTTCCAGTAAGAAATTTTCTTTTAAAGAAACAACACGACTTGCAAACTGTGACATGGGGAGAGACAAAGGCAAAGTTAAGGTGTCTGGTGTTAGTCTGGTGGTGCCAATCCCATAAAGTGACAGGGCAAGATGCATCATGGGGGAAGCGGAAAGGGAACAGTCCTAAAGGGACAAGCAGAAGAGCAAAAGGGTAGGAAGCAGCAATAGATGAGGAGGAGGAGGAGGAAATGCAAGGAACACAAGAGAAAGAGCAAAGTCTTGAGGGTATGGAGGAAATCATGAGGGCAGGAAAAGAAGGAAATGCTGTTGGCAGGAAAAGAAGGAAATGCTGTTAAGATCCAGGAAAAAAAAGGCATTTGGGATAAGAACAAGCATGGAAAGAACAAAGTCCTAAAGGTATAGGGAAAGCTTCTAGTTAAGGGCAGAAATAAAGGGTGGTCCAGATCTAATTATGCAGATCCAGATCGTCTGGATGACTTTGATTTATGCGAAGACGATTCCAGTTTGGCGCAAAGACGATTCTTCATGTTGTCAGTTCGCACTTTTCTCGATGGTGCGGGACTTTTCTGGTGATTTTTCTATGTGATAAACATAGAATGTAATAGTTCCAAGCAACGATAGGCCAGGACTCCATAGTCTATGTCCTGATGAACAGAATCAACTTTCTAGAAAAACAACTTCATTTAAAATAATGAATACTAACGATTTATCTGTAAAACGTAACATACTAGGGGGCACCGCCTCCTGCTCGCTTCGCTTGCCCACCCCCGTGTTTGGTTTACCAGATATATAACTTATTTTTGTGTAGCCCAAAATCACCCAAGAAGTGCCTCAATGGGCTTTAACAGGCCCTGCCTCTTGACAGCCCCCCAGCCTTGACTCTCTAAGAAGACCAGAAAAAAACTCCCAAAAAAACCTTGTAGGGGAAAAAATGGAAGAAACCTCAGGAAAGGCCGTTTGAAGAGAGACCCCTGTCCAGGTAGGTTAGGCGTGCAGTGGGTGTCAAAGAAGGTGGTCGATACAATACAATACACAGAACAGAACAAACCCTCAATACAGTATAAAAATAACATTTCTAGAAGTACGGAGCAGAATTTAACAGTAGATGATATCACATAATAAGATTTGGATTAGTTTAGAGTCCTGGAGACCTCATCCATTTGGCCATTCCACAGCTGAAATAGCGCTAATCCGATGAAAGGACCCCTCTTTCCCACGATTCATGCGATCCTCCATCAGGGATGACTTTACCATAGGCAGGCAATATACAATGTAAAGAGATTGTTATTTTCTTGGTAATTGTTACATATGTATTTTCACTTTTACTTTAAAAACTTTTGTAAAAACAATATTTATTTTCTGCCCTGGACGTGGTTACATCTCTTCCGCGCCAGACGTTTAACGCTGGTGGCGTTGCGAAGGGGGGTGGTGAGGTTGAACGCATGCTAAGGAGATGCCGTCAGATCATCTGCTGTCTTTCTGCTGCTTGCGAGCTGCCTCTTCTGCTTGTCGCATGTCGTTGTTTTAAGAGCTGGGAGCACATGATGCGTGTCTGCCAAAAGCAATCCAACAGCTGCTAGGTTAGATGTCTGTGGATTTGTTTTAAATGATAGCTTATTTACGGCCCCGGGCGTGGTTAAATTATTTCTTGCTGGATGTATAACGCTGCTCGTGCGCGTTAGGGGCGGTTGGGGCTGGCTTGGGCTGCTGTCGTGCTGCCCTTCGATCTTTTTAATCGTGGCAGCACTCGGGTCCTAATCTGGGATCCTGAGGCAGTTTGTCACGTGGTGGGTATCAGTGCTGGCTCCTAATCTCTCAACCTCTCTCCTTTTCAGGAGATCTCGTGGGCAAGGTGTCCTGGGAATTTAATGAAGCCGAATATTGTTGTAGTCCTTTTTCCTACTTTGTGTCTCTGCTGCTCGCGTTGTGATCGCTTCTCCGTCATCGTAAACATACACCTGACCGAATTTTGTTTTCTTTGAAATTAAACTTGTCGTTGGTTTAATTTATAACGTATTGTCCTTTTTACGCTTTATATGCACTGAGACACGTGTGCTGCTTCCCTTTACACTAATTTTTTTTTTTTTTTTTTTTGCCCATTCTCTTTTGTCTCGCGGTTCTTTTATTTGTCTTTCATGATCTTAACGTGAAGATCACGTATCGTCTCCTAGTCATCCATTCCACAGGATTTGTTTTTTTATAATAGAGAGACATTTTTTAATGCATTTCATCATGAAAGTGATATCAAGTATAAATCTAAGGATTCTAAATGTGCGGAGAACTGGAATATCATAAATGTAATGCGCTCTGTGTGGCGTACAAAGGGAAGGGAATACGGACTTGCAAGGCAAAGGAGGGAAAGGAAGCAAGAGATGCGACAAAGCCTTAATGGTTTGGAAGAAAACCTTCGAATAAGAAAAGAGACATTTCCCCATTTTTATTGTTGTACAAAACATTGAATCTCGGCGGACTGAATTTGGCTTTTTTTTTTTTTGATATTTATCAACAGAAAAACGACTCTTGGAATGATAAGCTGGAGACGAGTGGCGAATGTGGCAGGCGTGTGTTTAACGTGACCGAGGTGCGGTTCTGACGCGACTCTCTGTGGGGTCCGTGTGTTGATGACGCTGATTAAGTGCTGATGTTGCTGTTTCCATTTGACGGTTTACCTCCGGTCTCACTTGAGTTACACACGACAGCGTTTTGAATGCACAATCGGGATGAAACGAAAAGCTCCGGGGCTGACTTTGCAGACCTCTGCTCCAGACCTAGGAGATGCTGTTGCTCTGTCTTGTGTTGTCACTTTTGTGCTTTTTCTTGAGGACACGGGCGACTTTTGTCTTCTCTTCTATTCTTAAACTAGCCCTGTGGCCCCGTCTGTGAAGTAGTGAAACCGGACAGCGAGGAGGGTCCCGCCCGGCTCCCCACTCCTGACGTCACGCTTCACCCTCGCCTCGGCCCGCAGCCTCTGTCTCGGATTAGTGCGAATATATCACTCCTGCCTGCAAACTATGATGCATAGTGAAATGAGAGAAGTCTATAATATATAGTGTGTTTGTATAATAGATATGGGGTTGAACAAAAAAGTCTATAATCAAATTCTTAAAAGTGCAGGGGAATACAAGAAGAAAAGAACAAAGTAACAGTGTAGAGAAATACAGACGTATTAAAACATAAGGACAAGGGGGGCAAAAAAAGTGTGGTAGGTTTGTTGAAGAACATAAAGAAAGAAAGAAAGAAAGAAAGTCTAACAGAGCTACAGCTCCTCATAGGGCCAAACAAGGGAAAGGAATCACTAGGAAGCATTAAAAAATAAATAAATAGGAGGATTATTCATTTTGTGGTCCGGGTTTCCGTTTGGCTAGTTGGTAGGCGCTGACCTTCCATCACATGATTTCCAGTTATCAGACTCATCCACAAACAGGAAGTCTTTTGGCAGAAGGAATCGTTTTCCATTTTGGCCCCTCTTCATGCTCTCTCGGCACATGGCATGTAGTCTCGTGGTTTGTCATTCCTGACTTTGGGCTTTTCTTTTGTTATTATTTCTCCTCTCTCAGCTTGGGTTCCTCCCCTGGCTGAGGTTCAAATTCATGTTTTAAGTCTCTTTTGTTCATTTTTGATTCCTGACATTTCTGTTTTATTTTTGGTTTGGTCTGTGCTTTACAAGCTGGCTTCTGGAAGGCGGGGCCAGCCTGCCAATCATCTTCAGGAACTGCCCAGGGGGAGGGTCTTCCTGATGGTTCATTGTGAATGCGCTCTGGAGTGGTGAGCTCGTGTGTGTGTGTTCCGATTTTTGGATGTTTTTATTTATTTGGGTGACACTTTGGTTAAAAGTGACTTAACATTTATGACACAATTGGTGACATTTCTTTTTGTTTTTCCAATTGGAGCACAAGTAGGTCAAGTGACTTGCTTAGGGTCACAAAGTGTCCGTGGCGGGAATTTGAACCCACAACCTCAGGGCTTGAAGTTCAAAGCCTTAACCACTACATCACAATCCATTCACTGGATTTATTGAGCTACCGCTTTGTTTTTCAACTCTTTTTTTGAGGGGGATTTTTGTAATGGGACTTGTTTGCTGACAAACCCTTTTTGCCTTGTGTGCTCCATGGAGCTTCATGTGTTTACATAGCTTTGTGTAAAATAAATCTTTTTTTTATTTTATAACGGCAGTTAGTTTTCCACAAGTTGTTCTTTATCAGCTGGAAACTGTTCAGGCATTCAGTACAGGCCTACAAAAATAGCAATACATTTTATTACACTTAGTAAATGTCGAAAGGATTAGGATTTTCATTTCTACTAGAAATCAAAATTCCAGCCCCAATAATTTGTGAGTTACAGCTGGTTGCTGTGCTGTGTGTGCTTGGCAGGCAGCAGATGCCCCAGCTGTCATTTGCCATCTTTTTTTCCTATCACGTAATCAGCTTGTGCAATTTGCTTCACGCTCAGAAGATGTTGTTGCTCCTTTCTCTCTCTCTCTCTGTCATTTCAGCTTGCCTATGCAGTTTGCTTAAAAAATATATATATAAAATAGATGCAAACCTTAACTTTACGAAGGGTCCCACTAGCCACATTTTTTTTTTTTTTTTTTTTTTTTTTTTTTTTTTTTTTGCTTCATCAGCGCATATCCCATGTGAAGATCAAGGTTCCAACGGCAGCAGTTCATGGGAACCAGC
>JANRMT010049829.1:15345558-15401261 GCA_026402145.1 Polypterus bichir lapradei
AAAAAACTCAAATCTAGATCTCTTTGCTTCGGGTCTCTCAGTCTCACTACTAAATGCCATGAATCCCCCTGTTAGTAGCAATCATCATGTTTCTAGTTTTAATTCCCTTCCATATACGTTTTTCAGTGTCACAATAGATTAACCCAAGAACAAAAAAAAATCTCAAATAGATCTTGTTGTCTATGGAGAAGTTGTTTTACCTTCAATGCATTAATACTGTCATTTAATACGATCATGTTTCCTGTTTTGGCAGCACGGTGGTGCAGTGGGTAGTGCTGCTGCCTCGCAGTTAGGAGACCTGGGTTCGCTTCCCGGGTCCTCCCTGCGTGGAGTTTGCATGTTCTGCCCATGTCTGCGTGGGTTTCCTCCCACAGTCCAAAGACATGCAGGTTAGGTGGATTGGCGATCCTAAATTGGCCCTAGTGTGTGCTTGGTGTGTGAGTGTGGATGTGTGTGTCCTGCGGTGGGTTGACGCCCTGCCCAGGATTGGTTCCTGCCTTGCGCCCTGTGTTGGCTGGGATTGGCTCCAGCAGACCCCGTGACCCTGTGTTCAGATTCAACGGGTTGTAAAATGGAGGATGGATGTTTCCTGTTTTAACTCCCTTCCATATGCCTTATCCTGTGTCGCAATAGAATGACCGAAAGGACACTGCAAAATCTCAAATGAACCTCTTTCCTATAATGGAAAAGTTGTTTTGCCATTTTTTCAGTCTCTCTACTGAACGGCATTGATACATTGTTGAAAATTCATCCATCCATAATGAAGCATTCTATCTGTCTGTCTGATCCTATACTACCTACTATGATAAAATGAATATCTATCTGATCCTATCCTACCTACTATACTAAAATACCCCTAATGGGAGCAGCCGAAAGAAGTGCATCAGATATTAATTATAGTAAGTAGGATAGGATCTATCTTATACTATCCTACCTACTATGGTAAATGAATATCTATCTGATCCTGTCCTACCTACTATACTAAAATGAATATCTATCTGATCCTATCCTACCTACTATATTAAATGAATATCTATCTGATCCTATCCTACCTACTATACTAAAATACCCCTAATGGGAGCAGCTGAAAGAAGAAGCACATCAGATCCTATCCTCCCTACTATACTAAAATGAATATCTATCTGATCCTATCCTACCTACTATACTAAATGAATATCTATCCTACCTACTATATTAAATGAATATCCTACCTACTATACTAAAATGAATATCTATCAGATCCTATCCTCCCTACTATACTAAAATGAATATCTATCTGATCCTATCCTCCCTACTATACTAAATGAATATCTATCCTACCTACTATATTAAATGAATATCTATCTGATCCTATCCTACCTACTATATTAAATGAATATCTATCTGATCCTAT
Source organism: Polypterus bichir lapradei (assembly GCA_026402145.1). Lineage (NCBI taxonomy): Eukaryota > Metazoa > Chordata > Cladistia > Polypteriformes > Polypteridae > Polypterus > Polypterus bichir. The sequence continues at coordinate 15,346,952 of JANRMT010049829.1, forward strand.
CCTACCTACTATACTAAATGAATATCTATCTGATCCTATCCTACCTACTATACTAAATGAATATCTATCCTACCTACTATATTTAAAAGTAATATCTATCTGATCCTATCCTACCTACTATACTAAAATACCCCTAATGGGAGCAGCTGAAAGAAGAAGCACATCAGATCCTATCCTCCCTACTATACTAAAATGAATATCTATCTGATCCTATCCTCCCTACTATACTAAAATGAATATCTATCTGATCCTATCCTCCCTACTATACTAAATGAATATCTATCCTACCTACTATATTAAATGAATATCCTACCTACTATACTAAAATGAATATCTATCTGATCCTATCCTACCTACTATATTAAATGAATATCTATCAGATCCTATCCTACCTACTATACTAAATGAATATCTATCTGATCCTATCCTACCTACTATACTAAAATGAATATCTATCTGATCCTATCCTACCTACTATACTAAATGAATATCTATCTGATCCTATCCTACCTACTATACTAAATGAATATCTATCCTACCTACTATATTAAATGAATATCCTACCTACTATACTAAAATGAATATCTATCTGATCCTATCCTACCTACTATACTAAAATACCCCTAATGGGAACAGCTGAAAGAAGAAACACATCAGATCCTATTCTACCCACTATACTAAATGCATATCTAGATAGACTGATATCTATCCGTCTATCTAAGGACCTTTTTATAAGCATATGGTCATGGTGAAATCAAGTCATTCAGTCCATTCTGCTTTTGTCAATGATGGTGAGAAGCTACTTGGACACCAGTGACTGACAAGTGGAATGAGAGTGATACTGTTAATCCATTTGACTTTTTGTATTTTCTTTTTCTCTATGTGTGGCACTTTATATTCATTCTGGGATTTTTGTGATCGAGATCAATTTCTTTCATTTTATGTCCAGTTTCGTTTTTTAATGGTGGATATGATATCTCGTTTATGTGTACTTCAATTTTATTTTAGATGGGCTCTGCCATTTTTCAGGTTTCCACCATGTTGCTATGAATGGGTGACCAGGAGCCCAGGGCATGTGATGTCACCATTGTGACATTATTAAGATCAGTGCCATCCGCTTCCTTGTTCTCCAAGATTACAGATTCAAACAGTGTCCATTGCTATTCTTTGTGGTTTAGTCTTCCTAGCTTTTGGTCTTTTATTTACAGATATTTGGTCTATGTTTTTTATGTAGTGTTTTGGTTTTGATGAATTGATTTATTGAAATCCCAGTAATAAATTTTGGTCCGATTGTTTTGACTATGTTTCTTCTTAGCATTCTGTAGTCCCTCAAACCGTTCTATTCTATCATTTAGTAGAACAGAAAATCAAATTTTGAGCAGAAACCAGAATGCAATATTTCAAATAAGTGGCCTACTTTTGTCATCCATGTCACAAAGTTGCCATCATTCAGGATGACCTAGTAATAATTTGTAACGAAACAAAACATGTATTTTGAACCTAATGTAGGAAATTTCCCAAAGTAACATTGAGCAAAAGATATATACAAAAGAGTTTGGCCATAACGCTGGGCTGCATTGACTGGTGACAAAAATCACCAAATACTCCTGAAGTCGGCCACCTTGCTCTCTTTCCATTGGTCCGCTAAGCTGGCACTGTCATCCATCTTGATTTTCAATGTCGAGGTACAGTATGCCGTAGGCCACATGAACACGTGATGTAAAATTAGCTACGCTTCCAGACAATTCCAATTCAAGAATCCACATGGTGGTCTCACACAAGTCACATACTGTACATTTCCCTCAGAGTTACCGCCAATTATTGAAAGTGGTGTAAATCCGATTTGAAAATTTCTGATTCAGTTTGCTTTTTTCGCTGTTTACATTTTTCTAAAAAGAGCAGGACTGTGTCAGATATGAGTGAAAATATCAAAATTTAGGCAGTTGCATGAACAAAGTTTTATAGCAGGGTCTGGCATCTGACGCCCGCCCACATCCGCATCCTGTAGTAAGGATTTTCAGTTGTATTGTGTGGACACGTCATGACTCTTCATCTCATATCAAACTGCAAAGAACTTCTCCATCTGAGTGGCCATATTCCATATTCTGCACTGTATGCGTAACGCTGACTGATTAGTAACCTGAAATTCCTGGCCTATGATCTGACATTAAGAACAGAAGTGATCTGACAAATGAGAGGAGACCATTCAGTTCGTCAAGCTCATTTGTTAGGCTAAAAGCTAATGGCCGATTTATACTTTTGTGTCAAGCCGACAATGTCGAAAGCACTTTATACTTCTGCGTCACACCTGAGCACTACTTGGCGGTGTTTGTAGCGTGCAAGAAAAACGATGTTGGCTGATATCTCGTGTCACAAATTGCCCGCCATCTGATTGTCTTTGCGATGAGGTATCATTTAATTGGATACATGTTTTAACTGCTGTGACAAATCTTTCCTCGTTCTGCTCCACGTTGATTTCGGAATGGTGGAAGTCGAACAGAAATGCATTTCAGGAAATACGTAGTTGCCAAACAGACTCCTAGAGGCCTGCGTAGGATCCCCGTCACATTTTTGAGGAGTTGTGTGTCGGACACTCTCTCTCTGCAGAGAGACACACTGCTGATGGCTGTACCGAAGAGGTCATTGAAGGCTGGGATCTGGCCTGGAGAGAGTGTCAACCTCATCGAGAGGTTTACTTACCTTGGCAGTGACATTCATGTTTTCGGTGACTCTTCCTATGAAGTCAGTAGATGGATTTGGAGAGCATGGAGGGTCATGAGGTTGCTGGAAAGGGGTGTGTGGCGCTCCCGATATCTATGCAAAAGGACAACGGTCCAAGTCTTTAGAGTCCTGGTGCTTCCTGTCTTGCTATATGGTGGCGAGACATGGACGCTATCCAGTGACCTGAGACAAAGACTGGACTCCTTTGGTACTGTGTCTCTCCGGAGAGTCCTTTTGTGCCGCTGGTTGATTTTGTTTTGCTCATGGAGTCCCGTATGAGGCACATGACCTGCATTGTGAGGGAGCGTCAATTATGGCACTACAGCCACATGGCACGATTCCCCAAGGGCGATCCAGCTCATTGTTGAGAACCCGACTGGCTTGACCAGGCCAAGGGGGATGCCCATGTAACACCTGGCTGCAGCAGATAGATCCTCATTACCAGAGGGTGGGACTGGACTGTGTGTCTGCCTGAGGCTGGTTGCCAACAAGGATCCTGAGCTGTTTCCTCATGAGGTGGGTGCAGCAACGCAGTGTACCAGTGCATGCTCCCTAACCTGACCTGACCTAACCTGTGTGTCAGGCTATGCCATATTTAAGCTGTCGGTATGGTGTAGGCTCAATGCAGAAGTTTAAATTAATGTTAAGCTGTCCTGATATCTCATGCAGATCCTTAAATGTTGTTGAGATTTTTTTCTTCAACTCCATGTCTTAGTAGTTTGTTTGCAGATTCCCACAACTCCTTTTTGAGTAAAGAAGTGCTTCCTGGCATTTGATTCTAAATGCACTTCCCCTTAATCTCCACTGGTGTCGTTGACTACGCGATTCATCGTTAAGTTGAAAGAATTCTGCTGGATGTACTTTCTCAATATCTTTTGTGGATCTTCAAGACCTGAATTAGGTCCCCACGTAGTCCCCTCTGCTCGGGACTGAACAGTTTCAAGCCTCAGAGTGGGACAAGTCCTTAAGTCCTGGGATGCCCTGGGTTGTGCTCCTCTGCACAGCTTCAAGTGCTGTTATGTCGTTCTTGTAGCGTGGTGTCCAGAGCCGTACACAGGACTGCAGATGTGGTCTCACAAGTGCGTTATGTCATCTGAGCATAAAGTCCCTTGATTTATATTCAACAGGTTTTGCTTGAATATCAGTGTAGCACTTTGGATCCTTCTTCTGCAATGCCACATGAGCTTCATTCATTACATCAGACCTGACATCTGTCCAGCTATGTGATCTGCCGTCCCACCCGCATCGGTACATCCCTGTAGTGAGCTGCAGTGCCATTGCAGACTTGCGTGTGGCCAGGGGAGCTGCAGTGTAAGATTTGCGACCTGATAGCTACAAAAAAAAAATGAGAGGCAGTAGAACATTCTTGACATTTTAAATGCAGCAGCCGAAGACACTGTGTGTGACCTTCAAACTTCAGCTGAGCGTCTCTGAAGTGCCCAGCAGTCTGACGCCTGAACATTTACTCCATTTGAAGCCGTAGAATTGTAGTCGGTAGGATTCGGACTGCAGGAGATCAATTGATGGTGACAATCTGAACTGCAGCCCAGGAAATCGGAGGCGGGAGGGGGACCTGAACCGGGGTGTACGTACTTGGCCGGGATGTACAAGGCTGTCAAATGTGCGATCAGCGATTTCAGTGTGGTGTCGATACACATAAGCGGTTAGCTGAAGACCGAGCAAAACCTCGTCGGGACCTTCGGGTGACACTCTCATGTTTCACAAGAGGGACAGAAAAAGTGTTTGAACATTTTTACAGTATTAGCTCTCGTAAACAGGAAATTGCTCGGTTTTATTTATTGGCAGTGGTGGCACATTGGTGAGCAGTGTCGGGGAACATTACTTTCACAAGTTGCTTAATTACACTAACTATGTACAGTATTTACTTTTTTGTAAGTAACCATTACTAGCTGTGTAAGCCCGTGCTGTAAAAAGCAAAAAAAACCTGAAATACAGAGTCGGCAGTTTCATTTTGCTGATGTGCTCGCCCCCATTGTCTGTCAGCGGCTAAGCGAGTTCCTCTCTCCTTGGAGGTTTTGTTTTGCCGATGTGCTCGTCTCACTTTTGTATTAGCAGCTAAGCGAGTTTCTTTCGTCGGCCATTTCACTTTGGTGATGGAGTCTCTTTCTTTCAGCTTCATGCAAACCCAAGCCACCAGCCACCTAGCGCTATGCGCCGTTGTGAAGAGGGGGGCTGAACGCACCCCAAGGAGACGCAGCTGCTCCTCCGAAACCCCCTCTTAAATGGTGATACATTGGGAAACCAACTCCATTTTTTTATTTTATTTATTTATTTTTTTTACCTCCTTTGCTCGATCATCTGCTAGCTTGGTGCTGCTCTCATGCCACATGATCTGCATCTCGCATGGCGCTTCGAACATTTTAAAGTCACTGCCCTGTCTCTCTTGTCCCCCAGACATCCTCAATCACTATTCGATCCCTTTTTGCTGATCCATTATTTCACAGAGTAATAGTTTCAGTTTGTTTGCAGTAATGTCATCTTTACTCTTTTGAGCCTTTCAAATTTTCTTATTTCCATTATCTCTAACCTGCTCTACATGTGTAAGTATGATGGGACATGACCATCTCACGGGGTGTGAAAATGTCTCTCTGTCTCTCTTTAAAAGATCACATCTCGTCACAGGAAAAAAGTTTTCATATGTAGATATAGATAGATACATATAGATATATGTACTCCATAAATGAGTACATTAGAGGGTCAGCTCACGTTGGACGGTTGGGAGACAAAGACAGAGAGGCGAGATTGCGTTGGGTGGACACGTGCAGAGTAGAGATGCTGGGTACGTTGGGATAAGGATTCTAAGGATAGAGCTGCCAGGTAAGAGGAAAAGAGGAAGGCCTAAGAGAAGGTTTATGGATGTGGTGAGAGGACATGCAGGTGATGGGTGTAACAGAGCAAAATGATGAGGACCGAAAGATATGGAAGAAGATGATCCACTGTGGCCACCCCTAACTGGAGCAGCCGGAAGAAGATCAATGCGCTTTCACACATTGTGATGTTAGTCAAAGAGTTTCTGGTCAAATACAGTACGGTTGGTGCTTCGCACCAATTGTACTCCCTATGAGATCTTTTTGTTTCTGAAATTTTAAATTGGGACTGAAGAGGAAAGATTTGTTACCTTGGAAGAAGAAATATAGGAAAGAAATGCTAGAGACTTTACAGTAGACACGATAGAGTAAAGGAAAAGTTAACAGCAATGGAGGAAGAGCTGGGACAAGTGTGACTAAAAGGGAATTCTGTTTTGTAATGTTCAACTTGATTGTATGGAATGAGTTTTCTTCAAATCTATTTCTTCAAATATATATATGTGTGTGTATATGTATGTATGTGTGTGTGTGTGTGTGTGTGTGTGTGTGTGTGTGTATATATATGTATATGCATGCATACATACATACGTATGTATGTATGTGTGTATGTGTGTATGTGTGTGTGTGTGTATATATAATATTATTAAATAAATAAATATAAACTGCAGTGGGCTGGCGCTCCGCATGCCTGGGGTTTGTTTCCTGCCTTGTGCCCTGTGTTGGCTGGGATTGGCTCTAGCAGATCCCTGTGACCCTGTAGTTCGGATACAGCGGGTTGAATAATGGATGGATATATAATAAATATATGTGTGTGTGTGTATATATGTATATATAAAATAAGGCATTTCTGAAGGTTTTTCATAGCAAACCTTTTTACTTTCTCAAATACGAAATATAGGGAAAGTATGGTAATCATCCAAGGATTTGATATTGAGATTTAGGTGAACCTCAGCGTTTTTCGACCTCCCTGACTTTCTCGTGTACAAAGTATTAGGAAAATATTGGAATCCTCCAAAAATTCCATTTTGAGATATAAATGAATCTCAATGTTTTAGACCTCCCGGAGTCTGAAATACCATTTTTGGAATTTGTGTGTGTGTGTACACACGATAACTTGAATACACTTTCACTTAGGTCACCCAAATTTTGCATACAAGTATTGGGTACAAAATGTAGATTTCTATCAACTTTTGGGTTATTTCTACTAAACAGAAGTGATACTTTACCTTTTATTCATGCAGCTGCAGGTTCTGATTTATTCAATTTTACTTTTATAATAATTGTTCAATATATTAATTTGATTAGATTTGTTGTTGATGGCTGTTCAATGTATGTAACATAAAAATATAATCACTGTCTCGTGGTTTACTCCTCAAATATCCATCCCTATATTTGAGTTTATGAGAAGGTCTAGGGGAGACCACTCCCGATTTTTATTTTATTTATTTATTTATTTATTATTATTATTATTTAATAGATCTGGGGAAACTAATATTTTTATCACAGAGTATAACCGTTTTAATTCCTATTTAACTGTGATGTCACACTTTTAATTATTAGCTGGTTAAATGCTCATGCACTGTAACTAGTATTAAGGAGGTTTCTGCTACGGTACAAATACAGAAATTGTAAATTATCTCTCGTGATTGAAGTCATACACTTGTTAATTTACGATATTAGACTTTTTTTAGTGAAAATATAGTCACATTTCCGTATTTATTTGTGCTCCGCATGTAGATCTGCCTTTACCTGCACACATCATCATCATCATCTTATGCCAAAACTCTCCACCCCTCCAGCCACAGGCAGGGCCCTGGCTGACATCACAGGGTCGTGGGGTCCGACGCTGGAGGTTTGCAGCGAAACTCTTCTTATCCTACCTGGAAGAAATACGGAGGGAATGATGTCAGGTTGCAGCTCATTATCTGTATTCGGCACACGTCTCGCTGATGGTTTGAATATGTAAATGGACAAAGTGCTAAACCTGTCGCAGTTTTCCCCCGACTTGGACATTATGTTGAAAATAATTTATTGTGTTCAGTTCAAAGTGCGTCTCTGCAAGTCATTGTTTTTTTGAGATCTCTTTCCCAATTACTGCACGTATGCTGACAGCTTTGACATTTCGATTTGAATCGTTTGAAAGGCCACCAGCCCCAGAGGGGTCGGCGAGTCCCGTAGATGGGGTTGGATTCCGCACCAGCAGCGTACAGACAGAATCTTTACTTGTAAGGTGTTGAGAGGCGTCTAGGGTTTCAAAGAGACAGGTAAACCGGTGTGCATCACCCTCTGGAGTCCTTGGTAGGACGGAAACCTGAGGCAGAAAAGCTATTCAGAGAAATAAATGGCACATTGTGTGCCGGAGACGGGGAGGGAGGCAGTGGCTGGTAGAACAACCTTCAAAGAGGATGATATCTGAGAGTGGCAGGGAGCAATTTGATTCACAACAGAGGCTATTGTTTCGACTCCTTTTCACGCAGGCTTTCTGCTGGAGCGGCACCTTGTTGATCTTTGGCGTCAAGGCTGCACGATGACGTGGTGGTGTGGATGGTGGTGCCAGGAAGGCACAGCTGTGTGGCACAATATAAAAGAGGCTATGGATCCAGCTTACACCCACCCAGCTCGCTCATATGTAAATAAAAACACTCATACGACTATACCAGTTGGCTCAGTTCTGCCACTTTCTTATTGTGTATTATGAGAAGTCATCACTCAGATGAAGCAGATTCCAAAAACGGAGAGAACAGCTTCTCTTTCACTTTATGTACAAAGAGATTATGCTCACGACTAGGAGATTTTTCAGAATTTGGCCTTCAGTGGTTAGTTAGTTAGTTAGTTGGCTGATTTTATGTCCTGATCATTCTTCTGATATGCGGTGCAAGTGCCAGGGTGGAAGGACAGGCATGGGTATGAATCCATCCTTTAATCCCAGCCAGGAGGACATAATGGATGGGTTGGGTCAACTGGCTTACCAGTAGCAGTTCATTCCTCCTCACGACAGGTGGCAGTGTTCCTCAAGGCTGGATCAGATTTAGACTCCCCATGGAGAGTGGTGGCATGGCAGCTGGAGGTCCTGTCCGGGGTCTTTGGATACTGCCAGTGGGCTTTGTGGGGTAGGAGTGCCCTGGTTTCTACACAACCCAGAAAAAAACTGTGGACAACCTGGACAGGAGACTGGAAGCAGTTCCCGGGTCCAGCTTAAAAGAGAGCCCGCTGCCTTGGCTTATGGGAAGTCCAAATACGCACAGCACCGCGCTCTACTGGTTTGTGTCATTGAAGTCAATTTGTCTAATAAACACGGGACGCTCTGCTGCGGGATGGCACCGTCGTTGAACGATGGTGGAATTTCTTTGTGTAGATGGGGTGAAATCTGCTGAAATCCAATGAAGGATGGAAGTGAAACCCGCAGGAACTTAATGAATGGGTAGAAAGTTTTAGAGCAGAAAGAACAAGTGTAACCAGCGAAGCTTGATCTGGTGGGCCGTCAATATGGGGCGCACACACACGAGCCCACATCGGCATGGCGAATGCCTCCATCTGAGACGACCGATGGATTGTTGTCCGCTGGTGCTCCGCATTTGGGTATCGTCTATGGATCTGCACGTGCTGTAGTACAGGATGACTTGCCAACGTCCTTCCGTGAACTTCAACTTTCACTCCCCCTGCCCAAAGAAGTCTCACAATGGAGCATTCTTCATCAGTGGTGTGATCCTGCTGTGGAGCGTCCATGATCACTTGACCTTGGCTTTCCAACGAGACTAATGACTGAGCGCTACACTGTGTGTATTCAAACTACCCACAAGCCCTTGCAAACAATGTGCTGTATTGCATCAGCTTCTATTTGTCGCCTTTTACTTTGTGATGTACCCTCGTAGCGAGGTTCAGTCGGCAGTGAGCTCGCATGAAGTCATCCAGCGACTCGCTCCAACTGTCCCACAACTCTCTGTGACAAACTCGAATGAAGAAATGACCCCCACTCGTTCTTAATGTCGCTGCTTCAAGATGCAAGTACTTGGCTCCCACTTTAGTGATTTGTAATACGACTCCCACGCAAAAAAAGAAGGCAGCCAGAATTGTTTGAAGTTTGTGTAGCCGACTGGAATCTGGCTTTCTCCGCGTTCTGTCGAGGAGAGTCCAGTCAAAGGCATGTTGGGTGAAACAGTTTTTTTTGTTCTTTCCAGGAACAAAATGGGGGAAGATTAGGGCATCACATAAACAGCTTCTCCCCGATGCCCCTTTAATAACTCAATTAACACATTACATATAAAACTATTCACACAATATTGTTCAGATTTTACAGAGAAAACGATTTACAGCTAGAGGGTAACCCCCCCCCGGAGGCGCGCTACACTCCAGCCACTTCACATCTCTGCCGCTCACACTGGGGGGAGCGCTGAACGCACGCTAAGGAGATGCGGTCGGATCAGCTGCTGTCTTGCTGCTGCTACTGAGCTGCGTGTCGATCATTTAAAAGCGTGTAGTGTTAGACCTCTTATATCATTGAAAGATGCTGAGAGATTAGTTCACGCTTTTGTTTTCAGTTGACTAGATTACTGTAACGCACTCCTCTCAGGACTACACAAAAAAGACATAAATCGTTTGCAACAAGTGCAGAATGCAGCTGCTAGAATCCTAACTAGGAAAAGAAAATCCGAGCACATCTCTCCAGTTTTGATGTCACTACACTGGTTACCTGTGTCGTTCAGGATTGACTTTAAAATACTGCTTATGGTTTATAAAGCCTTAAATAATCTCGCCCCATCTTATATATCGGAATGTCTGACACCTTATATCCCAAATCGTAACCTTAGATCTTCAAATGAGTGTCTCTGCTCAGAATTCCAAAAGCTAAACTTAAGTAGTGAGGCGGCCTTCTGCTGTTAGGCACCTAAAATCTGGAATAGCCTGCCAATAGGAATTCACCAGGCTGATACGGTGGAGCACTTTAAAAAAACTGCTAAAAACACATTACTTTAACACGGCTTTCTGATAACTTCACCTTCATCTAATCCTGATACTCTGTATATTCAATTTATTATCATAACTATTCATGGTGGCTTTAAAATCCGTACTGACCCCTACTCTCTCTTCTGTTTCTGTTCCCGGCTTTCTGCGCCACCACCACCTAATCAAAGCACCGTGATGTCCCTACATTGATGGATTAAAAGTCCACGTGACCGTCATCGTCAAGTCCTTCTATGAGAACCCTAAATACAAAGAGGACTGTTTCATTTATGTTGGGTAGAATGCCCAGAGGGCACTGGGTGGCCTCGTGGCCTTGGTACCCCTGCAGATTTTATTTTTTCTCTCCAGCCGTCTGGAGTTTTTTTGTATTTTCTGTCCTCCCTGGCCATCGGACCTTACTCTTATTCTATGTTTAATCAGTGTTGTCTTATTCTAATTCTTACTTTGTCTTTTTATTTCTCTTCATCATGTAAAGCACTTTGAGCTACATTATTTGTATGAAAATGTGCTATAGAAATAAATGTTGCGTACAGCAGCAGTCCTTTTGTCTCACGGGACGTCAAAGTGTCTTCCGAGAAGATCACGTATTGACCCCAGATTTTTTTTATTATAATAGAGAGATATACATCATGTAGCCACTAGGAGGCGCTCTGCCACCACAGCCCAGACACAGACAGGTTTGCCACACACCACACGTTTATTTAGTTTTCTCACCAGTCGACAAGCGTCATAAGCACAATGCAGCACCACCAACACCTTTCAGCCCCTTCTCCCTCCACTCCTCTTCAGGCTTTGTCCTCTCCTCCCAACTCTGGCCCCTCATGGAGTGAGGCGGCTCCTTTTTATAAGGCACCTGGATGGACTCCAGGTGTTTAATGAGCTTCTTCCGGCCACACTTCCGGGTGTGGTGGAAGCGTGACCAAATAAGTCGCTGGAAAGGTCCATGCACCCCCTGGCAGGGGCCCACGGGTTCCGCTGAAAACCAAGGGGGCTGCCTTCTATCGGCCCAGGCAAGAAACTGTCCCAGCAATCGCTTTTTCCCCCGGGTCCTTCCATAGTTTGGGCGTTCTGGCCAAGCGAGGGACCCGGCCATCCACCACAATAGATTTTTCTTTTATTGTGTAAGGCTAACTTTTTTTATAATCTTTTATATATTCTTAAAATAAGTAGCATACTTTCCAGAAACAAGTTTTTGGGGGGGCGACAGGATGTCACACAAACGTCTTCTCCCCTATGCCTATTAAATCCATCCATCCATCCATTATCCAACCCGCTATGTCCTAACTACAGGGCCATGGGGGTCTGCTGGAGCCAATCCCAGCCAACACAGGGCGCAAGGCAGGAAACAAACCCTGGGCAGGGCGCCAGCCCACTGAAGGGTGCCTATTAAATAATAAATCCAATCGATTACAAATTATTGTAAACACTATTAATACAAAATAAATGAATGAGATGTAGAATAAAATTTTAAAATCCAAAATATACATATGGTTCTACTGTACACAGCACCAAATTACATTAACACGCTGTTCACCACACCAAAACAACCATTAGCTTTCTCTTCATTTTCAAAAATAAACCTACAAAAACTTCACGTAAGAGCTTGGGAAACATACATGTGACTTAATGTACACTCAAACATTTCCAAATAATATACACAACAAAAAAAATTTTAAATAAAAATCAGAAAAACCTTGAGTTGAGCTGAAAACACCACCTACCCCTAACGGCACTTCTGGCGGCTGAGCCAAGACAAGCGGTGCATGCAGGTTGAGGTGTAACATTACATGACGCCCGCACTATAACATGCTGTACGATTTGGTATACTACTAACTATTTACAAGAAATGGTGGATTTCTGGGGAAGTTCACAACTAACACAAAGCAAATTTCCCAGTGATAGATTACTCTTTGTTACATTGTGCAAGGACTTCTTTCGACTTTACACTACCGTACTTCAGAGGGTCTGTTTTTTCAAGTAATCAACAGAAGTTGGGTCACCTGTGTAAATTGTTTACTTCAACTTGCAAGGCTTAATTTACTTCAATTGCTGCCGAACGTCTGTAGGGTGTAACCTATCAGTTGTTCCCTGAAGAAGGTCCATTTGTAATATTCTGATATTTCCCCATTTTTGATAACCTAAACTTTAAGTTTTAAACCCCTGGCAGTTTACGGATTACCATTTCAACATTTTAGGTCATTAATTGGATTTCATCTGATTTTAAATGTGAAAGAAAAACTGGAAAAACCTGAGGTGTTCTAAAACTCTTGACGGGCAGCGTGTTTCATAAAACTGTGAGAGACTCTTGGATGGGGTGGCACGGTGGCACAGTGGGTAGCGCTGCTGCCTCTCAGTAAGGTTCGCTTCCCGGGTCCTCCCTGCGTGGAGTTTGCATGTTCTCCCCGTGTCTGCATGGGTTTCCTCCCACAGTCCAAAGACATGCAGGTTAGGTGCGTTGGCGATTCTAAATTGTCCCTAGTGTGTGCTTGGTGTGTGGGTGTGTGCCCCGCGGTGGGCTGGCACCCTGCCCGGTGTTTGTTTTTCTGCCTTGCGCTCAGTGCTGGCTGGGATTGGCTCCAGCAGACCCCCCCGTGACCCTGTAGTTAGGATATAGCGGGTTGGATAATGGATGGATGGACTCTTGGATACCCGAGTAAAATGAATATGTGATAGTTCAACTTCTTCTTGAGCAGATCACTCCGCTACTTGAGTCACTTTCCAGAACGGTATCTCAACTTGACGCATGTAAAAGTTGGCAGGTTGGCTATTTTTTTATCCAGCACTGGCCACGATACAAGGTCCTTAACCTGAGAACTCCTCCATGGGTGCTATGCAATGGTTGGCCCTGACCCTCCAAAGATTATGCGAAAAGAACATTTCCCCTGGGGGATTAATACAGTGCACCAAAATACCCTGCCATTTTCCAGACTTTGCATCATCTGTCTTCCTTTTGAAGAGACCCCAATTGGCCATCACAGCACATGCGACTCTCCTCTGACGAGCTGCTCGTTCCTCCTCCTTTCTGTTCCACGCCCATGCAGCAGCGCGTTACTCGTTACAAGTCACGCTTCAGTTTTTTTTTGATCATTTGGAACTCCTCGTCTTCATTCCACTTCATCCATTTTGCTCTGTATCTCTCCCTTGATTGCTGTTTTCAAAGCCACCTCTCTCTCCTCAAGCACTGAGCCCACATACTTGAAGTGGTTCACTTGCTTTTAGATTTACATTTATTTCCTGTGCTCTCCTCTCCTTTCTGTTTTTTTTTTTTTGTGCATCACAAGTCTCTCATTGTTCCCTCAAGGGCACGGCTGCATTTCTGCAACTTCATCCTACCACCTTTGCCAGTTTTTTTTGCTCATGGCAGATTACAGACGACTGCATTCTATCTTCCCAGCCCATATTCAGAGCAGGGCAGTCATTAAAACGCGAGTGAATTCCACTCCGGCTGCTGTAAAGAATAACGTAGATATGCGAGAGGACGCGTCTCGTGGCACATCCAGGTGTTAGACTTGTGGAAGAGGAAAGCAGCACCTTTAATCCTACCAGATCAACGCCTCCATGAGGTGAGGGTCAACTTGGTTACTTCTGTTTTATAACCACAGGGGAGTTTATGCAAGGAGAAAGTGTAAAGAAATCTAATCGGCTGAAGTGTGGAATGTGAATGGTGGCAACCAAGCATGACAGAGGATCTCCTGAGGGTTCCTGGTCTCCATTGCCTGGACAACACTGACCAGAGAGTGCTGGGTTTAAACTATTCAGCTCAAGGGCAGGCTTTGGATGGGGGGGGGGTGGTAAGGACCCCCTCACACCAGGGTCACGCATGTTAACCACTGGGTGCTGGGGAACCTATAAAATGACAATAGAAGAGGAAAAAGCTCACGTGAACATGAAATCTGAAATCTGTTCAGTAAGGGTAGGACACTTCATTCTAAGACAGAAGTAACAGGGCCGTTGTGCAGGGCGAAGGTAAATTGCAGAAAGTGAAAAAGTAAGTCGGGCATTCAGTTGGCAAAACAAAGTATAAGCTGAAAACAAAAAATCAGGAGTGGTCTCCCCTCGACTTTCTCGTATACGCAGATATGGGAATGGATATTTGAGGAGCAAACTTTAAGATAATGATTATATTTTTTGATATTATGTATATTAAAGGACCATCAACAAAAAATCAAGTCAAATTACCAATATATTGAACAATTTTTATAAAAGTAAAGTTGAATAAATCTGCTTAAATCTTAAAGCTGCATGAATATAAAAAAATTGATTATGTGTTCAGGTCAAGTACCACGTCCAGTTAGCGGAAATAGCCCAAAAGCTAATAGAAATCTACATCGTGTACCTAATAGTTGTATGCAAAATTTGGTTGACCTAAGTGAAAGCGTACTCAAATTATCGTGTTTATATACACACGCACACGCACACGCACGCACACGTGCACACAGACATAATTCCAAAAATGTTATTTTCGGACTCGGGGAGGTCTGAAACATTGGGATTCATCTCAATCTCGAAATCGAATTTTTGGATGATTTCAATACTTTCCCTGCGTGAAAGTAAATCGGACTAGGGGAGGTCTAAAATGTCGAGATTCATCAAAATCTCAAGGTTGAATTTTTGGACAACTAGCCTTCTGCTCGCTTCGCTCTCTCACCCCCGGGTTTGGTTTACCGGGTATACAATTTAAAGAGATTGTTATTTTCATGGGAATCGTTATACCTGCATTATTTCCACTTTTTACTTTAAAACTTCAGTAAAAACAATATTTGGAATTAAGTTTTCTTCAAGATCGCATTGAATTTTGATTCTGTGTTTGGACTTGCATCGTGACAACGCAACGTATAACTGCCCGTGAGTGAATATCGTTTCTTTCTCTCTCTAATAAATAAACCGACTTTTTCGAATGTTTGTCCATGCTTTTTCTTCTTCACTTAGTCGTTAATGTGTGTCATCTAGAACGTATAAAATTATTGTCCTGATAAAATTGTATAAGAGCTGAGAGTGCAGGAAGTGTGTCTGGCGAAAGCATTCACCTGACTGAGGCTAGATGACCGTGGTCTTCTTTGAAAATGGTTGTAAGTAGGGCGTGACTTGAAAGAATCTCGCGTCTCGTGGGACTTCATTACAAAAAGTCTCTGAAAGTCTTGTTTCCCAAGATTTTTTTTTTTTTATTATAATAGAGAGATTATAATGCTTTGTATATGAGAAAGTAAAAATATGGCTTGAATCCTGGGTCATTTTGTAATATTGGGTCCCGACACTGCATGTTAATGAGGACTTTCCTATAGGACTCTGTTGTCCTCACATAGTCCAATCTTAAAGAGATGGACATGACAGTGTCATGGAGAGTGTGAGTGGGAATGGGGTGCCCTAAAGAGTGTGTGTCTCGTAGAGAGTGCATGTGTGAGTGTGGGCATTAGCGTGTCCTAGAGTTTAAGTGGGCATGAGAGTATTCTAGAGAGCATGTGTTAGTGGGCATGAGTGTCTTGTGTGTGTGTGTGTGTGTGTGTGAGAGCTGTCAAGAGTGTCCATGAAAGAGCATGTGTTTTTCTGAATGTGGCTGTGAGGGTGTCTTAAAGTGTATATCTCTAAGGGAGGGCGTAGCAGTGTCCTAGAGAGCCCAGTGCGAGTTGGCATGAGAGCACCCCTCAATAAACCGGAGCCCAGTTCAAGGATGTAGCCTTCATTGCATCCACTCGTGGAGAAAGTAAATGGTCCATCCAACTTGGAATCTCAGTAATCCCAGTGGCCAGACCCTGGCATTCTAGAGTTCATCGCAGAGAAAAACCCCAAATGTGGTGCCAATCCATATTATTGGTTGTATTACATATTTTACTTGATGCCTTCTTGCACCAAAGTATATTAGTTTTACAAAATGTCACTGGTTGTGTTTTTTTTTTTTTTTTTTTTTAAATAAAAGAATTAAATGTCCTTACAGGTGTAATGTTGTCCCTGATGATGGACGATGGACTTTAGCACTTCTCAGTTTGAAAACTGTCCAAACACCTCATGTATCTGGGCTTACCAGGTGTGCCAGAAAAGAATGTTAAAGTAGCAAGAGGAGTCTGCGATTAGCTAACCTTCTGAACGGCGTGCTTCTTAAAAAGACCGCAGCGTGTCTCCTTCAGTCAGACCACTAACCATTGGGTTCTTGGCTCTTTGAGTCGGTAATCCAAAGAAATACACGTCTCCTTTTCTGCCTTCTCTTTTTTACCTTGCTCCTTTTGATAATGGATGGATGGTTATGTGAAATGCACTTACTTCAGGTTGGTCATTAGGGCAGGAGCATATTGTGACAACATTGGCAGGAAGAGATAGCAGTCATCCCAGGGTGAGATGCCAGTCCAGACCACCTTAACCAGTTTACCTAACTGCATATGTCTGGGAGAAAAATGGGGGTAGTAAGAGAAGTCCATGTAGACATGTGGAGAACAATAGAACTCCATACAAACTCTGATTAGACTGGGATTTGAACCCAGAACTCTGTAGCTGTGAAGAAGTTGCTATCTATATATAATACTAGCCATCCCCTGCGGCTCTACCGATGTAGTAGTGAAACAGGACAAAGTTTAAAAATCAATAAACAAAATACATTGCTAGCTAAGTGGAGGCACGGTCTCACTGACGTCACGCTTCCCCCTCCTTTCAGCCTGCTGCCTCTGTCTCGGATTAGCGTGAATATGTCACTCATGCAAGCGAACTATGATTCTTAGAGTAATGAGAGAAGTCGCAAAATCAACTGGAATGTTCAAGCAAATTCTAGAAAAAAAACCCTGATCTAAATCCGTTAAGTGGTTCTCTCATTCACTAGCTTAGAGGATGTAAATTACGCTCTGAGGCTGGCGCGTGACTGAGGAAGAACCCACCCCCCCTCCCCTTGGTCCGCTGTATCTCTCTCGGGTTCGCACGAATAAATCGGTAGTGCAAGCGAACTATGATAATTAGCGAGATGAGAGAGGTTTCAAAATCAACCAGAATGTTCAAGCAAATTCTAGTAAAACACGATGGATGACTTTTAGTATAGTAGGCAGGATAAATAGAGAGAGAGAGTGTCTTTTTATATATATATATATATATATATATTATATGAGAGAGAGATCAATACAGGGTGGTCCAAATCTAATTATGCAGATCCAGATCGTCTGGATGACTTTTATTTATGCAGGGACGATTCCAGTTCGGCGCGAAGATGATTCTTTGTTGTCGGTTCGCACACTTCTCGATGGTCTGGGATTTTTCGGGTGATTTTCTATGTAGGGCGGCATGGTGGCACAGTGGTAGCGCTGCTGCCTCACAGTTAGGAGACCCAGGTTCACTTCCCGGGTCCTCCCTGTGTGGAGTTTACATTATCTCCCCGTGTCTGTGTGGGTTTCCTCCCACAGTCCAAAGACATGCAGGTTAGGTGGATTGGCGATTCTAAATCGGCCCTAGAGTGTGCTTGGTGTGAGTGTGTGTGTGTGTGCGCCTTGTGGTGGGCTGGTGCCCTGCCCGGGATTGGTTCCTGCCTTGTGCCCTGTGTTGGCTGGGAATGGCTCCAGCAGACCCCCCGTGTCCCTGTGTTCGGATTCAGCGGGTTGGGAAATGGATGGATGAATGGATGGATTTTCTATGTAATAAGCTTAAGTTATAGTGTAATGAAAATTGCATAATCTGGACCACCCTATAGGGAGATACATAGATATAATAGATATAATATATATATAGAGTGAGCACCTTTCATATCAATCCTGCCTACTATACTAAAATTCATTATCTATCAATCTAATCTATGACATTACTGGTAATCTGCTGTCCCATGATGGTTGGGTTGCCCTGAGGCTCAGTGCCTCCCTCTTGTGGTGATTGGATAAAGGTGACTCCTGTAGAGGTGATACTAACACACTTGTTAATCAGCTTGGCAGTCAAACCACTGGAAGAGGCCTTCTCAATATTTTACATTCACTTCGGAGGCCCACTAGCATGGTGGTTGTTTCACAGCAGTGTGTGTGTGGGCTGTTCAGTTTTCCTTATATATTCCAGTGACCGTGTGTGTGTGTGTGTGTGTGTGTGTGTGTGTGTGTGTGTGTGTGTGTTTTTGGTTATTTGGTGACTTTAAGCTGACCGGTGAGGTGTGTGCACATGAGTGTGCCTTGTGTCGGTCTTCTACTTTCTGGCTCCAGCCTTTGAGTTGGTGCTGCAGGAATATCCACTGACTTCCCTTCACTGTGTGCTGAATAGGTGAGTTTTATAACATGAATGGATGAAACAGATTTATTCATGTTTATTAACAATAATAACTAAGACTATACTAGAAATATGTACAGGCGATTGGTTCAAGGAGTGAAATTGTAAAGTGTGTTGTGTTTCTGGTGGGCTCGGTAAGCGAACCCGTCATCTTAACAAGACTTGTTGCAGCCAGTTTGCACTTCAGGCTGAATTTAGCTTGGACCAACGTGCCAAACTAGGAGATGCCAAGTTTATATTTGAACTTGTATATCTGATCTACTGTACCTACCCTGGCCACCTGTCTTGGCCTGTTAATGCACTGTCGAGCTCGGAGCTCTGGAGTGTAAACACAGGGTGGGACGCGGTAGTGTCGCTGTGTCACAACACCAGGAAGACTGCATTTGATTCTCCTCTCTGTGGAGTTTGCTCAGCCCCTCCATGTCTGGAATTGGTTTCTCTTCACGTATTATAGATTTCCTCTCGCATCCATTTCTCTGTGGGGCGAGTGCCACCATTGGACATCTGGTTGTATGGTGGGAGTGCAGCATAGGCGCCATACGTTCCTACCCGCTATGTCCAGGGCCTCAGTGTCCCCCTAGCTCTCGCTCTCTGCTGCTTTAATGGCATTTTCTGGATTCACCAGCACCGCCCGGCTGCCAATCGCTCTGCATTTGCGGTATATGTGTGCCTCTGTATCCCTATAAAAATACACACACACACACACACACTGTCTGTACAGTATATAATATGTACGTGTAACGTGTACCCATCCCTGAATAAAATACAGTAAATACGTGAGTGAGGTGTGTGTTATTAATAATGCAAGTGTATAATAGATAGATACTTCATTAATCCCAAGGGGAAATTCACATACTCCAGCAGCAGCATACTGATAAAAAACAATTAAATTAAAGAGTGATAAAAATGCAGGTATAACAAACAATAACTTTGAATAATATTAACGTGTACCCCCCCGGGTGGAATTGACGAGTCGCATAGTGTGGGGTCTCCTCAGTCTGTCAGTGGAGCAGGACGGTGACAGCAGTCTGTCGCTGAAGCTGCTCCTCTGTCTGGAGATGATCCTGTTCAGTGGATACAGTGGATTCTCCATGATTGACAGGAGCCTGCTCAGCGCCCGTCACTCTGCCACGGATGTCAAACTGTCCAGCTCCGTGCCTACAATAGAGCCTGCCTTCCTCACCAGTTTGTCCAGGCGTGCGGTGTCCCTCTTCTTTATGCTGCCTCCCCAGCACACCACCGCGTAGAAGAGGGCGCTCGCCACAACCGTCTGACAGAACATCTGCAGCATCTTATTGCAGATATATACATGTAATGGTCGTTACAAATTCAGACACGTATACAGTGGATTCACAAAGTATTCAGACCCCTTCATCTTCGGCACACTTCAATTTAAGTGGATATATTTGCCAAATAAAAAATTGGGAGTGAACCCCCATCTAATTTTCTTGTGTACTGAGATGGAAGAAAAGTTCATCGGAACCACTTCCAGTTGCGTAATATTTCTCAAATATCATTTCTCTTTGTTTCTCATCATAACTAATTGAGAATATCAATACACAATCATTTCTATTTATAATGAAACTTCATATTAGAATTTATATTTTCACACTTGGGGAGGGTGGTCTTCTGGAGGCCATGCCTCGACAGGTCAGAGCCGTTTTAGCGGAACGAGGGGGACCTACACAATATTAGGCAGGTGGCTTTAATGTGAAATAACATGTTTGCTTAATGCGTGTATGTATTGTTTGTTCTTCAAAGCATGAAAACACTCTGGTTGAGTTTCCAAAAGTTTATTTTTGTAAAAGAAATTCTTTTTATATCCAAAAAATGTGGTCAGTAACTGATGCTCCAAACAGAAATCTCCTCCAACGCACATAAATCATCCTTCTGCACACAAGCCCTGTGAACTCACTAGGTGTCAGCACACGACAGCAGACGGCGGCTCCTCTCGTTTCTGTTTCAGTCTGTCATGTCCTTTATCAGAAAATGTCTCCTCGTTCCTCCACATAAAGCTGGTTATCTGCTGCCAATTTATCTTTGGTCTGAACCCAGAGAGCCCTCTTCACTTCTTACGGTGGCATGAGATCTATCTCGACTTTGAGCCAGTCGTATATCATTTCGATGCCGGTTAGGTGGATTGGCGATTCTAAATTGGCCCTAGTGTGTGCTTGGTGTGTGGGTGTGTTTGTGTGTGTCTTGCGGTGGGTTGGCAACCTGCCAGGGATTGGTTCCTGCCTTGTGCCCTGTGTTGGCTGGGATTGGCTCCAGCAGACCCCGTGACCCTGTGTTTGGATTCAGCGGGTTGGAAAATGGATGGATGGATGGATAGTTTTATGGTTACTCTTCCTGCCTAAGGACCTCTTGTGCTCTTTTGTTTTTGTGCTGGTGTTTCTAATTTTGCCTCGGGCCTTTGCGATTGGTCAGCAGCCAGTTACTTGAACCACAAAGGTGCTCGCCTCCCTGATTAATCATCACGGTTGCTGTCAATGTTTCGGCTACTGCAGTGCTTCTCATTGAAGACCCTGATGTGCTGTGATTTAAAGGATGTAACGGGAGGGCAGTTCGAGGGTCCTCTCACGGTTCATTGACGACTCGGCTGAGAATGGGCGATTTTGTTTTTCTTTGTCAATTTAAAAAAAAATGTTTGGAATGGGTGGCATGGTGGCACAGTGGTAGCTCTGCCACCTCGCATTTAGGAGACCTGGTTTCACTTCCCGGGTCCTCCCTGCGTGGAGTTTGCATGTTCTCCCCGTGTCTGCGTGGGTTTCCTCCGGGCGCTCCGGTTTCCTCCCGCAGTCCAAAGACATGCAGGTTAGGTGCATTGGCGATCCTAAATTGGCCCTAGTGTGTGCTTGGTGTGTGTGTTTGTGTGTGTGTCCTGCGGTGGGTTGGCACCCTGCCCAGGATTGGTTCCTGCTTTGTGCCCTGTGTTGGCTGGGATTGGCTCCAGCAGACCCCCCCGTGACCCTGTGTTTGGATTCAGCGGGTTGGAAAATGGATGGATGGATGTTTGGAACAAAGACTTTTTTTTTTTTTCTTTGATTTTTCCCTCTCTGCTCCACAGTTTAAAATTTACAAATCAAATCATAATTAAAGTGCACATTGCAGACTTTCATTTTAAGAGGATTTGCTTACATTTCAGTCATACAACACTTATTCCTACATAATAACCCCCCTAACCCCCCTCCCTCCCCACCATTTCAGGCCACAATTGGTGTCACAGGTGTTTGATTCCTCAGGTGTGCTTCATAAGATACTTCGGCCTGCTTCTACCCTTCGGAGTCTGTAGTTGCCATTGTTCTACATGAGGACAAGATCTGTGCCAGTGAAAGTCAATGAAGCCATTATGAGGCTGAAAACCAAGAATTCAACCATTCAAGACATCAGTAACACCTTAGGATGACCTAAATCAATTGTCTGGAATATTATGAAGAAGAAAGAACACACTGGTGAGCTCAATTAACAGGAACTGGGAGGCCAAGGAAGACCACCGCTGCTGAGGACAGAAGAATCGTCACTCCAGCCCCAAACGCCTGTCCGTCAGATCAGAGACAGTCTTCAGGAGGCAGATGTGGACGTATCAGAGATGACTATCGGCAAACAGAAACACAGAGGCCACACTGCAAGATGCATACCACAAACACACAGGATGTTACAGTTTGCACAAAGAGGGCTTAAAAAGAACTCTGAGAAAAGGTCTTGTGGACAGACGAGACAAAGATGAACCTTCTGTATCAGAGTGATAGCGAGAACAAAGAGTGGAGACCAAAAGGAACTACTTGGAGATCCAAAGCAGACCACCTCATCTGTTAAACATGCCGGTTCTGGGGGTGTTTTGGCTTGGCCATGTATGGCTGCCATAGGTCCTGACACACTTCTCTTCTTCATTGATGATGGACCTGCTGATGACAGTGGCACAATGAATTCTGAGGTGTGTACAAACATCTGATCTGCTCAAGTTCCAGTATATACCTCCAAACTCGCTGGACGGCATTCATCCTATAACAAGATAATGAGCCAGACATACTGCTGAGGAAACACAGGAATTTTCAGAGCTAAAAAATCGGAAGTGGTCTCCTGTAGACTTTCTCGTATACTCAGATATGGGGATGGATATTTGAGGAATAAAATGCAAGACAATGATATTTTTATATTATGTGCAATAAAGAACCATCAACAACAAATCAAATTAATAATATATTGAACAATTATTATAAAAGTAAGGTACCTTTTCAGGTTAGTGGAAATAGTCCAAAAGTTGATAGAAATCTGATTTCTACCTAATACTTGTACACACAATTTGGTTGAACTAAGTGAAAGCGTACACTAGTTATGTTTATACACACACAGACACACACACACACACACATAATTCCGAAAATGGTATTTTTTAGACTTGGGGAGGTCTTAAACGTTGAGATTCATCAAAATCTCGAAATGGAATTTTTTGGACAATTCCAATACTTCCCTATATTTCGTATACGAGAAAGTTGGGGAGATCTAAAATGTTGAGATTCATCAAAATCTCGAAATGGAATTTTTGGACGATTCCAATACTTTCCCTGTACTTCGTATACGAGAAAGTAAAAATGGAAAATTCTCCAACAGCTGAGCCAGTCACCCGATTTAAATCCAATTCAGCAGGCCTTCCATGTGCTGAAGAGAGAACTGAAGGGGACAAGCCCGCCGAAACCAGCAGGAGCTGAAGATGGCTGCCATTAGAGGCTTGGCAGAGCATCACCAGATATGATCTCTCAGCACCTGCTGATGTCTATGAATCACAGAATTCGAGCAGTCCTTGCATACAAAGGGTATGTGACAAGAGAACTAAATATGATGCCTTTAATAGACCTGCCATTGCTGTGCCCTGTAAGGGGGGGTTGGCCAATGTGTGCAAATCCCCTTAAATCAAAGACTGCAATGTGCACTTTAATCCTGTCTGAATTATCTGGATTTTAATTTTAAACTGTGTAACAGAGGGGGAAATCCAGGAAAAAGGTATCATTGGGCATCGTATTCCATGAAACATTTCACTCTAGAATGTGGCTTTTTGGAGGAAAATGCAGAGATGTGGGACAAGAAGCTGTCCTCTGAATCAGGGGTCGCCAACTCTGGTCCTGGAGGACCACCATGGCTGCAGCTTTTCATTCTAACCCTTTTTTTAATGAGTGCCCTGTTTGTGTTGCTAGTTAACTTCTTGTGAATTAATTTTGATTAAATTGCTTTTTTAAGGTTTGTGTCCTTGAATTTCTTCATCGTTCCTCTGAACTGCGCCATTTCTTTCCTTAAATGGCACCCAAACAGAAATGAAATGTGAAGTGAGGGAGCCAACAGGAGACCAACTAAGTCGGGGCCTCAAACTCCAACCAATTTCACTCCAACCAGTTCCTTAATTAGGTGCTGAATCTTCTAATTAAACCCGTTCTTTAATTTGAAGGCTTGTTCCTGCTCTTATTGTGCATTAGCAGACATGTCAGACATTGTTGATTTTTCTCTTTTCTAAGAGTGCTTTTCAAATGTTATGGGGTCCTGAGCAGATCAACATTCCTCAGACCTTCACATTTTCTTTATTTTCAGATATTGTATGATGGATACCAGTTGTTTTGGCTCATTTTGTATCTCATTATTGTTTGGCTGCTAATTAAGGAAAAAGAAACAATTAAGGGTTCTGAGTCTTCAAGAGCAATTCAATTAAAATGAATTCAAAAGAAGTTAACTAGCAGCACAAACGGGGCACTCATTAAGAAAAGGGTTAGAATGAAAACCTGCAGCCACGGTGGTCCTCCAGGACCGGAGTTGGCGACTCCTGCTCTGAACAGAAGTTGTCCTCCTTCTGACCCTTGTGATCATCTGCATTTTGGAGTCTTCTCAACATTGCCGGGAGAGGCCGAGTTCCAGCCAGACCGCATTCTGTTGTGTATCCGCGTGTCGCCTAAAGGGCTTCACCTAAGCCTTTCCTAAGTGTATGCGCATTGATGTGTCAAAAACAAACACTCCTCCAGGGCACTGGATAACATATTTTTTCCTGTGTTGCTTTGTTTGTGTTTACCTATTGGTTACTGGGAAACTTTTGAATGCCCCGTGCCTGTTGAAAAATATTTGATGGTGTAATAGGCAGGAATTATTTCCCAGGGTGTTTAGATATAGAAATGCTTTTAGAAGGTTGGGAGCGATCTTCCATTAATCTGATGGCCATGTGAGAAAGGAGGTTTCCTTTGACTGTGGTAATTGCCTGCTGGCACTGTGGTTTTAGAGCCGGTTTCTGTATAACAGACTGAATGGTTTTAGAGAAGATACCTGAAGTTCCCGTAATTCCTGTAGTATAACCCTTGTCCCCGTTGCCAGAAGGTAATTCCTCCTACAGGGTAGTGGTGGATCTGACTCTGTAGTGCCGAAATGAGGGCTTTTATGATTATTTTATTTTTACATTTCATACACATAAAGGGCCAATTGAAAAATGGAAAGACTATAGACCCCAAACAGCACCTGTAACCCCTCACAAAGCTGTCCCCTCAGAGCCTTGAGGCAGAATTCAAATGAACAACATCCCTAAACAAAGAGGAGGAAAGTAACTGGGTAACACAAGCATCTGTCATCCAGCCAAATGAACCCAATTGTGCTCACACTGTGATGCCAATGGGCATCAAATAATGCAGCTTTCATTCTTGAAACTGAGGTGGTCCATTCCTCAATGTATTTTAAGAATGTGCCATTAATTTGAGAGGTAGACAGTTCCAAAAGCATTAGATCACCAATTGTCTGAAGGAAGAAGTTCAGGGAAATTCCCATCCAGAGGCAACAAGTAATTTTAGCCACCCTACTGTAGTGCCAAGACAGAAGTTCGCATTGGTGAGACGCGACAACAAACTTTATGAGGCCCAACTGCAGCAGATTAAATGAGGACTTGACGGCCAAAATATCAGTCCAGACAAATGAAAGCTGAAAGATATAGACGTCTTGCAGTAAGTGTTCTCCATAGGCTACGTCTACACTTCTGGCTTTTCATTTATAAACGGCATTTAAAAGTGAAAACGACCTCCATCCATACTAGCATTGTTTATGAACGTATCTCCATCCACAGGACTGGCTCGAACTTTTTTGCTGCCCTGGTTAAGTCAGAATGTCATGCCGCACCCAAACCATGGAGGCAGTTACTATAGGGTGGTCCAGATCTAATTATGCAGATCCAGATCGTCTGGATGACTTTGATTTATGCGGGGACGACTCCAGTTCAGCGCGAAGGCAATTCTTCATGTCATCAGTTCGCACACTTCTCGATGGTCTGGGATTTTTCAGGTGATTTTCTATGTAATAAACTGAAGTTATAGTGTAATGAAAATTGCATAATTAGATCTGGACCAAGAGCACTAGGGTGTTTTAGTAATCTATTTTGAAGTTTTCACGCAAGTCATAAATGGATGTCCTAACTACGATTGAGATGAGAAGAGGTGTCCCCCACCCTTGGTGATTTCAGCATGCAGTCACTGAGTCTCATTGAGTTTCCACCTTAGTGATTTGGTTGTGCCACATCATCATGGGCCCTTTAGGTGTTCACCCAGAATTCCTTGATGGTAAATCCCCCTCTGGCTAGTTGGCTAAATGCCACGCCCAAAAAGCTTTGCCATCCTGGGTGACTGCCTACTTGGCCTATATAAGTAGAGCCGGCTATATGTGTCCATACTAAAACGACCGAAAACGCAGGTGACAAAGACATTTGCCTACACGAGGCATGAGCGCAATGGTGGAAAAAATCCTTGAAGAGATGGTAACTTAGCCCTAGGCCACAGGATGTATCACAACTGCAGTGACCGCTAAAATATTTGCCTTTTGCACATGAATGTGTACAAAATCCAACTTGGATGCATACAAGTAAGCAACACAACACGCGCCATAGAAAGGAACTCTTACATGCCCTCTATGTTGGATATATGGTTTTGTGCCATGAACCAATCAGAGACATTGTAATGAGGAGGATCCAATCAGAGAATGGCTGTATGTAAGCGTGAGCAAATCAGTACACAATTAGACTCTGCATTTTTTTTTAAAAGTCTACGGTTTCACCCATCCACTTTGTAGTTTCAAGGCTTACACCATGTAACAAGGTGAAAACAGATAAGGGTATGCCAGAGAAATGTTAATAATGATGAGAATTTGTTATATTTATATAGCACTTTTCTCACCTGGGAGTGGGGAGCCACTTCAACCACCAATAATGTGTAGCATCCACCTAGATGATGCAACGGCAGCCATTTTTATGCCAGTACGTATTAGCTGTTAGATGGTAAGTGATAATCAGCCAATTAGAGACAGGTGATGATTAGGGGGCCAGAATGACTAGGCCGTGGTGGGCAATTCGGGACACACCATACTTTTTACGAAGAATGCCTTCGACTTTGATTTTTACAGTTCATCCGAAGGACAGCGCCATTTTTACAGCACAGTGTCCCCTTCACTGCACTGGGATCCACATTCAGACCACGGCGAGGTTAAGCGCCCCCTGCTGGCCTCACCAACTCCTCTTCCAGCAGTAACCCAAGCTTTTCCAAGATGGTCTCCCATCCAAGTACTTGCTGGGCCCAAACATCCTTAGCTTCAGGTGGATGACCACTTCTGAAGTGTAAGTGGTATGACTGCGTGTGCGCATCTGCACTCCTTCAAATGCAACGGGCTAACAGAAAAAAAATTAAAGGGGCTTTAAATGGCCGTCCCAATTACTTTAAAGAAAATCCCAGAAGCTCTGTCCTCGTCAAGTGTTAGCTTGAAATGCAGCACCACCTTCTGGCACGGACTTGTTTTCATGGTGTCTGTCCTGGAAGGGGTGGGGCCTTTTTGTGGGTGGGGCTAGGCTTCCACTTTGATAGGCCTCTCAGAGCTACAGGTTGGGGGTAGGGGGGGAGTCAGTGCTAGCACGCCACCCTGCCCCGGGTGGTACAGCTTACCTTGTCAGATCCTGGAAGGTGGTCTACAGGCATACATGCGTGACAGGCTCTCGAGAGCATTTGAAAAAGTCTCAGTTTTAAAAGTGTGGATGAAAAATTGAAATGGAGAATAAAGGCTGCATATTTTTAACTGAAAGCATAGCAGTGCAGACGTAGCCTGAAAGAGGAGTGTAGCACATTTACACAAAAATCAATCAAGCCTGGCAACTCTAACTGGGCAAACACCAGACAATCGGTACGGGTACAGACCTGGACAGAAAAACTGTGACGTGGAGCCCAGCATTGGGGTTAACTGTTAACTGAAGTTACACTAATGACACAACAGTTAATTAGGATTTAAAGAACAACCTTTAATTGTACAAACCCACAATAAACTAAAACATTTGCGACCTTTAAATGTTATCTTGTAATACAAACATTATTGTGTTACAGTGGAATACCCCAACCTGCTTAAAGTGGATGCAAGTTTTTTTTTTTTGTGTGACATTCAATTAAGCATTGTCAAGTGTTGTGTATTTTTCTGTAGATTTGCTTGTTGTTTTTGTTAATCCCAGCAGGAAACAAACCCCGGGCAGGGTGCCAGCCCACTTCAGGGCACACACTAGGGACAATTTAGGATTGCCAATGCACCTAACCTGCATGTCTTTGGACTGTGGGAGGAAACCAACGCAGACATGGGGAGAACATGCAAACTCCACGCAGGGAGGACCTGGGAAGTGAACCTGGGTCTCCTAACTGCGAGGCAGCAGCGCTACCACTGCGCCACCATGCTGCCATATATATATTTTTTATATACTTGCCAACCCCTGCAGCTTCGCCCGCGTAGTAGTGAAACAGGACAGCGATCCCTACTCCTGACGTCACTCTTTCCCTCTCCCCTCGGCCTGCAGCCTCTGTCTCGGATTATCATGAATATATCACTCCAGTAAGTGAACTATGATTGAGAGAATGAGAGAAGTCGCAAAATCAACCAGAATGTTCAAGCAGAGTATAGAAAAAAAAGATCGAAATCTGTTAAATAGTTAACTCTGCTTAGTTAGCAAACAAGAGAAGGTTACGCCCCGAGGAAGACACATGAGTGAGGAGGGCCCACAGCCCGATGATTCTCTCTCAGATTCGCGCTAATAAATCAGTACCACAAGCGAACTATGATTCTTAGCGTGATGAGAAAGTTGCAAAATCAAGGGAATGTTCAAGCAAATTATAGGAAAAAAAAACCCGATCTAAATCCGCTGCGTTGTTCTCTTGAAAAATGGACAGACATACGGACGGGTCTAAAAAACTATAAGAAATTTCACGCTTGGACCATGACATTTTTAAAACTCTTTCTTAGTGAGCAGCTATGGGCCAAGGGTAACCTACATTCCAAATTTCAAGTCCCAAGTCCTCATGGTTCGGGAGATTTCGTGATGAGTGAGTCAGTGGTATTTGGCTTTTATGTATGTGTGTATATTAGAGAGAGAGAGAGATATAAAAAATAAAAAAATCCTGGAGAGAAACAGTAGGGCGACGAGATGTGATCTTCATGTGAAGATCACAGAAGACACTTAAAAGACCCGCGAGACTAAAGAGAATGACCCAGGACCATCTCGCGGGGACGTAGAACATAGGATTCTTGCAAGACATGATCAAATAAGACCACGGGCAGCAAAACACTCAGTCGTGTAAAGGCTTCCAGGGCTCTCCGCGCATATAAGGACAATACGTTATGAATGAAATGTAGACGACTAAGTGAAGAAGAAAGCAGCGTGGAGAAAAGAGACTAAAAAATCATTGGAGAGAAAAAAAGGAAAAAAAGAAAAAATAATCGAGGTGCAAATTCAGAAAATAAGGAAAGTAATAATCAGCCCTGAACAAGTGGAATTGAAACAAAAGCACGTCCAATCGGGGTCAGAATTAAAAGACAAAGTAGAACTTCATAAAGGCGTTCACAAACGTTGGCGCTAAACACATGCAGAGCAGGTTAGAGATTATGAAAGCAGTGGAATTCGAAAGGCTGAAAAAAAACGTTAGCACGATACACGTGGAGAAAGTTATAGAATATGAAAGTAGGAAAATTTAGAAAAGTATAAAAAGTTGGAAAAGGCATTCGACCGTGTCCCTTGGGGAATCCCATGAGGGGTGCTCCGGGAGTATGGGGTACTGGACCCCCTGATAAGGGCTGTTCGATCCCTGTACAACTGATTTCAGAGCTTTGGTGGTCCGCATTGCCGGCAGTCAGTCGAGCCTGTTTCTAGTGAGAGTTGGACTCCACCAGGGCTGCCCTTTGTCACCGATTCTGTTCATAACTTTTATGGACAGAATTTCTAGACGCAGCCAGGGTGTTGAGGGGGTCCGGTGTGATGGACTCAGGATTGGATCACTGCTTTTTGCAGATGATGTTGTCCTGTTTGCCTCATCAGGCCGTGATCTTCAGCTCTCTCTGAATCGGTTCACAGCTGAGTGTGAAGCGGCTGAGATGAGAATCAGCACCTCCAAATCAGAGACCATGGTCCTCAGCCGAAAAAGGGTGGAGTGCCCGCTCAGGGCTGGGAGCGAGATCCTGCCCAGAGTAGAGGAGTTCAAGTATCTCGGGGTCTTGTTTAAGAGTGAGGGAAGAATGGACCGTGAGATTGACCGGCGGATTGGTGCAGCGTCCACAGTGATGCAGCCTCTGTCTTGGTGAAAAAAGAGCTGAGCTGTAAGACAAAGCTCTCAATTTACCAGTTGATCTACGTTCCTACCCTCACCTATGGTCATGAGCTATGGGTAGTGACCGAAAGAACGAGATCGCAAATACAAGCGGCTGAAATGAGTTTCCTCCGCAGGGTGTCTGGGCTTTCCCTTAAAGATAGGGTGAGGAGCTCAGTCATCCGGGAGGAGCTCAGAGTAGAGCCGCTGCTCCTCCGCATCGAGAGAAGTCAGATGAGGTGGCTCAGGTATCTGATCAGGATGCCTCCCTGGTGAGGTGTTCCGGGCACGTCCAACCGGGGGGAAGACCCAGGACACTCTGGAGGGACTACGTCTCCCGGCTGGCCTGGGAACACCTTGGGATTCTCCCGGAAGAGCTGGAAGAAGTGGCCGGAGAGAGGGAAGTCTGGGCATCTCTGCTCAAGCTGCTGCCCCCGCGACCCGACCTTGGATAAGCGAAAGAGGATGGATGAAAAAAGAAAGTAATGATCGCAGTAGCACAAACAAACAGAAATGATTACTCGAAAAAGGGAAAGTAATCACCACGAACCAGGTGTCATTGGAGAAAAAAAAGCAGGATAAAGCGAGGCCAGAAATAAAAGACAGAGTAAAAAATAAAGTGAAATGTCATAAAGAAGTTAAAAAACAAGGGGCCAAACACATGCAGTGCAGGTTAAAGAAAATGAAAACTGGAATTCAAAAGACTCGTAGAAACCGATGCAGAGCAAGATACAGAACATGAAAGCAGAAAAAAACGACAGGGTCAAACCACAGAAAGTAAAGATAGCATTAGTGCAAACAAAGAGAAATTATTACTCGGTGAAATAGCAAAAAGGCGAATAGAGATCGAATATATGGACATAGGTGACATGTCAGAAGTATGTAAATATTGTAAGGCTTTGAGGTTTAAGTCAGAGAATTTTAAAAATAGAGTTTACCTCACATGCATATATTGGTTACTTGGCAAAAGAAAAATTAACTGCTGATGATGATCGTTTTGTCTGTGCTGAAATTGCAAGCGGAGAAAGCTATCCTGAATTATGGTACAAAGTCATTAAACACACGTCTCAATGACCTTATTAAAAAGATTCAGCATATTGAGACTTGAAAGATTCCAAATATTGTTACAGAAGTTCTGAAATAAAAGTGAAACTAATGACAGCAACAATTCAAAGAAAAAACAATCTTAAAAGTGTGTATCTGGAAAAACAAAAATGGGGGTTGGCGAATGAAGCGAGCAGGGGCGATGCCCCTAGTGTGTGTGTGTGTGTATGTACATGTATATATGTGTGTGTGTGTGTGTGTGTGTGTGTGTGTGTGTGTGTGTGTGTGTGTGTGTGTGTGTATATATATTGAGGGCAAAGCGTTGTAACAAAAAGAAACAGACGATCGCGACCGAGGCACTAGCGGCTTCCTCCAACTAACTTTTAAAGCTCATGCCATTTCGTGAACCTTCCCAGCAACCACTGCGCAAACCTGAAGCCGCCTAATGTTGCAGAACCACAGGGTTGCTGGGATTTTTAGTCCAACTAAGTAGCACTGCTACAAGTGGATCCAGTCCTCCAATGTCAAATTTAACGGCTCTGCAAGTCAGGGTGCTAATGCTCCCCAGAAAAATGTTCTTTAAAACAGACAGTCAAAACTGGGCCTGCGTTTACAGAGTCTATAGAAAATTACCATACCATGTCACAGTCCTAACATTTTGTCACATTAAACCCTGGAAATAAAAATTAAATATA
The DNA here is from genome assembly GCA_026402145.1 of Polypterus bichir lapradei. Classification (NCBI taxonomy): domain Eukaryota; kingdom Metazoa; phylum Chordata; class Cladistia; order Polypteriformes; family Polypteridae; genus Polypterus; species Polypterus bichir. The sequence continues at coordinate 15,379,031 of JANRMT010049829.1, forward strand.
ACTATTTCATGCTGTATGTGCACCTTATAGAACCTTCAACATCAAAGTGAAAATAACCATGGTTGGAAAGGTGCTTTCTAAAAGGCTTTGGAATACAGTTGTGCGGTGGTGGAGAGAGTGAGCAGTTCCAAATTTCTGTCTGTATATCTCAGAGAACCTAAACTGGTTCTACCACCGCTATCATCAAAAAGGCACAGCAGTGCTTTTACTTTCTCAGATGCTCGATGAAGTATATATACGTACATACATACACACAGATGATCTCTCTCTCTCTCTCTCTCTCTCTCTCTCTCTCTCTCTCTCTCTCTCTCTCTCTCTCTCTCTCTCTTTTATATATATATATATATATATATATATATATATATATATATATATATATGAGGGGTGTGTATATATAGATGTACAGTATATAGATATTTGTCACAAACGTGTGGATAGGAGGCAGCTAAAGGGCTTGAGTAATTGTAATTCTACATCAGACCAGGGGGCGGTGGACTGTCTCTCTCAGTTCTTTGGAGACCATTTCCAGGAAATCCATTGGGTTTCGATGCATCTGATGATGTCACTTCCGGTCCCTGAAGACACCACTTCTGGTTCCGGCATAAATTACATCACTTCCTCCACTGGCCTTTAATGTCACCATCTTACCTCCACATAGTGAGTTCTGTTTTGGACTTGCTTCAATCCAACCTTCTGTAGCCAGGGCATATTATATTGGTGGCTGCCCCAAACCTTTGCATTAGTCTTGAGTCGTTCTTGTGACTCCTATCCACTATCCATTTATTTATCTATCTATCCTTTCCTCTACACCCACATGTGTCTGACTGTCTCTTGTCCAGCGCCCCCTCTCTCAAGCCCGTTCCCATAATGGCTGCTTCTCAGATTCTGTCATTATTTTTGGAGGCGCCTTTCTCTCCTCCTTTCTGCCTTTGAGGGCATGTGCCTTTACTGTTCCTCCTCCTCCTCCTCCTCCTCCTCCTCCTCCTCCTCCTCCTCCTCCTCCTCCTGAATCTCACACTGCCACTTTCTCTTTTGTCACATCACCAAAGTCAAACTGACCAATTCCCAAAGGCAGACTTGACCAATCAGATTGCTCTGAGGGCCTAGACACACACACACCCCTTAGTTCTTTATTATATAGCAGATGTGTGTGTGTGTTGTTAAATGTGAGCTAAAGCTGCCATTATCTCACCATAGGGATTGTTACTTATTATGTTTTGGCTGACGCCTTTATCCAAGGCAGCTTGCAATATCTGAGATCAACTTTGGTTCGTTTTTAAAAATGTCTTTCATTTGGAGCACAACAAGGTGAAGTGTCGTGCTCAGGGTCACACAGTGGGATCTGAATGCACAACCTGTGGGTACGGAGTCCAAAGCCTACTATGACACACTTTATTAATTTCTAATAACTACAGTAACTATAGAATAAATAATTGTGCATTTTGTTCAGCCGAGCTGCCGGGGGTGAGTGCATCAAATAAACGGTATCAACAGACTATATAGCAAGTGGGGAATCTGTGCCAAATTTGTCTGAGAGCAGTTCGACGGTGGCCTTTTGCATAGCGGACAGACAGACACGCGCGCGTAAGCACACGATCGCCTTTATCTTTTAGAATAAAGCAGGAAGTATAAGTGGCGAAGCCATGACTCGCGCGGAGACAGAGTGCGAGAGGCAGACTGGCTTGGTGTGGCCCTGTTGAGGGCACGGCGGCTTTCTTCTTTGTCTGTTCAAGTGAGTCTGGACAGGTTGATAGTCACAGGTAAGGCAGCTGCCAATCCAATGACTCCGCTTAACTGGTTTGTGTGCAGGTCGCGCCTGCCGACATCTCGGCGTTCAGCACCTGCTACTCGGGACCCGCTGTCCCCAAAAGTTGCTCCCCGTACTTTACACAGACTCACAGTTTGCGAGGCGTGGGTCCATGTTGGCACTCGCTGCTTTTCTGGCACTAGCTGAAAATCTAGCAAACTCTGGTGTAATCATTTCTTTCTCTTTTCTTTTTTCTTTTTTTTTTTTTGAAGATGCCGAACACAGTTATTCTTTTGTTAGGCTGCTTATCAGTTTGGTCGCCTCGCCCACACCGCTGCGCTCGGTACTTTAGATTGCATTCACTTTTCTATTCTTCTTCTTTTAAATTACTTTATCAGTTCTGCGCCAAGGGTGTAGTCGATGATCACTCAAGCTACCTGGAGCTGGCGTTATTTCACGGTGCTTGGTCACCGGTGGCGACTTCCTTTCGTGTCACAAGCCCGCTTTGCGTTTGAGTTGAGCCTCGGAGGGGGCGTTTCGTTTGTACACACCGATCTTTAGGGTTAACGTTTTTCTTTTTTAATTTAAAACACGCTTCTAATATATTTGAACAACGGTGGGGCGGATCACAGAGCTGTGCATGTGGCCTTACTGCCGTAATGCTCAATGAAAGCAAGGAGGTAAGACGACGTGTGTTGACTTACCAACAAGCAAAATTATACAGTGCAGGGATTCAACAGACTTGACTGCACTTTACACTACGGCTGGGCCGACTGACTCCGCTGTTACACCTGCGCCTGCTATGCACTAAATAGTCCATCAGATTACAACAGCAGGTAAAGTTCTCGTCCGCGGTCCCCACGAAGAGAATATTGAAGACCGTGGCGTCCAAGTGATTATGATGATGGGATCAAATAAGTGCTGCAGTACAGGCCGAAGCTATAGGGTTGAGACACTGAGGCTGGGTGACGTTCTGCTTTTTACTTATTATGTATGTATTTATTTAAGGCTGTACGGTGGCCGTGCAGTTCCTCTTGCGTAGAGTTTGCAGGTTTTCACCGACTCTGTTTCCTCCGTAGATGACGTCATGCAGGTTAAGTGAACTGGCAACACTACTTTGGCCCAAGTGTGTGTGTGTGTGTGTGTGTGTTCGCCCTGTCCAGTGTTTGTTCCAGCCTTGCATGCTATGCTAGCTACGGTAGGCTCCACTCCAACACCCCAACCAGCGCCCCTGGACTGGATTAAGAAGGTTAGAAAATGCCATTGCATTTGTTTTTATTTGTTGATTATTTCACACTAAAAGGACGTCCCAGTTGTTTAAACGTTTCTGACAATTTACACATTGCATGAACACTCTTAGAAATCTTGGTTCTTTCATGGCACTTTGTGGCTCTTTGTTGGGTTGTGTGTTTCCTTGTTGAACCTTAGCTTGACAAGGCACCGTTTCATTCTGGAAAGGGTTAATTCGCAGTTTTGTTTTTTTGCTTTGAAAAACTTTCTACTTTAGAGTTGTTTTTTTTTTTTTAATTTAATGAAAGTTTTAATGTATGGTATGCGAAATAACGGGGCACTCCGTGTCTGTGTGGGTTTCTTCTGTTTTCCTCCCACAGTCCAAAGAGATACAGGTTATGTGAAATGGTGGTCCTAAATTGGACCGTGTGTGTGTGTGTGCGCCATGCGATGGACTGGCGTCCTGTCCTGGAGGTCTAAGCTCCATGGGATAGACTCCAGGAGACCCCACAAACCTGTTCAGGACTAAGTGGGTTAAAAATAAAAAAAAAGACATGAACTTAGCCTGTGGGACTGTATATGCAGGAAGACTCCTTTTCAAATCACGAGCCGCTAGTATTTTACAAATCCGTTACCATCATAAAACGGTGTTTGTGGAACATTCCCGTCGATGGGTCTTTTGGGAAGCAAAAAAGGCACACCTATGGCATCGCTCTGAAGTACCACTCTGGCACATTGTGTGTTTTTTTTTTTTTTTTATCTTTGCTTTGCTTCACTTTGACTTCTCAGCTGCACCGCACGAATGATGCTCTCCACACAAGTGATCTACACGCCGACCGAGCCCCGTGGCCACACCCATTCTCGGCTAGCCAATCATCAGCGACTCCTAATGTTTCACAGGCCCTTAGAAATAAAGGTGCCAAAGTGGTTCTTCAGGGCAATGCCATAGCACAGGTTATATCCAAGAGGTCAGATTATTTGGGGAGACACAAGTTATCCTTTCAGTATTTATTTGTTAAGTTTTGTACTTGCAAAAGAGGTTTTAAATCATTAGAAGCTGTAGGAGGAGATTTGGGGTCCATAACGAGGTTGCGCTTTCACGCTACGTGTTTCGTGTTTGTAAAAGCAGTATGTGAAAACGATAAACACTGACAAGCAATTCGTCCTGTCCTTTCTACCCCTTTGGCTATCAAGACGCGGAGATCTGTGCAGCCCCCCCCCCCCCTCATTTGCCCCTAAGTAGCCGATTTATATGCAGTATATTTGTTACAATTGTCATTAATGGTTTTTTTTTTCTTTTTGTTATGTATTTATTGCTATCAATTTCAAATTACCATCTGTTTACTTACCTGGGCAGCATGGTGGCGCAGTGGGTAGCGCTGCTGCCTCACAGTTAGGTGACCCGGGTTCGCTAAAGGGTCCTCCCTGCGTGGAGTTTGCATGTTCTCCCCGTATGTGAGTGGGTTTCCTCCCACAATCCAAAGGCATGCAGGCTAGGTGCATTGGCGACCCTAAATTGTCCCTAGTGTGTGCTTGGGGTGTGTGTGTGTGTCCTGTGGTGTGCTGGCGCCCATCCTGGAGTTTGTTCCTGCCTTGCGCCCTGTGTTGGCTGGGATTGGCTCCAGCAGACCCCCGTGACCCTGTAGTTGGGATATAGCGGGTTGGAAAATGACTGACTGACTATTCGCTTACCTATTATGTATTTGTCTAATCTTATAGACATATTACCGGCAATGTATGAAAGGCGGCCATTGTATAGGCATTATATATAATGACAAATGCTATTTAGGCAAAGTATTAAAAGAGAGTCATGAAAAGGCTTTTATTGAAAAGACGTATATGAAAAAAAAAAGAAATACAAAATAAAGTATAGGACTTTCTTATTGAGGAAAACGAGAAAATTAAAATATGAACCTACTTGTTGTAACAAGGAAGGAAACAGTTTTATTTTAAATTGCACTTAATTCTGAACAAAGACTGAAATGCAAATGGGGAATTCTGTGAGGCGAGCGTCGAAAGTCACGTGCCTTGCCATCTCCCGAGGACAATTGAGACTTGACATTTGGAATATAGGTTACCCTTGGTCCATAGGTGCTCGCTAAGAAACGGTCCAAGCGTGTTCTGTGTGTATGTCCGCTTTTCACGAGAGAATTATTTAACGGATTTAGATCTGGTTGTTTTCTATAATTTGTTTGAACTTTCCGGTTGATTTCTCATCGCGCTAAGTACCATATTTCGCTTGCGGTACCGATGTATTAATGCAAATCATGCAACTCCAACAGAGTGGCGGTAGGCCGAGAGCAGGGCGGCGGGGCCTTCCCCACTCACTCGCCAGCCTCTGTTCGAGTTAGTCAACCTCTCGCCACGTGTTGGAGAGCACCTTGCCTCCGCTTAGCCAGCGATACCTGTTTGTTCAGCAGACATTATCTACAGATTGTTAAGGAGTAATGTTTCACGTTTTTTGAGAGAGAGATCAGAGCTCCATGTGTTTTTTACATGGTAGCTGCTGATTGCCAGAGATATCACGGTCATGCGCGCGGGGAACGCTCTCCCGTCAGAGCTGAACACGATCAGATATAGTGCCAACGTCTATTGATTTTTAAAGTTTGTCCTGTTTCATTACTATGTGGGCGTAGCCACGGGGTACAGCTAGTATAGTATAGATCTGTACTTGTCTTGTCCTGTGTTTTTATATACATGTGGTTGGCTGAAATAACAGGACCGCAATGAACATGTGCTGCTCAACGGTGTATGGATAATATAACAGTACAGCCACTTGACAGAGCGCTAACATATCGCAGGATAGCCGCCCACACTTACATCGCGATAATTTAGAGATCCTCCTGCTTACATTTTAAATGTGTATTCCCCTTCTTTTTAAACACGACTTGCCCCTGAATTCGCCGCAAATACACCGGTTTGTTTCCTGCCAGGTCCTCTTGGATCAGACACGCCAGAGAAAGGGAACTCGCTGACGGGAAAGGGCGCGCTCCCCCCGGCGTCGGTCAGATCATCGGTGATGTCCGCTTCCCGCAGGTAGGGATGGCCGGCTGAGCCCACTGCTTGCATCTCTTGCCCCCGCAATAATATTTGTGCAGCACACAGTGAGACGATGTGCTGAAAAGCGTCTGGTCGCTGCCATTGTAGGCGATGGGGAGCTTTGCACCTGAGATTTAGTGAAGCAGAGGAACCGCTGCAGGAATCGCCAAATCCGACACCTCGTGCTGATAATCGCCGAAGTAGACCTCTGTGCTTACAAGAATGGCTTCCGTTAGCTCGCGCTGTCAGATTGGCTTCTTCAGTTTATCCTCTGTGCGGGGGACATGTGCTTCATGAAGTTAAATACAGTAAAGTGGTAGTTCAGATCACTTGATGATGAACTGCTGCTTCTTGTCGTTCACTCAAACGGACGTGCCGGCCATTCTAGTGAATGCTGCTTTGCTCCGCAGCTCCTCCAGGCCACCATACAACTTCACTGCCACTGGCATCTCCACCATTCCTCAGGACATCGTACAGTCGCGGCCAGAAGTTTTAACAATGACACAAGGATTGGTTTTCACAAAGTTTCCTGCTTCATTGTTTTTAGATGTTCTCCTTGTGGTTTTTGGCTGCTCGTCTGCTTGTATGGACCAAAACGCTGTGACTGGAGATAGATACTTTATTAATCCATCCATCATCCAACCCGCTATATCCTAACTGCAGGGTCACGGGGGGTCTGCTGGAGCCAATCCCAGCCAACACAGGGCGCAAGGCAGGAACAAACCCCGGGCAGGGCGTCAGCCCACCGCATGGAACACACTAGGGACAATTTAGAATCGCCAATGCACCTAACCTGCATGTCTTTGGACTGTGGGAGAAAACCCACGCAGGGAGGACCCAGGAAGCGAACCCAAGTCTGCTAACTGCGAGGCAGCAGCGCTACCCACTGTGCCACCATGTCGCCCTACTTTATTAATCCCCAAGTGGAAATTCACAAGTTTCAACAATCAGCCTTCAGGACTTGATGAGGCCACAGATGGCCTTTAGGACTCGGTCATGTCCCCACTGCTAAACTCCCGCTCCACGTGCTTTGGAGCAGCTGCTAAGGATGCTTTCCAACGTTCCTCGCTTTGGAGCACAGTTGGCCGACTGGGGACTCCACTTTGCACCAATATGTGTCGGTTTGATGGGTTAGACAGTATGTCTCATACACTGCCTGGATGAGGAGTTTTATTCATTGTGGTTCATATTTCTATATCTCATCCTGGGTCATCTTCCTCTTCACCCAGCGTTTCTCAACCTTTAAAACTGTTATGAAAACTCGGGTCGCAAATACTTAATCGCACCCCCACATAACATCCATTCATCCACCCATTATCCAACCCGCTGAATCCGAACAGGGTCACGGGGGGGTCTGCTGGAGCCAATCCCAGCCAACACAGGGCACAAGGCAGGAACCAATCCTGGGCAGGGTGCCAACCCACCGCAGGACACACACAAACACACCCACACACCAAGCACACACTACGGCCAATTTAGAATCGCCAATCCACCTAACCTGCATGTCTTTGGACTGTGGGAGGAAACCGGAGCGCCCGGAGGAAACCCACGCAGACACAGGGAGAACATGCAAACTCCACGCAGGGAGGACCCGGGAAGCGAACCCAGGTCTCCTAACTGCGAGGCAGCAGCGCTACCACTGCACCACCGTGCCGCCCCCAACATAACATTTTTTTTGAAATGTAGATGCATATTATATTATACAGTGGCTTGCAAAAGTATTTGGCCCCCTTGAACTTTTCCACATTTTGTCACATTACAGCCACAAACAGGAATCAATTTCATTGGAATTCCACGTGAAAGACCAATACAAAGTGGTGTACACGTGAGAAGTGGAACGAAAATCATACATGATTCCAAACATTTTTTACAAATAAATAACTGAAAAGTGGGGTGTGCGTAATTATTCAGCCCCCTGAGTCAATACTTTGTAGAACCACCTTTTGCTGCAATTACAGCTGCCAGTCTTTTAGGTTATGTCTCTACCAGCTTTGCACATCTAGAGACTGAAATCCTTGCCCATTCTTCTTTCCAAAACAGCTCCAGCTCAGTCAGATTAGATGGACAGCGTTTGTGAACAGCAGTTTTCAGATCTTGCCACAGATTCTCGATTGGATTTAGATCTGGACTTTGACTGGGCCATTCTAACACATGGATATGTTTTGTTTTAAACCATTCCATTGTTGCCCTGGCTTTATGTTTAGGGTCGTTGTCCTGCTGGAAGGTGAACCTCCGCCCCAGTCTCAAGTCTTTTGCAGACTCCAAGAGGTTTTCTTCCAAGATTGCCCTGTATTTGGCTCCATCCATATTCCCATCAACTCTGACCAGCTTCCCTGTCCCTGCTGAAGAGAAGCACCCCCAGAGCATGATGCTGCCACCACCATATTTGACAGTGGGGATGGTGTGTTCAGAGTGATGTGCAGTGTTAGTTTTCCGCCACACATAGCGTTTTGCATTTTGGCCAAAAAGTTCCATTTTGGACTCATCTGACCAGAGCACCTTCTTCCACATGTTTGCTGTGTCCCCCACATGGCTTGTGGCAAACTGCAAACGGGACTTCTTATGGTTTTCTGTTAACAATGGCTTTCTTCTTGCCACTCTTCCATAAAGGCCAACTTTGTGCAGTGCACGACTAATAGTTGTCCTATGGACAGATTCCCCCACCTGAGCTGTAGATCTCTGCAGCTCGTCCAGAGTCACCATGGGCCTCTTGGCTGCATTTCTGATCAGCGCTCTCCTTGTTCGGCCTGTGAGTTTAGGTGGACGGCCTTGTCTTGGTAGGTTTACAGTTGTGCCATACTCCTTCCATTTCTGAATGATCGCTTGAACAGTGCTCCGTGGGATGTTCAAGGCTTTGGAAATCTTTTTGTAGCCTAAGCCTGCTTTAAATTTCTCAATAACTTTATCCCTGACCTGTCTGGTGTGTTCTTTGGACTTCGTGGTGTTGTTGCTCCCAATATTCTCTTAGACAACCTCTGAGGCCGTCACAGAGCAGCTGTATTTGTACTGACATTAGATTACACACAGGTGCACTCTATTTAGTCATTAGCACTCATCGGGCAATGTCTATGGGCAACTGACTGCACTCAGACCAAAGGGGGCTGAATAATTACGCACACCCCACTTTGCAGTTATTTATTTGTAAAAAATGTTTGGAATCATGTATGATTTTCGTTCCACTTCTCAAGTGTACACCACTTTGTATTGGTCTTTCACGTGGAATTCCAATGAAATTGATTCCTGTTTGTGGCTGTAATGTGACAAAATGTGGAAAAGTTCAAGGGGGCCAAATACTTTTGCAAGCCACTGTACCTATTTAACTTTTATCGACATTTATCTAACTCTGTTGTTCTAGTATCAGAATGTAGTTTAAGTTAGTTTGTTTTGGTTTCAACAGATGTGTTTTTCATATTTTTGATTCTTGTTTTCTTTTTTTCACATCTTCGTGCCCCCCTTTTTGTTACTTTGCACCCCCCTAGGGGGGCCCGCCCCACAGGTTGAGAACCACTGTCTTAACCGTATCTGTCTAATCCAAAACTGTGCATAGAGCAGTGCATCCAAAACTCTGACCTGGGGACCCCCAGTGGCTGCAGGTTTTTTTTTTTTTTGTCCTAACCAGCTTCTTGCTGGGATCAGAGCTTAAAAAAGCAGCCTGACATCCGGATCACACTGAACGTGGGTGGAGTTGTCAGTGTTTGACAGGTGGAGTTTTGAATATAGATGGAGATAAGGTGTGGTTGGCTTTTTGTTTTTGGCTTGTGGTGGGCTTCTGGTTAGGGTCTCTGTTAAGCTGAAACAAGCACCTTAAGGCCTTGTTCACACGGGCGTTAAAATCGTGCGTTTTTTTTTGCGTTCGTAGCGTCCGGTGAGCGCGGATCAAGCGCCGAGTGTTTTCTACACGTAGGAGTCAATGAGAGTGTTCACACGGGCTTTGGTGACGTGCGTTTGTCCGGCTGCGCGTTTATACGGCATCAAAAAAACGTTGCATGCAGCTTTTTCTTGGCGTTCAAAACCCAACGAACGCAAGGAAACCGCTTCTAGTTCGTTTTCTGCGCGTTTATTTTACGCTTCGGAGGACCGGATATATATATATACAACATATATATTTTCATATACAACATATATATTTTCATATTGCTTATTTTATTTTGTCTCATGTAATTTGTAAACCATGAACCTATTAATTTATGTTCTAATATAATATTTGATAACGATTATGTAGGGGGGGGCATTTCAGTGCATAACACCGGTGTAAGCGCACACTCGACTACTGTTTCCTTACCTCAAAATGACAAGTAGTCTCTCTTCGGGGCTAACACCAAGTCGCATATTGGTTGATCGGCGTGCAATGTGGCATTGCACCAGCTGCAGCAGACAATCAAAAGTGGAAACCGACATCCGATAGTAATTAAAAAACTTGCGCGGAAATTTTTGCATTTCTTCATAAAGCACAAAAAAACTTCCTTTAACCCGGCGTTGTGCAGTCAGAGGATGAACGCAGTAGCGGCGGCGATTTTTTCTCTCCCTACGTCGCCGTATTACGAGTATTTTTAAAACAAGAAGATTAATATCTAACATAGCAAAATGGTCCATATTGAAAGGAAGAACCTCAAATAAAACGACAAGGGCTTTCATATCCAGTTCCCGACACTGCCTCCACAGGTTAACACACAAACTACAATTTGGGCTGCAGGCTGGCGTTAGACAGAGACAAACGAACGCCGGTGTAGAAGTCAATCGATCGCCACCACAAAATGCAACATAAATGTCTAGGACGTTCAGAGCAAGTTCGTTTATCCAAAAACTTAACGCCTGTGTGAACAAGGCCTAAAAGAAAGATTTAATACAATTAACTTTGGAGCAGTCAAGCCATTGTGTGTCACTCCCTGCTGTAAATTAGGACTAGAGAACTCGGGGACAGGGTTTTACCCCAAAGCACGTTGCTCTGGCCCTGGAGCTTCACACCACTGGACAGGGGGAAGGAGAAGCTCCCCTGCGTCACCCCGATCACGGTCCAGAGACAGGCAGGAAAGGTAACATTCTGTTTTTAATTGGACTCCTGGGTTAATTAAGTGAACTGTTATTGCCCACGTTCTGTTTTTTGGGGACAATATAGAAATTAGAAAACTTAGTTTGGTAAATTATATATACTAGTGGACGCCCGCCATAGAATACGGCAGAGTAAGAATAGGAACGGAAAACGGTGAGAAAGGAATTCAGCAATCAAGAAGAAACTCCTTGAAAGACGTAGTTGTTAATAGATGTTTTGCTGGAGATGACAGATAATGAGTCGAAAGATCTAATCTCGGAAAGAGCTTGAATTTCAGCTTCACCACCGTAAACTGTAGATGTTGCCATGTATTGCTAGTACTCGTGACTTGTTGTGATAACCCGACTTGCGTTGGAAAGAACAGGAAGAACGTCTCCAGATCTGTCCCAATGTGATGCAACGAAATCTAATGCCTTATGTCGTAATGAGAGTGCATTGCCTTCGTCAACCGTTTGTGTCAAGAAATAACTCACTGATAGGAACAGGCAGTTGCCGGATCACGGAATAGAGATGACGTTGTACAAAAACCCGTCGACCGAGAAGATACTGTCGTTCATTTTACAATAAAGGCTTAGGAAACAACAGTCGCAGTATAACGAAAATAGCAAGGTGTATGGGAGGCCACAGGCAGCGTGGGGAAGGGTTTGGAAGAGGACGAATCGGAATCGAGAAATGGCGTGTCGGCTGCATGTGGGCGGGACCGGTTTTGAGGTGGAAGCAGGAAGAACCAGAAAAGAAATGTATAAAAGAGAGAGAGATAGATACATACATACAGGCAGTCCCCGGGTTACGTACAAGATAGGGACTGTAGGTTTGTACTTAAGCTGAACGTGTGTGTAAGTCAGAACAGGTACATTATTTTAATAAATGCTATTGTTGACCGACTGTAACCAAGTGCTCTGCCAATGAATGATGGAGTTTCACCTCTCTTTCTGACCTTTTTATTATTTCTACTTTATTTTCAATGGTGATGGTTTTTCTCGTCTTTACTGTATCACCAGCATTTGCATCAGATTTGTGTTTCAGAGACATTGTTGAAGGGTGAAGACAAACGGTTAAGATGAGCTCTTCTGCACAGCACTGTACACGCTATCACAGCAGGAAGGCACCCGTCGTCAACACGTCTGATGTACTGACAAGAGACAACTTCCTGCCATGTGTGTAACAGTACAAGCAGGCTTGCTATTGAGAATGACTGGGGGCGTCGAGGGGCGGTTCACCACCCAGTCACCTCCACTACAGTATGCTGCCTGCAGCGTCTGCCCACCGAGAACGAACCTGGTGCGGCCAAAGGCAGGTAGTGAATCGCCCCCATTCAATAGGCAGCCATCCAATGCACACTACAATGCTACCCCCCCGCCGCCCCGTTCCCCCTCAATGGCCTCCATTCAGCCACAACAGGGTCACCGCTTACAACATTACCAGCCACCCACCAAGAACAAACAGGGCAGCCGTGTGTGGTAGGTGGGCAGTGAAACGCCGCCCTCGGCTCCATCCAGCCTGCATCCAGTCAGGAGCAGTAGCTGCGGCAGCATAGTGGGCGGGCAGCGAACCATCATCCTGCACATGAGCGATTTAGCTGTGGCCCTGGTGACTATGGACCACGGGTCAATGCTTGCCGCCAGGAGATGCCCGAGGGACACTACACTGTTCGAGCAGCAAAATCGCCCCTCCAGCCTCCATCCAGCCACCGCTTGCAGCGTCCCCAGGCTAAAGATGATGGAGGGGCAGTTAGAGGCGCATGCGTTGCAGCTGAGGCCCTGTTCGTAAGTCGTAGGTCGGATGTCCGTAACTGAGGACTACCTGTGTGTGTGTGTATATATATATGTGTGTGTGTGTGTGTGTATATATGTATGTATGTATGTATGTATGTATGTATGTATGTATGTATGTATGTGTATATAGTTAGTATGTATGTGTATATATAATATAATATGTATGTCTGCTGGTACCTGTTCAGATCAAAAAAGAGAACCGATTTTAGAAATGTTAACTTGCTGTTGCTCAGGAGGTGCCTGTTGTGTTGTGATCATGGCTCTGGACTCTGAGGGTGACTTGGTTTTTCTATAGCAAACTGGATAAAATGTTAATGCCCTGGCAGTGGCAAATAGCTTTGGTTTTACATTTCATATATATATTTCATATATATATACATTTCATATATATATATATTTATATATTTATATATATATATATTCATAAAAAATTATTATTATTAGGGCTAGGCAAGTTAACGCGTTGTTTTCACATTAAGGCAGACCCTTATTTTATCGCTCCTTAGCGCAGTTTTTGCTATTATTTTGAAAGCCTCAGTCTCGCTAGTGATCTATTAGAGCTCAGTGATCTTCTTGTTACAGCGCTTTTCATTGCACTTTTGCTAGAAGGAAAGTTCCCTTTGTTGATTTGACTTTGATTCCCTGTGCATGCGTGAGTAGCGAAGAGCAAACAGCTTCTAAAATGGCATGTGGAGAGATAACAAAGTGAATGCTTAAAGCAAAAAATATCCGTGGGGGACTTTTTCGTTTTATCACTGAATCACACTCTGAATTTTTTTTTTTTTTTTTGATGCAAGTGATCTGGAGATGGAGATCACAAACGAAAGTGAGGTACCGGCATCAGCTGATCGGTCCCCAGTGGATTGTGGTGCTGAACACGTTTATGTAGCTGATGCACCGATGGCAGTGTTCGTCTGGGAGGACAGACGCTTACGATGACGGGAGGTACAAACCATGTTGCGTCTCACTGCAACTGCCACCCCTGCGCACCTGTCTCACAAGGATAGAGAGGCAGCCAGCCAGCCCACCGTGCATTACTGCTGCCCAACGCGCAGCCGCTGATGCCACAAACTGCAAACAGACGCCCACAGCAGGCACAACAGGCAGCAACAGACGTTTTATGTTGATTTATGTGTGAAACCATTGCTTCGTGCCCTTTTCAGAAAACTGAGTTTTTTGGAAAAAATATTAGCCCTCAAAGAGCTGCTACTGAACATAAACTGTTTACGCAGCTCCCTGATGAAAGAAAATGTGTCTGCTGGTACCTGTTCAGATCAAAAAAAGAGAACCGATTTAGAAATGTTAACTTGCTGTTGCTCGGGAGGTGCCTGTTATAATTTTGTGATCGCGGCTCTGGACTCTGAGGGTGACTTCTTTTCTGTAACAAACTGAATAAAATGTTCATGCCCTGGCAGTGGCAAATAGCTTTGGTTTTACTGTATATTTGATTTGATTACATTAATGCTTAAGATGAGATTTACAATAAATATTTTAACTGCTGCCATGTAAAGGGAATAAATACTGCAGTTAAAAAGCTCCTTATTTGTTTAAAGTGTTTGTAAGTCAAATATATGCAATACACTACTTTTGAGTTCATTATTGAATTTTGCATATAACAATGTGATTGGGGCAGCACGGTGGTGCAGTGGGTAGCGCTGCTGCCTCGCAGTAAGGAGACCCGGGTTTGCTTCCCGGGTCCTCCCTGCGTGGAGTTTGCATGTTCTCCACGTGTCTCCCACAGTCCAAAGACATGCAGGTTAGGTTAATTGGCGATCCTAAATTGTCCCTGTGTGTGTGCCCTGTGGTGGGCTGCCACCCTGCCCGGGGTTTGTTCCTGCCTTGCACCCTGTGCTGGCTGGGATTGGCTCCAGTAGACCCCCGTGACCCTATGTTAGGATATAGTGGGTTGGAAAATTACTGACTGACTGACTGACAATGTGATTGTTGCGATTGTCTGCGATTAATCACGATTAAAAATTTTAATTGCTGCCCAGCACTAATATAAAATGTATCTCTCTATCTCATATAATCTATATATTTTTTATATATATCTATATCAAGCAGTTATATGGTAATGTGCTTTTTTTATTTTTAACAATATTTTCATCTTGATTTTCATTCTCCCTTTCCAGGTGTTCTAACTAATAATAATACATTTTATTTATATAGCGCCTTTCCCATGCTCAATAATTTGATTAATCCGTTATTTTCTAAATAGTGAGCCTGACACTAAAGTAGTTGCAGCCTTTGATTATTCAGTGTTGTTTGCCAGCGTGTCTACTCTGCTTGTTTTTAATTGCCATTAATAAGATACAACAAAGGGGTGAAAAACTGCAAAGAGAAAGGGCCAAATAGAATGAAATAACCAAAGAGAGTTAAACATTTAAATCAACAGCAAAATCAGAAATATTTCCAAATATCTTGAATTGAATTTAGGTTTGTTAAATTTGGCTTGATTTGTATGGAACTTTTTTAATAAATTCAACAAAAGATAAAATATATGAAGAAGGAAGAACTGGATTTAGTGCTTCTATTTCCTCCTCGGTCGGGTGGCATGGTGGCGCAGTGGGTAGCGCTGCTGCCTCACAGTATGGAGACCTGGGTTCACTTCCCGGGTCCCCGTGTCTGTGTGGGTTTCCTCCCTCAGTCCAAAGACATGCAGGTTAGGTGCATTGGCGATCCTAAATTGTCCCTAGTGTGTGCTTGGTGTGTGTGTGTGTGCCCTGTGGTAGGCTGGCGCCATGCCCAGGGTTTGTTTCCTGCCTTGCGCCCTGTGTTGGCTGGGATTGGCTCCAGCAGACCTTCCTGACCCTGTAATTAGGATATAGTGGGATGGATGGATTTCCTCGTTCAGGTTATGACCCTCTACATCTTACGGATGTGGCAAGTTTGTTTTCCTGAATGACGCGCCCATCCTTTACCACAGTTTTCATTTCTGCAGCACGTTTTTGTTTCGTTTTCCCTTCTTAGGTGTTCATTACATTTTCTTTTTATTTAAAAGGTCAGACAAATCAACGTGTTTTTTTTTTTTTTTTTTTTTTTCCTCTGCCGAAACTGTCCCTCGCATGATTGCACGGTCTTGTAGCCTTGCTTGAAGTTCTCAGTAACGAGATTATGAGGAGACTTGTAACAACAAATGTCTGCTTCAGGTGTTCATCCTCCTGACAGAAGACACGTGACAAGCTGATTGCTGATGTGTGTCGTGAGAACAAGCAATACAGGAAGTGCGTTCTTGAGAGCAGTGAAGATCAACTGCTCTTGTGGTCAGAAGGTAGAACAATGAACATCTGCTTTTGGCTTTTAATTTGACTCTCTGCACCTTTTCTTCATCTCCAACCTCCTTGGTCGAAGATTTCCTACAGAAAGTGACAACCTCTAGCCATCAGTATCGGAAATCGGTTTCTCCTCGTCCACAGGGCTCTGTTTTTTAGGGCCTGTTCTGTTTTCGGTGTATAGGCTCACCTTTTGGAGCCGAACATTTAGGGAATCCCAATATTTCCTTGCACTTCTATGCTGAAGTTAATCGGCGTTACTTATACGTGGAACCTAACGAGGCCTACTCTTTGAGGAGTTTTATTTTTTTTTTTGACTGCTTAGGCCAGCGTTTCTCAACCTTTACGTATTTGTGACCCGAGTTTTCATAACAGTTTTAAATCGCGCCCCCCCTAATGTTTTTTTGAAAGGAGTCCACTAATACCAATTTATTCTTTTTTAATTAATGATATATCATAGATGCATATTTTATTATACTTACTTAACTTTTATCGACATTTATCTAACTCTATATTTATTTTTCTAGTATCAGAATGTAGTTTAAGTTAATTGGTTTTGGTTTCAATAGATTGGATTTTTCATATTTTTGATTCTTGTTTTCTTTTTTTACATCTTCGCGCCCCCCTAGGGGGGCGGCCCACCCCACAGATTGAGAACCACTGGCTTAGGGGAAATTCCAGGCTGGCTGGTAAAACATATTTTCTCCAGCTGCGTGAACGTAAATTGGAGGAGATCTTGTTTGGTCCCAAATAAAAATTATTGCAAGATTCTCAAAAAATCCTACTTGCCAACTGAAGTCAAAGCACCAGTTGATCCAGAAGCCAGATTTGAAATAAAACAAGGAAACTCGGTCATCGAGGGTAGCGTCTTCCACTTTAGAACGATCTCGACGGTGAAGCCAATGTTCTCATTTACTGATTTGGAGAACGTCTGTCTTCTCGTTTAGAAAATCATTCTTTGAGTATCCGTCAGCCATCTTTGTTACGTCTGCTACTAGTCCAGAATGCTGTGACACAAAACAAAAAAAAAAAAAAAAAAGCCGTCCTGTCACACCAGTTTTAGCTTCCCTTCACTGGCTCCCAGTTAATTTTGTTTGGATTCATTTTAAACTTCTACTTTTTTGTTTTTTAAGGTTGTAACGGCCTACAATACAATGACAAAATTGGCTTTTGTGTAGAAGTTAGCAGAAACACTCAACAGATATGTCTTGCTATCTTCTAATCATTGCTATACATGTTCTAGTCATTTTAAGCCATGAAGTTTTGTCATGTCCTTCAACCGTAGTCGTGTAAACTGACGTCCTCGGACAACGAGATCAGAAAGTATCAGTCATCGAGTCTGACATCCCCTCCGAACAGAAGTCGTGTAATGTGATATCGGCTTTAGAGAGAGGAATTTTCGTTCCTATGAGATCTCTGCTTTGTTTCTTCGATGCTTGATTCACGGTTTTAGGTTTGCTGCTAGAATTATTAGACTTTCTGGTTTTGATTTTTCAATTTTGAAGTACAGTACTTTTGGGGCGGCACGGTGGCGCAGTGGGTAGCCTCCCTGCGTGGAGTTTGCACGTTCTCCCCGTGTCTGCGTGGGTTTCCTTGTACAGGTTAGGTGCATTGGCGATCCTAAATTGTCCCTAGTGTGTGCTTAGTGTGTGTGTATGTGTGCTAGCACCCTCCCCGGGGTTTGTTTCCTGCCTTGTGCCCTGTGTTGGCTGGGTTAGTCTCCAGCAGATCCCCGTGACCCTGTGTTAGGATATAGCGGGTTGCATTAGCAGACATTTCGGAAATTGTTGATTTTTCTCTTTTCTAAGAGCACTGATAAAATGTTTTGTGGACCTGGAGAAGATTGACATTCCTGAGACCTTCATCTTTCTTTATTCTCAGATATTGTGTGATGGGCACCAGTTGTTTTGGCTCATTTCGTATCTCATTATTGTTTGGCTGCTAATTAAGGAAAAAAACAATTAAGGGGTCAGAGTCTTCAAGAACATCCATCCATCCATTATCCAACCCGCTATATCCTAACTACAGGGTCACGGGGGTCTGCTGGAGCCAATCCCAGCCAACACAGGGCACAAGGCAGGAAACATACCCCGGGCAGGGCACACACACGCACCAAGCACACACTCAGGATAAATTTAGAATCGCCAATGCACCTAACCTGCATGTCTTTGGACTGCAGGAGGAAACCCACGCAGACACTGGGAGAACATGCAAACTCCACGCAGGGAGGACCCGGGAAGCAAACCCAGGTGGTCTTACTGCGAGGCAGCAGCGCTACTCACTGTGCCACCATGCCGCCCTTTTGTTAATCCTCGAGGGGAAATTGTCTGTTCGCATTGACTTTTGGGGGATCAGAGCACAGGGTCAGCACCTCTGGAGCAATTTTCAGGTTAAGGGTTTCAATGGAGTAGGATCCCTTCTGGCAATGGTGGGATTTGTACCAGCAACTTTCTAGATACCAGTACAGATACTTAGTCACAGATCCACCAGAGCCTTTTAGCTCCATTTTAGCTATTTTCCCCCTTGTTGTGTTGTGTTTTTTTTTTTCTTCGGCCCCTCCGGTTTCCAGCTTGGCCCCAATAATAATGAGGAGGTCCGGTCTGTTTGGCTCATCCTGTGTGAACCTACGTGAAAGTGGCCATGTGAAGAAAATCAGCCAAGGTAGAACAGAATCGTTTCAGTGTAATTCAGTACAACTTGACTTTCATTGTACTCTGCCTGAGCACAAAAAGCCAACGAGACCACGCTAGACAAAAAAAAATAATAATATAAAATTATAAAAGAGAAAACTAGAAATGTGTTAACATGGACAAGTGTGCAAAGGTATACATGTAGTGCAGTTGGGTGTAGTCAACCGACAGTTCAGAGTTCCAGAGCACAAGGCTGTTTTTGAGAATTGAATGATGTCACAGTCCTGGGTCGAGGGGATCGGGCCTGGAGACTCCCGTAGTGACCTCATGAGGGAAGGAGTGGTAACAGTTCATAACGGCAGTGAGTGGGATTGTGGGTGGTACGAATTCCTCTACATAAGCAGCGCTTTGTCTAAACGCCCTTCACAGCCTGAAGTGGGATGCCAATGATGTGCCCTGCAGTTCTGACAATCCTCCGCAGGGCATTTAGGTCAGCGGCCACACAGTTACGGAGCGCGGGAGGACAGTTATGAGGACAGACGGGCCATTTTCAACCTTTTCAGGCAATGAAGGTGTTGTTGAGCCGCCTTTACCAAGCAGGCAGTACAGTACAGTATTAATTGTCCATATTAGATTATCTGTGATGTAAGTGCCCAGGAACTTCAAGCTAGGCACCTCTCCATTGATGCAGATGGGAGTGGGTGTACGGTTTTTGTTTTTTTTTTGGACTTCTGAAGTCTAAGATGAATTCTTTGGTCTTTGAGATATTGAAAGGTAGATTTATTATTTTTCCTCCATGCCACTAACTGATGAACCTCCTGTCTCTTTAGGTCATCTTCTCGTTATTGGAAATCTTAATTCTGTGTAGACGTTAGCAGAATCACTGTATGAACATACCTGGCTATCTTCTTTTCATTGTTGTATGTATTCTACTTATTTAATTGTCATATTTTGGACGGTTTTAGTTTTACTCCAGGAGGTGGGCTAATTACTGGAGGACCTCTGTGATTTTTAGTCCCATCTGAATCACTCCTGTCAGTAACCTCTCACAGTCTCAATCTCAGTTAAGGTTACCGAGCCTTTTTATCTTCTATGGAAAGTCCACAAAAAAATAATCCACAGGTTCAACGAGTCCCGTGTGAATTGACATGTCCGTACAGAGGTCCTTTTAGTAATAATTACGTCACCTAGTAGTGTCTGAAGTAGGAAAAAAAAAAATAATTGCTGATACTCCTTGTTGTGCTTGCTGAATAACTGGGGGTGGGTTGTGGGATAGCTCCTAGCCCCTCAGTGCTATAATAGCACGCTAATATCCATCCATCCATCCATCCATTATCCAACCCGCTATATCCTAACTACAGGGTCGCAGGGATCTGCTGGAGCCAATCCCAGCCAACACAGGTTGCAAGGCAGGAAACAAACCCAGGGCAGGGTGCCAGCCCACCGCAGGGCGTGCGCACACACACACACACACACACACACTAGGGACAATTTAGAATCACCAATCCACCTAACCTGCATGTCTTTGGACTGTGGGAGGAAACCCACGCAGACACGGGGAGAACATGCAAACTCCACGCAGGGAGGACCCGGGAAGCGAACCCAGGTCTCCTAACTGTGAGGCAGCAGCGCTACCCACTACGCCACCGTGCTGCCCGCAATCAATAATTATGGGGGGCAATTGATGCTTATTTGTGGTGTTTAATATCCTAACTATTTTGACAATTGGTACTTAATTTTGTCAGTTGGAACTAAATTATGGCGACAGATGGTAACTATGGGGCTAATTGGTAAAATTTCACTTAATCGTGTGGAAACTTATTACTCAAATAGTAATGATCAATTAAAATTGTTAATTATGAGTATAATTGTTACTTAATAATGGGGGCAATTGATACACGGGGAGAACATACAAACTCCACACAGGGAGAACCCGGGAAGTG
Organism: Polypterus bichir lapradei; assembly: GCA_026402145.1. NCBI lineage: Eukaryota > Metazoa > Chordata > Cladistia > Polypteriformes > Polypteridae > Polypterus > Polypterus bichir. The sequence goes on from JANRMT010049829.1 coordinate 15,399,717, forward strand.
AACCCGGGTCTCCTAACTGCGAGGCAGCAGCGCTACCCACAGCGCCACCGTGCCACCCTAGCACGCTAATATGCAGAATTTAAATTGAAATGCGGGTAGGGGTAGAAGTGGAGGTCCCCCTTGGAGGTTCAAACAGCCATACTGTTATTAAACATGATGGTATGCACCAACACACCTAGATTAACTAGCGGTACTCGCAAGGTAAGAAGAGGGAGACGAATGTGTACTCCACCCACTTCAAGCACTGACTTTACGGCACCTCATTTTGTAAAATCCTGCTCGAATAGGCCTTTAAAAATTACAGAGGTCCTCCAGTAATAGTTACTTTAGAAGAAGAAGAAGAAGGCATTGCATTTATGTAGCGCCTTTCAAGACACTCCAAGTGCTTTACATAGCAAGTGGGGAGCCACTTCAACCACTTGGATGATGATGTGATGGCAGCCATTTTGGGTCAATGCGTTCACCACACATTAGCTAGAAGGTGGTGGATGCATGAGAGAGAGAGAGAGAGAGAGAGAGAGAGACAATTAGAGAGACCAGGGATGGCAGAATGACTAGGCCGTGGTGGGCTTCTAGCCAGCACATCGGGATACACCCTACTCTAGGGGCACTATCCACAGAAAGTCGGGACCTTTGGTTTTACGCCTCATCTGGAGGACGGTGCCATTTTCACAGCAGAGTGCCTCTCATCACTGCACTTTGGTATTAGGGTCCACATTCAGACTGCAGGGTAAGTGCCCCCTGCTGGCCTCGCCAACATCTCCTCCAGCAGCAACCCAAGCTTAAGAAGAAGGCATTGCACTTAAATGCCGCTTTTCAAGACGCTCAAAGAGCTTTACATAGAGAATGAGAAGTCACTTCAACAACCACCAATGTGTAGCGCCCACATGGATGATGCAACGGCAGCCATTTTGTACCAGTATGCTCACCACATATTAGTTAGGTGGTGAAGGAGTGAGAGAGAGAGTTAGCCAGTTAGGGACAGAGGATAATTTAAGGGGGCCAGAGTGAACAAGTCAATGGGGGACAATGTAGCCTGGACTTGCAGAAACACCTTACTCTTTACAAAAAAATGGCTAGGGATCTTTTATGACCACAGAGATTCAGGACCTCGGTTTTACATCTCATCTGAAGGAGTACGCCATGTTTACAACACCACATGCACTGGGGAGACTGGGATCCCCCACACACACCACAGGAAGGGTAAGTACCCCCTGATGGCCTCCCCATCACTATCTTTCAGTAGCAACCCAAGCTTTTCCTAGATGGTCCACCATCCAAGTACTGGCTGGGCCTGAACATGCTTCGCTTCAGGTGGATGACCTGTTGTGAAATGGAGGTGGTATGGCTGCCTCGGCTAATGTTCTTTTGAGGGCTTAGGTCCTCCTTTATGATCTTCTCCCAATGTTCTACTCTAATGAGGTTGTGTTACTGCTCCCCTTGACTCTGCACTTGTAAGATGGTATGGCTGCCTCAGCTCATATACTTTTGTGAAACTAATCCCATCCCAATAGGGCTTAGGTCCTCCTCCTTTATGATCTTCTC
>JANRMT010049829.1:15401271-15415614 GCA_026402145.1 Polypterus bichir lapradei
TGAGGTCGTGTTACTGCTCCCCTTGACTCTGCACTTGTAAGATGGTAGGTATGGCTGCCTCAGCTCATATACTTTTGTGAAACCAATCCCATCCCAATAGGGTTTAGGTCCAGCTCCTTTATGATCTTCTCCCAATGTTCTGCTCCCCTTGACTCCATGTTGTGCTTGAATCCTTTTGTGTGATAGACTGGTATGTCTTCCAAAGTTGGCTCCCATCTTGCACTTTAATGTTGTATAATGACGGCTACCGACGTCATCCCATAATCCTGAACGAGTCATTCTTGAGGGCATTGGAGTATCAGGTTTTTCAGTTCAAAACCGGCCTGAGCTCCAACTGTAACAAAACAAAAAAAAAAAAAAACACAAAAACGAGAAAGTATATAAAATGGCTGTGCCATGAAACTTTGAGCACAGAAGTGGCATTCTACATATTAAATATACTGACTGTACTAGTATTTTGGTCAAAAGTCATTGCCATAATGACTAACCAGGCAAATCTTATCATAAAAAACAACAAACTTGATACCTCAATCTGACAGCTGAATGGAGTGGATAAGCTAGATGGAAAGAGCAGGCAAGCAAAAAATAAACTTGACAAACTGGTAATAAACGTGTCTTATCTGATGGTAGTGAAGCAACAGAGTTCAGCCTAAGCACTTTAGATACAAGTACGCCTGCAGATAGGAGGAGGTCGTAACAACACACTGCTGATGTGCAAATATAAGAAAGCAAAATGAAGGGAGAAATGCTCCGCGTCATTTCCATTTTTATTCGTCTGGTTTTTTTTGTGCCAGATAAATGGTTGGCTTGATTTTTACGAACATTAATTAATGGCTTCTAGGAGAAAATGCAGCTATCCTTCTTGCTCAGGGTGTCCAGGTGCGTGAAACCCGTTTGTTAATATCATCAAGATGTGTAAGTCCTCCGTCTGTGTCTGCCGTTTTTTCCTTTTATGAATCTTGTCTCTGTTTGCTTGTTGTATTTTAATGGGCTGCACTCACCACTCTCTACCATCCGTGTTGGTGGTCACAAGGCCAGTTCTGCTTTTTGTGTTTGCTTTCCTTTCCTAATATGTGAGGGAAGTGAGGGACTTTGTAAGTTTTCCGGCAAGCAAAGCCACCTCACGCTGCTTGCTATTATTTTTTTTTGTAAAAGTTGGAAAGTTTGTAAGAGCCTTTACTGTCAGAAGAGCTCTGAGCCTTCATCTTGATCTGATTTAGATATTCTTCCTACTTCCCTTCACACATCAAGTGTGGGAGCTGTTTTAGTATAATTTCAACACCAATGAGCTAATTGGTTTTACCACACCGGCCTTAACTAACTGTTTAATCTGTGAGGCTGACCTTGGTGCAGAAAGCTTCAAATGCATCTGTCTAGAATTTGTGGAGTTGATGAAATTTGGAAGGGGATGTTGTGGCTGTCTATACCCTATCTGCCTGTCACCTCTAGATTGTCGGAGACCGGTCTCTTATTTTGTTTTGTTCCTGGTTCAGTCTGTTATGGACCGCTTTGGCCCCCATCTCTTACCAACAGTTGGGTTTCTTTTTCCTTCGGATAGTGCAACTCCTGTCCATTGTTGTAAAAAAACATGTGTCCTCTTCTTCTGGAGGACAGTCTGAGGCCTCTTTTTGGACTGTATAAATCTTGCCAGTTTTGGATTTCACTGTTTTGAGCCAGGCGGCACGGTGGCGCAGTGGGTAGCGCTGCTGCCTCGCAGTTAGGAGACCCGGGTTCGCTTCCCGGGTCCTCCCTGCGTGGAGTTTTGCATGTTCTCCCTGTGTCTGCGTGGGTTTCCTCCCACAGTCCAAAGACATGCAGGTTAGGTGCATTGGCGATTCTAAATTGTTCCGTGTGTGTGCCCTGCGGTGGGCTGGCATCCTGCCCGGGGTTTGTTTCCTGTCTTGTGCCCTGTGTTGGCTGGGATTGGCTCCAGCAGACCCCTGTGACCCTGTAGTTAGGATATAGCGGGTTGGATAATGGATGGATGGATGGATGGATGTTTTGAGTCATTTGTTCTCTCTGTTAGACAGTCTGGAATGTGCCTTTTGTCGGAGTCCTCGTTTCTCTACTCCATTTCAATACCATCTGCTTCAGATCTTCAGATCATCTTGGTCCTCTGTCTTTTGGACTGTCTTAGTCTTGTATGTTTTGGATACTCTTTTTCTCTTTTGGACTATCAAGACCTTCTTTCTTTTTGGACTCCATGAATCCTGTCTCGTTTTGTGCACTGCATGTACTCTTAATAATCTAGATTTAGCCTCTTTTGGATTGTCGGGGTCCGTTCCTTTTTGGGTAGTTGGAGTTCTTTTTATTTTTCCTGTTTTGGAGAATCTAGAAAATGTCTCTTTACCTTTTGAACAATCTTGCTCAATCTCTTTTAGACAGTCTTGAGTCCTCCTTTTGGACCTGCCTAGGTCCATTACTACAGGGTGGTCCAGATCTAATTATGCAGATCCAGATCGTCTGGATGACTGTGATTTATGCGGGGACGATTCCAGTTCGGTGCAAAGTCGATTCTTCATGTCGTCCGTTCACACACTTCTCAATGGTCTGGGATTTTTTTGGGTGATTTTCTATGTAATAAACTTAAGTTATAGAGTAATGAAAATTGCATAATTAGATCTGGACCACCCTTTACAGATACAATGTAACTACTGTAAGTACACTTGTTTTTGGATCAGTGATAAATTGTTACATTGCAATTACATTAACTGTGGAATAATAATGATGACTGAGTAATTATAACATTGTATTACACAGTAAGTACAGAGTAATAACTCATAGTTACACTGTACTTACACAGGTAATTACATAGTAGTTACAGTGTAGTTACACTGTACTTACACAGGTAATTACATTGTAGTTACAGTGTAATTACGGACACTTCCTTTCCTCCCTGAAAACCGTATGCATGTGAGAATAAAGATAAAACATGTTTCGTTAGGAATGAAAAGCATGATGTAAAAACTGTTATCACTGCAACCACAAATTTCCACATTATTGGCAGTGTTTCAACATTATCATTAGAGTTGATCACACAGTCCATAACAGAAACAGAGCACACTGTTTTTTTTTTTTGTTTTTTTTTTATTTTCCCCCAGACCATAATAACATAACAGACCTAACAGACAGCACTGCTGATCATCACCGCCCATAACCACAGGTAAGAAACTGAGAGCAGCGTGCCGTTGATTTTTCACAATCCAATATAGCAGGTAACGTATGTCACATCAAACGGTTCTGTTGGAGACTGTGGCCAGCTTTTCGGCCATTGGCTGTCCACCCTTTGGAAAGTTTGGGTGTTTTAGTGACGACTCTGCGAATTGGACCTTTTGAAAGTGCCAAATGGCGTTCGCACAAAGCAGACAGATGCACTTTCCCACACCGCTTGACACAAAGATAAACGAGTTCCCTCAAGTCCTCTTTTAAATACCCGGTATTCCTCTTCGTATTTGCGTCGCTTACGTTATTTAGCCATTTTTTTTCTGTCTGTTTCCCAGCATTCATGGTAGTGCGAGACCAGAGGTAAATTGTGATTTTTGTGTTTTTTCAGGTGGTTGAGGGGTAGGAAGGAGCGTGAAATGAATTCTGCTGACAATGCGTTTTTTAAAGTTTGATTTTAATAAAATCAATAAAATAAAAAAAAAAAAAAAGTTTTACAACACTTCAGTTTTTTTCTTCAGATTTGATCGTTTGAAATGCAATGCATGATCTAAAATGGTGAAAAGGTAAACTGCAGACTACCACAGGTTAAAATTTCAAAGTTCAGGTTAGCAAAAAATAAAAGTTACAATTGGGCCTTTCTTCAGGGAACAACTAATAGGTTACAACCTTTACAGATGTTCTGCAGCAATTAAAGTAAATGAAGCCTTGACAATTTGTACAGGTGTCCCAACTTCTGTTGATTACTTAAAAACCTGTCTGTCTGTAAAGCAGAGTTGGAACAGACTGCATTCCAGACGGGTTCCATTTGAAGAAAAACCTGAGGTGATCTAAAACCTCAGCAGTCAGCATCTGAACTTTTCCAGCTTGAATAATTTAAGAGGAAACAAATTTACTGCCCATAAGAATATTAGTCACGCAGTAACAATAGCAGCTCTAGTCAAATTTTATATTATAATCATCCTGCTTCCAAATCCAGGACTCGCAGGAGGAATGGGCACTCTCCACTCATGTATCTCACATACGTTCAGGTCAGGTTTTTGGGGGTGTACATGAATGAGCCCCTCCAACCAGGTGGGTTTTGCCTCCTGCTCAGTGCTTTAGGGATACACACCAGCTTTCCCATAAGTCTCTGACCTGGACTAGCAGGTTAGAAAATGGGTGGCTGGCTATTATTATGCCAGTGCAGTAGTTAATGCCACGGCCTCACAGCTCCTGAGTCTTGGGCTCCTAGTGTGTCCACCGTCTCCATAGCATTTATATATTCTGCTCCAGCTTCTTGTGTGTGCACGTCAGGCTGACGTAAGAGCGGAGGTGTGTGTGTGTGTGTGTGTGAGAGACTGTCATCAAGGGTTAGTTCTGGCCTTACATCTGGTGTCCTCTAACCCTACTACAGAAAAAGTGGGATCTAAATATTCAAAAAAAAGAACAGCATGAAACACACCAACAGGTCAAGAAAAAGGCGAAATAAAGGTAAGGGCAAAGGATGGGGGTATATAATATAAAAAATAGGGCTGAAAAAAATTTAACATAAGGACATATAAAATTGAAGGGTTATGATAAGGGTAAGGGGTAGGAATATAATTTTTTTTTTTAAATTAACCTTGGGGCCCTGAAAGTGATTTTTAATATCTGGGCCCATAACCCTATAGGGGTTAAGGTAAGGTTAAGGGATTATATATATATATAAAAAATAATATAATATTCACATTAATAATACAATTTTATATATAAAATTAAGGTTAGTGGATGCTGCAGTGGTTAATGTGGTTGAGACACGAATTTGATTTCGGACTTGGTCATTATCAGGGTGGGCTTTCTTCACTCTTTCCAGGTCAATTCAGCTGTTATTTAGCTTCACTGGTAACTTTGTATGCTGGGCTTGACTGGATGTGTCATTACTTGTTCTGCCGTGACATCTGAGTGACAAGCTTTTATTTAATGACTTGATATGAATGAGGATATTGATGCTGATGCAAAAAACTAATAACATTTACAGTAAATGCCAGTGCAGTACCTTGTTGTTTTTCACCAAGTGATCCTGGTCGTTGAACTTATGACATGTTGTTTGTTTTTTTCCAACATTTGCCGAACCAGTATCTTTATAGAGAATACGTACTGAAAATGGATGACAAAAATGTTGTTTGTTTGCCTTGTAATTATGTCAAAGCGCTGTAGCACAGTTGGCACAAGCCACGACTGCAGGGTGGGCACTTTAAAAATGACTTTCCATTTGTTGTCATTAGGCACAGTTCCATTTAAAGGTGTGTGCCAACATTTAAAATGGCATGCCAAAGGAAATGGATCTGGAGAGTTGAGAGCCAAGAAAAGATGTCTTAATGCAGAAACACTGGATAGTCTAGCGTCAGAAGTGAACTTGATATCCACCCATCTTTTTGCCCACCTGTTCTTAAGCAAAAGGTTAACTCATAATTGGAAAAACAAAAGCACTAGTCATAAACCCAAACTTTCAAAGACATCCATCCATCCATTATCTAACCTGCTATATCCTAACTACAGGGTCACGGGGGGTCTGCTGGAGCCAATCCCAGCCAACACAGGGCACAAGGCAGGAAACAAACTCCGGCAGGGCGCCATCCCACCGCAGCTTTCAAAGACATGCACTTTTGTTTTATTTATTTCACATCTACAATTTGGGACAATACGGGACTCCAATGGACTGAACTTTATAGCCCAAGCTTGACCTGTGACAAAATGCTTAGCGTGACCCCGATTGTCACTTTAAGCTGATGTCAGACTTGCCAAACGAACTTCCCACCACTGAATAATAGTGGGCATGTCACATGTAATGACTGCGTGGTGACTTTACAGCACAGTTGTGCCCGCCCCCTTTTTCTGACAACCAATAGTATGCTGGTTAATGGAACCATTGCTGTTCAGCCAGGCAAACCTCAGACAGAGGTGTTTTCTTGTGTTTGTGAGGTTCCTTATTCTTTGTCACTGCATTATATGTGTTGTATGGCTGGTTGAGCCTGTATTGCTTGTCAGCCCTCATGTTCACGTCGCCCACTTATACGACTAAATATAAAATGATACCTGTTTGAGTAAGTCGGAGTTGCAGACTAATTGGTGTGAATCACTGGGTGTGTCACATTATATGACTGGCCTTCCTGGGAGCACGCCACCAACCTAGTGACTGTGTACCGATATCTTCATTTTAAATTGATTAAAAAAAAAAAAAATTGAGACAGATGCGACCTAATAAACAAATACAAATACCGGCTATGTGCCAACTTTAAATTCTTTACAGTCTATAAATTGGTCAGGTCACAATTGTAAATTTTGAGAAATAAATGCTTTGGAATTGTCTGTGCCGAATCTGTTTGCAAGATTCAGATGGGGGAACAATATGAGGCAATGACGCTGCAGAAAAATGGGCAACTGGGCTGTACTTTAAAAAGATTGAATCTTTGTCAATTGAGTGAAAAAATACCCATGTATGGGGGTATAAACATTGTTTAGAGTAGCTTTCTATTTAACTTGCCATCCTACCAAGTAGCTTACAGTGATGGTGACAGCACTATTGTTATTTTATAATGTAGTCCTTATCAATTACTAGCAGTGTAAGCCCATGCTGTAAAAAAAAAAAAAACCTGGGCTCCTAAAAACTATTGATATCATCAGGAAAAAAAACTGAAATGCAGAGTCGCCAGTTTAGTTTTGCGGACGTACTCGCCCCCCTTGTCTATCGGTGGCTAAGCGAGTTTCTCTCTCGTTTTGTCTTTCCTTGGCGGTTTCAGACAGAGTCGCTTTCTTTCAGCTTCATGCTGTAGCCTTGCACTTCTTTGTTCTTCCGACTCGTGAACTTGGGGCTGCCTTGCCGATTCTATTAGCTTCATGCTGTAGCCTCGCACTTCCGGGCCGGACAGACAGACAGACACACACACTTTCACGCGTAGACTTTTTAAGTAAGTCAGTGCTGTAAAAAGCCTGGGCTCCTAGAAACCATGGATTCTGACACTTCAATCAATCAATCGCATCAGTTGTGCATTAGCAGCTAAGCGAGGTTCTCTTTCCTCGGTGTTTTTTTTTTTTTTTTATGCCATTGTCTATCAGTGGTTAAGTGAGTTTCGTTCATCTCGGAGGTCTCATTTTGCTGATGTGCTCACCTCGCTTGTGTATTAGCGGCTAAGCAAGTTTCTCTTTTCTCAGCGGTTTCACTTTGGCGACCGAGTCGCTTTTCTTTCAGCTGCATGCTGTAGTCTTGCACTTTGTTCTTCCAACTTGTGAACTTGGGGCTGCCTTGCCGACTCTTTGAGCTTCATGCTGTAGCCTCACCGGACAGACAGACAGACACACTTCCCCACGTAGAGTTTTTAAGTAAGACTAGCTGTGTAAGTCAGTGCTGTAAAAAGCCTGGGCTCCTAGAAACCATGGATTCTGGCGCTTCAATCACTCAATCGCATCGGTTGTACATTAGCGGCCAAGCGAGGTTCTCTTTCCTCGATGGTTTCACTTTGGCGGCAGTCGCTTTCTTTGAGCTTCATGATGTAGCCTCGCATTTCTGGGCCGGAGAGACAGACAGACAGACAGACAGACAGACACACTTCCACACGTAGACATTTATGCTGTATATAATTATATCGACTGTATTTAACCTCTGGAACTAAACTCACTAACTTAACATTATAACAAAATCCAAAGAAATCGAAGCATAGTTACTATTGCTAAACATTTACCCATTATTCAGCTTTACCATGTTCTTGTTAATATATGTGAAAAAGGCAACATCTCCAACCAATCAATGCGCAGCATCCCTGTTTCATGCAATAGGGCAACTACTGAAAAATTGTGTTATCATGCTAGGAATGGATGTGAAGAGTAGAATATCATCAAATCATCGGCGAAGAGCAACAGAGGATGATATTTTCAGAGTTTTAGCGCAAGTATTAATGTGATCCCCGTTGAGAAATCCTAATGTTTTGAATTAAATCCATCTTTAGCATTGCGTTTCAAGTCTATAGTTGCTGTGATGATCTTTCTAACTTTTACTTTGCCGGGTCTGAGCATCCAAAGATTGCCTCACTGGGCATTATTTAACACACCGGCCTTGATACACACATACACATACACACTGCAGTTAATGCTCACATCGTAGGGATGTGGGATGAAAGGTGGGCTACCCGAAGTGAAACCCAGGTGGACATGTGGAGAATGTGAAGCTTCACACAGACGGGCACTTTAATTAATCCTGTCTCCTAACAACTGAGCCACAGTGGCACAACCGTGCCTTGTTAATTTAATGTGAACAGAAGAAGGAATGAAGGAGTGACGCCAAATATTTTAGGCGGTTTCACTTGTGTTGCAGTCGTGAACATTTTTAATAACATTAATTATGGTATAATTGGTATGAGGACAACTGACAGTTAATTATTGGGGCAAGTGGTACATAATAATTGGTACTTCAAAATAGAAATAACTGGTACAAAATTTATAGGGGCAATCAATAATCCATCCATCCATTTTCCAACCCGTTGAATCCGAACACAGGGTCACGGGGGACTGCTGGAGCCAATCCCAGCCAACACAGGGTGCAAGGCAGGAACCAATCCCAGGCAGGGCACCAGCCCACCGCAGGGCACACACACCCACACACCAAGCACACACTAGGGCCAATTTAGAATCGCCAGTCCACCTAACCTGCATGTCTTTGGACTGTGGGAGGAAACCCACGCAGACACGGGGAGAACACGCAAACTCCACGCAGGGTGGACCCGGGAAGCGAACCCGGGTCTCCTAACTGCGAGGCAGCAGCGCTATTACTGTGCCACTGTGCCGCCTGCAATCAATAATTATGGGGACAATTGATGCTTATTTGTGGTGTTTAATATCCTAACTATTAGGACAATTGGTGCTTAATTTTGTCAATTGGAACTAAATTATGGTGACAGATGGTAACTATGGGGCTAATTGGTAAAATTTCACTTAATCGTGTGGAAACTTATTACTTAAATAGTAATGATCAATTAAAATTGTTAATTATGAGTATAATTGTTAATAATGGGGGCAATTGATGCCTAATTATGGGGCACGTTTGGCGTTTAATTACAGGGGTAATTTGGTACAGCATTTTGGGAATGATTGTGAACTACCAGATGCCACATGAGAACAATCAATGGATAGAAGTGCTGCTTAATAATGGAGAAAAATGACAGTTAGTAATTAGCACTTAATAAACAGGATAGTTGGCATTTGCATGACTAAAACATAATAATGGGGGCAGTTGGTACTAAAGTCCTGGAGTCGACTATTTGTTTTCTCTCTAATATTCTCAGTAAATCGTTATCCGACTTTGACTCCAGCCCAGTTTTAAAAGGAGGACACCAGCTGTGCCATGTATTTTGTTATTTTATTGGTTAACACACCAATACAAATATAATAAACTAAATTATGGTTGCAGTTGGCATTTAACTTGAATGCCCATATCAAAATATAAATGTTGTGCAGGTGATGCCATGCGATTTGAGCTGTGCAAGGCATCCAAATAATTTTATGGAGGGCGAATGAGTGCCAGCACAGCTGCAGGTGCCATGTTGGGTGTTGGCACGTTAAAGCCGTGCACAGGACTGTTTCTGCCGTTCCTGTTTTCTGTTGAACTTGACCCAATCCTCCCAAATAAATAGTTCGCAGAGGATTTATATTTTGATGAGAGCCGTATTTCAGAGCATGCCAACAAAGTTGAACAAGCTGCAGACTTGGTCTCCTCATAGCAGTTCAACGTATTTTTATTTTTATTATTTTTATTTGCCTAAAGCTAAAGGAAGCACATCTTGATCCTCTCTGAATTATTAGCATTTGTTCAGTCCGGATAGTTCAGCTCCTTTTCATATGTCCATTTTCCAGTCCTGCTTATCCGGAACAGGGTGTCCGGGAAGCTGGAGCCTAACCCAGCGATCTGAATATAAAACCAGTCCAAACCTGCTCCCAAATGTTTAACTTGTTGTGTTTGTTTTTTTAATATGCTGTAATAGAAGGGTTTGATTGTCCTTTTCATGTTTGTCTGCTCCATGTTTTCAATATGCTTTGAATATCAGATGATCAGACGTGCCATCATAAAAATAACAGCATGAGGACTGGATTTTTAGTACTTAAGCAAGAGATGTTTGGTTCTGTTGTAATTGGTTTTTGTTCACTTTTTTTTTTGTTTTCTGCACACTAGCCATGTCGCCTGTCACCTCGCCTTACCTGTATCTTCTTCAGTATTCCTTGTAACCCTTTTCTCAGTATCCTAGCGTGTTTCATCCTCTGTTCCCTGGTGCTCCATCACTCAATTTCAATCCTGTTAAGCCTGTTTCTCAGACTTTTTCATACTGAGTCATCTTGCTCGCCTACTGTCTGCTATTTTGACAATCCCCAGTGGTAGATGAAGACCCCATAATCTACTGTGAAAACATCATTCAATACTCTTCTGAATGCTTCCTATCTTTTGAAGATGACTCTTCGTGTTTCTTCCACACTTTACCTCGATATCCTCATTCGTCTCAAACTCTCTTGCCTGGTGCTCCTTTTCTCGATCCTATTAAGCCTGTTTCTCGGACTTTGTCATACTGAGTCACTTTGCTCGCCTATGGTCTTCTTTTTGACTACCACCAGTCGCAGACCGGCTCACATAACCTACAGTGAAAACATCATTCAATACTTGTGAATCTAGGTCCCCATGGACCTTCATTCCTCTCCTCTCTAGAGCACATCTCCACCTCTCCAGGGTCTCCTCAACCTGCTCCCTACTCTCGCTACAGATCACTGTTATCAGCAAACATTATAGTCCATGGGGACTCCTGTCTAATCTCATCTGTCAACCTGTCCATCACCATTGCACATAAAGGGCTCAGAGCCGATCCCTGATGTAACCCCACCTCCGTCACTCCTACTGCAGTCCTCACCACTGTCACACTTCCCTCGTACATATCCTGTACAACTCTTACGTACTTCTCTGCCACTCCCGACTTCTTCATACAATACCACAACTCCTGGCTCTGAAACACTTCTGGGTGAGGTTGGAGCCCTACAGAGTAGGGACTTCTAAATCCCACAGCTCCCCATGGTAGACACCACGGGACCCAACAGGGCTGTTCTCTGGGACTACAATACCCGGCATCCCTTGTGGGGATTCCAGCCTGGGTTGGATGGACTATAATGTTTGCTGATAACACTGATCTGTAGCGATAGTAAGGAACAGGTTGAGGAGACCCTGGAGAGGTGGAGATGTGCTCTAGAGAGGAGAGGAATGAAGGTCAGTAGAAACAAGACAGAATACATGTGTGTAAATGAGAGGGAAGTACAGTGGAATGGTGAGGATGACGGGAGTAGAGTTGGTGAAGGTGGATGAGTTTAAATACTTGGGATCAACAGTACAGAGTAAGGGGGGTTGTGGAAGAGAGGTGAAGAAGAGAGTGCAGGCAGGGTGGAATGGGTGGAGAAGAGTGTCAGGAGTGATTTGTGACAGACGGGCATCAGCAAGAGTGAAAGGGAAGGTCTACAGGATGGTAGTGAGACCAGCTATGTTATATGGGCTGGAGACGGTGGCACTGACCAGAAACACAGGAGACAGAGCTGGAGGTGGCAGAGTTAAAGATGTTAAGACTTTCATTGGGCATGACAAGGTAGGATTAGGAATGTGGACATTACAGGGTCTGCTCAAGTTGGACAGTTGGGAGATAAAGTCAGAGAGATGAGATTGCGTTGGTTTGGACATGTGCAGAGGAGAGATGTTGGGTATATTGGGAGAAGGATGCTAAGGATAGAGCTGCCAGGGAAGAGGAAAAGAGGAAGGGCTAAGCGAAGGTTTATGGATGTGTTGAGAGAAGACATGCAGCTGATGGGTGTAACAGAGCAAGACGACGAAGACAGGAAGATATGGAAGAAGATGATCCACTTTGGCGACCCCTAATGGGAGCAGCCGAAAGAAGAAGCAGCAGCTTCAAATCACAAGAAGCACTCCCAGGGATTGGATAAAATGGGGCTGCTGCCTGCCACAACTAAACAAACCAGAGTCAGGAGGAAGGAGGAGAACACCTGGTTGGAGGAGTAGCAGTAGTGATAAAGAGTGAGACCGAGAAGACAAAGCATTGCTGTGTGCTTGCTATATGCTGGCTGTATTGTGCTTTGTGCTGTGGGAAACACTTACTTACAGAGAAGGGTTTCCCACGTATAAACGCTCTTTTGTGCTTGTACACTTGTGTCCGAACCATCTTGTCTTTTTACTTTTATATACACAGTATATAAAATAAAATAGATGTAATGCAGCATTGGTTGCATGAGCGCGCGCTAGCGGGACTGATTGTATCAGCCGATTTGCTCCACTAAATGAGGCTTTTTCAGGGCTGTAAACAGTAGTGGTGTCAGGTTACAGGCTGATTGTTGTTTTATTACAGGGGTGTGTTTCTGACCTATGATCCAAGCCGTTGAGTTTGGTTTAGTCTCTTTATATTGTCTCGTATATACCGATCTCTTTTCTGACTCTGGGAACTAATGGTGAGTGTTCCATTTACGGAAATGCATAGCTGCTGGGTTTTGGAGTTAGTCCAGGAGATATCTCGCCGTTTTATACATGACCGCCGAGATCGTCTTATGCCTCCGACCAGTCATCTCTGTTCTCAAGTTCAGTACTGAACGGTGAGGGAGAATATTCTGACTAGGCTTGCTGCATGTCTTGGGTGACTGATTTTATAAGTGGAAACTCGTTATTAACCCACCACACTTTCGTTTTCAGAATCCTTTGATCTTGTTCAAGGTTGCGTTTAAAAGTTTAATATTATACGAATGCTTGCTGGGTTACTAACCGAGACCTGTTTGTTTACATCAGATTTGCAGGCTGAATGTCATCCGTTTCCCTCAAGCCGTTCATATAGGCGCATTGTGTTCATAAATCAAACATTTAAAAAACACATCCAGTAGTTGTACAATCAAGTGTCCGTTGCAAAGGGTTTATGAAGCTAGAGAAGTTGAGAGGTAGGAGATTTGTTGAGGACCCGCGTGTGTTCACTGCTTTACCCCAAGGAGTGATTTTCAGGTCCCGCCATTGTCACTGTCAATGTACAGTTGGCACATTCTTCTGATATCCATGAGGGCTACTCTGATTTCATCTCCTATCTCAAAGACCTGCAAGTTAGGGTATCTGGACACTGGCTTGAGGTGGACCTGTGCACATTTTGGGGGCCTTCATAGATGTCTAGATATGCTTTGGAATCCTACAAGCCTGTACAACCATAAGCCACTTCAGATGATGATTACAGAAATTAATTTTATTGAGGAACTGGTAAGTGTGGTTTTTCATCTTGAATCAGTAAATCCTTCAGACAGACATGTCTACTCAAGCCCCACAACCAAACATCCACATTTAAGTGGAGAAGTAATTTTATTATTATACCTAATGTTGCTGTGGCCCGTAACAACAATGACAAAGTAGCAAATCCCGAAGTGTATGCAAACTTTGCCTCCACCAGAGGATGAGCTACGTTAACCAGGTCTGGAACTGAACTCCTTCAATAGTGATGTATGACCTGAAGTCATGGAGCAGCAATGAGAGCACACCGCTTTCAGTCCGTTGTCCGAGTTGCGTCTCTTTATTTACATTCAATAAAGTCATTATAACCCTTGTGGAGCTCGGCCCGGATACAGACAGGCAGACATGGTTTTAAATCACCCAACACACGTTTATTTACAATATACCTATTTACAAGGTGCACACACAACCCCAAAGTCCAGGCCTTTCTCACACTGCCTTCTTCACTGCCTCCACTCCTCTCCACCAAGCTCTGTCCTTCTCCTCTCCTGACTCCAGCCAACAAATGGAGGGAGGCGGCCCCTTTTATAATTATCCGGACGTGTTCCAGGTGCTTCCCGATTAGCTTCCGCCAGGCACTCCCCAGTGTGGCAGAAGTACCGGCTGCGCATCTGGAAGCACTCCGGGTGTCCCTGGTCGTGTTGAAGTGCTGAGGACCATGGCTCTCCAGGCATCAGGGCTCCCCCTGGTGGTGACCACAGGCCCCTATAGGGTTGAGCTTCCAAGCTCAGTTCCCATGGTCCTGAAAGCCATCAGGGCAGTCGCCTGTTTATTGTCTGGAGGAAGCGTGATCTCTAATCCGGTTCTCCTGTGCGTCATGGCTGGGTACTACCTCCAGCCATACACCACTCCCTGTGTATATATATATATATATA
>JANRMT010049829.1:15416014-15459541 GCA_026402145.1 Polypterus bichir lapradei
TATTTTTCCCCCTTTTTGATTTATCAGCATAAATATCCATCAGAAGTATATTTCCTCTTCTATATTCACATTCTCAGGTGTATTCCCTATGCGTTCGGTTTGAATACACAATGGACGGTCGGAAAATTGAGAGTCCACCTTATGAGAAGGATTTAGGAGTCGTAGTGGACTCTAAGCTATCGACTTCCTGACAGTGTTCAGAAGCCATTAAGAAGGGCTAGCAATGTCAGGTTATATAGCGCCTTGATGTGTGGAGTACAAGTCACAGGAGGTTCTGCTCAACCTGTATAATTCACTGGTGAGGCCTCCTCTCGAGTCCTGTGTGCAGTTTTGGTCTCCAGGCTACAAAATGGACATTGCAGCGCTAGAAAAGGTCCAGAGAAGAGCGACTAGGCTGACTCCAGGGCTATAGGGGATGAATTATAAAGGAAAGATTAAAAGAGCTTAGCCTACAGTTTAAGAAAAAGAATAAGAGGAGACCTGACTGACATGTTTAAAAATTATGAAGGGAATTAGTCATGTGGATCGAGACTGTGACTTTAAAATGAGTTCATCAAGAACAAGGGGACACTGTGTGAGATTTACCCATAACAAGTTTCCAACTAACATTAGGAAGTTTTTCTTTACACAAAGAATGATAGACACTTTAGATGAGCTACCAAGTAGTGTGGTAGACAGTAAGACTTTAGGGACATTCAAAACTCGACTTGATGTTTTTTTGGAAGAAATAAGTGGACAGGACTGGCGAGCTTTGTTGGGCTGAATGGCCTGTTGTCGTCCAAATTGTTCCAACGTTATCTTCATTCCACCCAGAGTCTCATTAAACAATATATAGGGCGTCCTTTTGCTTCTCCAAATGGCCGAAAGTTTTTTGTGGCATGGATTTCACAAGATGGCGGACACATTCCTTTTGAGAGTCTGGTTCAGAATTGTCTGCTGCACATTCATGCCGAGAGCATCCTGTTCTACACTCATGCCAAAAGTTGTTCTGCTGGATTTAGATCTGGTGATTGGGAAGTGCGCCGGAGAACAATGAACTCATTGACGTGCTCATGAGACCAGTCTCAGATGACATTGTGCTGTGCGACATGGTATATTATCGTGTTGGATGGATGTACTGTATTTATTATGAGATGGGAAAGTTGTGGCCATGAAGGGATCTGCATGGTCAGCATCAATACTCGGAATAGGCCATGGCATTCAAATGATGATTTCTTGGTATTAACTGGCCGGAAGAGTGCCAAGAAAGAATTCTGCACATCTTTACAACCAAACAACACCACCACCTGCCAGGAGTGTTTGATACAAGGCAGGTTGGGTGAATGGATTTAGGCTGTTAATACCAAACTCTGACCCTAACCCAGAAATTGAGGTTTATCGGACCAGGCAATGATTTTTCCAGTCATTAACTGTCCAGGATTGGTGGGCCTCTGCCCACAGCAACCTCGGCTTTCTGTTTTTAGCTAACAGGACTGGAACCTGACATGGAATTCTGCTGTTTTAGTTCATCAGCCTCAGGATTAGACCTGTTATGCATTCGGAGATGCTTTTCTGCTGACTTAGAGAGAGAGATTAGTAGTTACAGAAATACTCAAAGCAGCCCGTCTGGCACCAACATTCATGCCACAGTCGAAATCACGGAGATTACATTTTTCTTCCCTATTCTGGTGTTTTGATATGAACATTAACTGAAGCGTCTGACTTGCATCTGCATGATTTTATGCATTGTGCTGGTGCCACATGATTGGCTGATTTAGATGATTGCATGGATAGGCAGGTGAACAAGTGGTCCTAATAATTTGCTCAGTGAGTGTAAATATTGTATGGTAATAAATGAAAGGCCTAATCAAAATCTCCAACCGTCTTCTCGGACACGACTGACTGTACTTGTATTTTGCAGGTTTTTATTTCATGTTTTGGTTTACACACAGAATCCGCCCTTTGTAAATCAGACTCGCTTGTACATTTTCTTATTTATTTTGTGCCTCTTCTCTAGGGCCACACGCACTACACAGGCCCCAGTTGGGATTTGTTGTTGACTTTGACCCTGGTAGAGGTTAAGACTGGCTGGGTATAACTTTTGTGATGTTTAGTATTTTAACTTTTTAACACCAAATAGCCCCAGCATATCACACGTAGTCAATTTCCTGTGCGGATTTGGAGATGACAGATTAACTTGCATGTTTTCAAATCCTGCTCCAGGAAATAGATATGCTAAGGAGGAGCAGGAGGACTAATCATCTGTTGGTATTCTACGCCTTTGAAGCGGCAATTCCACATTCTACATTCCGTGTCAGATTAAAGGTGTGCCAGCGTCCTTGTAGAGAAGGCAGATGACAGCACTACAGGCAACTTTTAGGAGCAACACTATCATGTCTACTGAGGAATTTGCTCAGGGCAAGTCTGGCCACAGCGGCAGCAGAACCCTAGCTTAGAACTAGTTTGATTACGGAGCAGCTTCCTCTCAGAATGAAGAAAAGGGGGGAAAAAAAGTGTATTCATAGGAAATTAGGGGCGGGAGTTAAGAGTTTAACACTTATAAAAACAAACAATGCGAAAAATTATTTCTAAATTTCTTACGAATGTGTAAGTCTCACAAAACTGTCATATTAGAAAAATTCAATGAAACTTTCAAATGAAAGAAAATTAAACAAAACTGAGGTGCCATTATGAACAATGTGGCACGTCCTCTCTCTGACACACCAACACTGAGGACTTTCAGCCAACAAAACCTTCAGCAGAAGTGTGTCAAGGAACACAGCTGGGGCTCCTTTATGCCAGCAGCAATAAACCTATGTAGCTCCCCACTGGGTCTGTGCCTGCCAAGTCGGAAACTTTCTCTTCAAATTTTCTTTCTTTTTAGACATTGTGGTGTGTGTGTGTGTGATTGTGTATATCTTGCATTTTATGTATCTATTTAAAGTGCTTCTTTAAAAAAAACAACTTTCTTATCCTGTCAACTATACTAAAACTAAAGTCAGTCTGTCTATAAACTCTGTCTGTCTATCTCTTATCCTGCCAACTATGCTAAAATTTATATCTATCTATCTGTGAAAAGCTTCAGGTTCAAATCCATATTTCCCCCTGTAGACAAATAAAGTTTGTTCTATCTATCTAATCTATCTAGCCCTGCCGACTATACTAAACTCAATATCTGTTTTATCCTGCCGACTATACTAAACTCAAAATCTGTCTGTCTTTAAAATAGCAAATAAAAGAAAGAAGATATCTGGTAGTTGGGTCATGGCAACGGGACTTCATTCTTGTTAGGTAGAAATGTGGGATCTGAAGACGGCCCTTAAGACCTGTGGATATCCCAAGTGGGCCTTTAACAAGGCAGGATTCCGTTCCAGAAAAAGGATAACGGAACAGTCAGAGTCCCAGAGCCAATGGAAGAACCTGGTTATTCCATACATGGCTGGTGTGTCTGAAAAGCTAAAAAGGATTTTTTTTGGAAAACTCCACATACCTATCCACTTCAAACCCACTAACGCACTGAGACAGAGACTTGTCCAGCCCAAAGACCGGATACCAAAACTGAAGAAGAGCAATGTAGTATATGCCATTCAATGCTGCGAAGAGTGCCCTGAACTGTACATTGGAGAGACCAAACGGCCGCTACACAGGAGAATGGCCCAGCACAGAAGGAGTAACACCTCAGGGCCAGAATCGGCTGTGTGTACCTCCATTTGAAGGACAAAGTACACTCATTTGAGGACATTAACATCCAGATATTGGATAGAGAAGACCATTGGTGTGAGGGAAGCATTGCACGTGCAAATCAACAACTCCTCACTCGACAGAGGTGGAGGCCTTCGGCATAATCTGTGTTCAATTTATCATGCTGCCCTTTCATCCATCCCCAGGAATATCCGGCCCAATTCACACCTCCACCAGGTGGACCACTCTTAACGACTCACTTATAGGGGGTAGAAGGGGCGGTTAAAGGTATGACGGTTACATCTACCCACACCTTCCTTTGTTTTACTCAACAAGCCTATTCAGGGCAGGTGTGAAGTGAAACTAACCTGGAGGATAAATTTGTGGTCTCTAACAACATCCCTCAGACTGAAGCTGCTTGAATGAGCAGTGAAACGTCTCTCTCCCTAACAAAAATGAAGTCCAGTTGCCATGACTCAACTAATTACCAGATAATTTCACCTTGGATGACTGAGAATCGTCACAGACAAAGGCCAGCAAATTAAACAATGAGATCAATCTGAGGTAAAGTGACTCCATGATTTTAAAAGGCCACTGGAATCCCTCAGAAATGGGATGGCTGTCACTTTATTGACCATGAATCACATATGTTGGTAAGAGTATGGACAGAATTTACCTAAATGACTGTTAAATATGTCCTGTGAAAAAGATGACTGACATGCCTTGTTATTAACATTCTCTTAACTGAGCGTAACTCGCTGTTTACATTTGTTGCTTATTTGGCAACGTCTGATCTATTAATAGGTGTATAAACCAGTCCAACAGCCTTATCTTATTTCTGCATGTCAGAGTGTGTTAAATTTCCCTGAATTTTTTGGCTTTTGTTAACCATTTAAAAAAAACAAAAAAAAAAAAACAAGTTTTTTAAATGAAAACCCATGTCACCCATATTAACCCTAAGCCCATATCCCCAACCCTAAGCCTAACCCTAAATCCTTAAACTTCTCCCCACTCCTTGTAGGCAGGCAAAGCAAAACACAGAATTGGCGTCCTTGACACAGATCAACTCTTACATCCTCTTCATTTTCAGGCATTCATGTCTTAAAAACACCTTGCTGGGAAATCCCTACTAAAGTGCCTGGATAGCCAGTCCTGGCCATGGCAGTGGCACTGTCTTTAGTTTGCAAAGTGCTATGGATTGTCATAGTCACTTTTATAGCTAGGAGGTAAACCTTTCAACTTTCTCTTCTACTTTCTCAGAACTTTATTTTTTTGCTTATATTTAGTAGTAGTAGTAGGATGATAAAATCTATACAATTTGGATCGTATGCTTCACCACCTTGGTACACTCTGTCACTCGATCAACTTCCTTTTGTTGTTTATACCACTGTTTAAACTAACAAATAGTACGTTTTTCTTTGCCTCCACTTGGTATTCACTGAACTTCTATTTTCTCTCTTGCTTTTGCCGTTGCCTTTTCACAGAAGGCTGAGCTTAGGGCTGTTTATATTGATTTGCATATTCAAAGAGGTGTAATTCTGAGAGGAGATGGGGCAGGACAGCATTCGCATGCACGTGCGTTACTTTTCACGCTGACTGGGATATACTGTATGTAGTGGAAGAACGTGGAAGTTGGCGTACGCACAGATTTATACATCTGGATTTTTTTTGTGCGTAAGCACATTTCCGCTTTTCTCTGTATGCCATGTTATAGTGTGAATTCTACGCACGGCATTATACATGAGGCCCCTGGTGATTGGGAAGGTCGCCAAAGAACAATGAACTCGTTGACGTGCTCATGAGACCAGTCAGAGATGACGTTGTGCTGTGCGACATGGTATATTATCCTGTTGGATGGATGTACTGTGTTTATTACGAGATGGGAAGTTGTGGCAATGAAGGGATTTGCATGGTCAGCATCAATACTCGGAATAGGCCATGGCATTCAAGTGATGATTTCTTGGTATTAACTGGCTGGAAGGGTGCCAAGAAAGAAAGTATTCTGCACATCATTACAACCCAACAACACCACCACCACCTGCCAGGAGTGCAGGTTAGGTGAATGGATTTAGGCTGTCAATACCAAACTCTGACCCTAACCATCATTGTATATAATAATAAAATTTATACAATTTGAATCGTATGCTTCACCACCTTGGGCTCTGTATTCTGACTCCATTTTTACAGATGTCGATCAGCTTGTCACCTCTTCCTCTCTTTTCTTTCCATAGGATGAAAATGCGACGTCACAGAGTGTTCCTGTTGTGCACGGTTGGGCTCTGCGTCATTTCGTTCCTGCACTACTACAAGACCCTGCATTACATGTCTTTCGTCCAGGGTATCTCTGCTTCCTACCCAAACATCAAATCCTTCATCATGGGCTCCAGTCTCTTCTGGAAAGAGGGAGCCACACCGCTTTCCAGTGTCGACCCAGACGAAGCTCCAGAGGTTCTGCGCACCCCATCCTATGCTAGAATGAACATGTTTGCCTTCAGCGCTCGACCTCAGCAGCAACCACGGGCAGATTTCCTACTGAATAACAAGGCAATGAAGGAAGACAACTGGAATCCAGATGTGAAAGCTCCACAAGCTGATCTTAATCAGGTATTTGCTCCATTTCTGGTTTGTAATGTTCTGCTATGTTAATCTGCATGCAATGCCACACAAATCTGAGCAGGGTGAGCGGGCTACCAAAATGGCACCAAAATAAATTAGATGGTTTTCATAATGAATGGATGAATGGATGTGTCTGAAGTGGAATCTGACCTTCACTAGCGTAAACATCACAATGTCACCGATAATGAATCATATCCATACCATAAACTGTGAGATTCACCAGGTCAATATATGAACCTTCAGAGTCTACGAAATGCTGATGATAATGTCCGAGTTCGTTCGTTTTGTAAATGTGGTTATTTAGGGGCTTTTTGGAATGATATTTACAGTTGTCCTTGTGTTGTAAGTTTGCATTAATATCTTCTGGAGTTCTTCCTTGGAGGCCAAAAGTTATTGGTACCCTTAGACTATTTAAAAAAATAATCACAATGTTCTGTGAAATAAGTCGAAACTGACCAAAGCAACTAGTATCCACCACCTCCCTGGCCATAAGAGGAATACGGACCCCAGATTGAATAATTTGATAGTCAGAATGGTGGAGAAAGAATCCAGGAAAACATCAGGACAGATTCACGGTGACCTCCAAAGATCAAGTGGTGTCCAACTCCGATCCTGGTGGGCCGCAGGTTTTCGTTCTAACCCTTTTCCTAATCAGCGAGCAGTTTTCACTGCTAATTAACTCCTTTACCCTTCATTTTAATAGCCCTGTTTTTAAGGATTCAGTCCTCTGAATTGATTTGTTTCTTCATTAAATGGCAGCCAAACAGAAATAAGATGTGAAACAAGCCAACAGATGACCAGCTAAATTAGAATGTCAAGCTCCAGCTAGTTTCACTCCAACCAGTTTCTTAATGAGAAGCCAGTTCTTGCTGTTAATTAAAGCCGTTCTTGAATATCGTGACTTGTTGCTGCTCTCATTCTGCCACAGCAGATTTTCTGTTTTTTTCCTAAGACCACCGTCAAGATGTTTTGGTGAGCTGATCAGACCAACATGGCAGAGACCTTCAGCTTTCTTTATTTTCAGGTTAGCTGGTCATGTGGCACATTGTTTTGTGTCTCCATTATTGTTTGGCTGCTCATTAAGGAAAAAGAGACAACTAAAGGGGTCAGAGTCGCGTCAATTAAAATGAAGGCAAAACAAGTTAATCGGCAGCAAAAACTTCTCACTAATTCAGAAGATGGTTAGAATGAAAACCTGCAGACACTGCGGCCCACCAGGACTGGAGTTGGGCAACCCTGGTTTAATGTCACGGCTTCCGTCACTGTCTGAGTGTGAGCTCCATGGTAGAAAACCCCATTTCTGAAAGACAGACCCCAATAAAGCCCATCTGGAGCTGGTTAATGTGAATGTTTGAGTCGCAAGTCTTTCTGGGAGAAGACGAGACTGAATGAGAGCTTTTTCAGAAGTCACAGAAGACAAAATGATGGCTACATGGGGCTGATTGGTGTTATGGGCCCCTGGCACCAAGTGACTCGAATTTGAGGAGAGTATCCGTGCATTTACATGCACACACATAGTCGGAAGGTGAATAATCCGGTTACAGTAGAAACCTTGTTTCTTTAATAATCTGCATTTACATGTTTTAGCAATCTTCTGGAGTTCTCTGTTTGGCAAAACACTCCAATATTGTGAAACCGTGCAAAAAAAGAATTAAACGTTGTCATCGGCCACCATAAAATCGACAACAAACATGACGCCTTGGAGTAATTTCTTGTGTTTTATAAATATGTTTAGCCAAATGGACGCTTGTATTATGGGTTTTGGTTACTGGAATGCACACAGCAAACTCTTATCTGCTCGGTGGCGAGATTGAGCCCTGGGAAGGACTGCTGTAATGGTACGTGTGTATCTTGCTTTACACCCATGCAGATATTTTTACTTCAATAAGATGTGTTAGTTTACTCATAACTCTAAAACGTAATTGGACTGCCCAACACACATTACTTTTAATTCGTTACTCTATTGTTCACAAGATTAGGTTACTGAGTTTAGCAGTGTACGGTTAACTCCTCATAAATTTAGTGATGTCTGAAATACTTTTCAGCCAGGAGGAGGAATCATGCCACCGACTGAACATTTGAATCTTGAAATGTATTTCGTGGACACCTGCACTTCAGAAGTGGTCATCCATCTGAAACCTAAGCATGTTCAGGCCCCACCAGGACTTGGATGGGGAGACCATCTTGGGTTGCTGTGGAAGAGGTGTTGGTGAGGCCAGCAGGGAGCGCTTAGCCCCTGCACCGAATGTGGATCCTAATGCCCCAGTGCAGTGACGAGGACACTGTGCTGTAAAAATGGCACTTGTCCTTCAGATGAGACGTAAAACCAAGGTCCTGACTCTCTCTGGTCATTAAAGGTCCCTGGGCATCCTTCATAAAGAGTAGGGTGTATCTCCGATGTCCTGGCTAAACTGCCCACCTTGGCCTAGTCATTGCAGGCCCCCTAATCATACCCAAGTGCAGTGATGAGGGGCACTCTGCTGTAAAAATGGCACCGTCCTCCAGATGAGACGTAAATGTTAATATTATACAAAATTATTGTCTGTCTGTTATACTTTCATTGTTATCACTCTTTAATTTAAGATTTGTTTTTTTATCAGTATGCTGCTGCTGGAGTATGTGAATTTCCCCTTGGGATTAATAGATAGATAGATGATAGATGATACTTTATCCTCCCGACTTTCTGTGGTCATGAAAGATCCCTGGTATCCTGATGCCCACCTCGGCCTAGTCAGTCCAGGCCTCCTAATCATCCCCTGTTTCTAACTGGCCATCTCTCTCTGTCTCTCACCCCTTCAACCACCCAATAGCTCCGCGTTTCTCAACCTTTTACGTATTTGCGACCCGAGTTTTCATAACAGTTTTAATCTCCCCCACACGTTTTTTTGAAAGGATCCCACTAATCCCAATTTGTTCTTTTTTAATTAATGATACGAGGTGTGGCAGAAAAGTAATGAGACTGGCAACACTGCGAGCGATCTGGCAACGCTGCGCTGTTGTCCTTGATAGAGCAGGTGTATCAGTACCCTCCCATAGCTCAGTGCGAGTTTCAACTCCTTCCGTTAACTACGTGATTTTTGTGACTGCTATTAGCGAAGTTGTGTTTTTGGTTGTGCGTCACGCAAAATGGAACAGCGGAATTTGGAGCAACGTTGTGCCATTAAATTTTGTGTTAAGCTTGGAGAATCTGCAAGTGTGACGTTTGAAAAGTTAAAACAGGCCTATGGGGAACATTCTTTATCCCGAGCTCAAGTTTTTCAGGGAGGCCTTCAACTTCGAAAACCAATGAAAACATCGAACGTGTGAACACTCTTGTGAGATCAGACCGTCGTTTAACATTAAGAATGTTGAGTGAACAATTAAATTTGAACAGATTTACCGTTCATCAAATTTTGACTGAACATTTGCACATGCGAAAGGTCTGTGCCAAAATGGTGCCAATTGAGCAGAAGGGCAATCGAAAAAACGCATTCCTGTGGTTCCCCAGCCCCCTTATTCACCTGATCTCAGTCCGTGTGACTTTTTCCTTTTTCCTAAACTGAAAAATGTCCTCAAAGGACGTCATTTCGGGACTTTAGACAACATCCAAAAGAGTGTAACGGACATGCTGAAGACCATACCGGTTGAAGACTTCCAGCGCTGCTACCAACAGTGGGAACAACGTCTCCATCGGTGTGTAGCTGCCCAAGGGAACTACTTTGAAGGGGATAACATTGATGATTGAAAAAAATAAAAACTTTGGTAAATAAAAAATCAGTCTCATTACTTTTCTGCCACACCTCGTATATCAAAGATGCAAATTTTTATTATACCTACTTAACTTTTATCGACATTTATCCAACTCTGTTTTTCTAGTATCAGAATGTAGTTTAAGTTCATTTGTTTTGGTTTCAGTACATGTATTTTTCATATTTTCGATTCTTGTTTTCTGTTTTTCACATCTTCGCGCCCCCCTTTTTGTTACTTGGCGCCTCCCTAGGGGGCCCGCCTCACAGTTTGAGAGCCACTGCACTAGCTAATGTTTGGTGAGTGTGTTGGCACAAAATGGCTGCTGTCACATCATCCAGGTGAGTGCTGCACATTAAAGGTGGATGAAGGGGCTCCCCACTCACAGTGTAAAGTGCTTTGAGTAGTGAGAAAAGAGCTATAGAAATGAAAAGAATTTATTATTATTACTTCTATCCATGGCTGCCGTAAGTGTATGTGAAGAAAACGCACGTGTGGGCTGATAGAGCGCAACAGACCTGTGCAGACTACAAAATCTTTCACAGTAATGCGTTTATGAATTGTGAGAGATGAACTGGCGTCCCAGCCGATATGGACCACACTCCCTTACCTGACCAGGAGACGTTGGTAATGGAAAGTCGGGGAGGGGAATGGCAATATCTCTTTTCTGTTCCAGTATCCGGTTGAGTCAATGAAGCCAACCAGGAAGGACCGGACAGTGGGTTACTGCAGACTATGGGCAGAGAGACCTCCTGTACACTGGGTGGCAGCACCCCATCTGGCAAACTTCATTATAGATGCCTGCAGGGCAACATGAGAGTTGTGACACCATAGGCCTGCCCTGTCAGGTTCTGTGGGGGCTGTCAGTTAGTGACAATATAAGGGCCGCTGTGCTCTCTGGTTACTCTTCCATAAAGTCCTGCTCTGTGGAGTGTATGGTGTAAAGTGGTCTTGTGGACAGATTTGGGGCGGGGCCCCCCCCATCTCCGGTTTGGATCTTTGCAGCTTCTTCAGTGTTATCCTAGGTGTTTTTGTTGCTTCCCTGATTGATGCCCCCTTTGCCCGGTCTGTGAGTTATGGTGGGTGGCCTTCTCTTGTCAGGTTTATAGTGACGCCGTATTCTTTCCATTTTGTTATACAGGCAGTCCCCGGGTTACGTACGAGATGGGGACTGTAGGTTTGTACTTAACTGGAATTTGTATGTAAGTCGGAACAGGTGCATTATTTTAATAAATGCTATTGTTGACCGACTGTAACCAAGTGCTCTGCCAATGAATGATGGAGTGTCACCTCTCTCTGACCTTTTTATTATTTCTGCTTTATTTTCAATGGTGATGGTTTTTCTCTTCTTTACTGTATCACCAGCACTTGCATCAGATTTGTGTTTTAGAGACATTGTTGAAGGGTGAAGACAAAAGGTTAAGATGAGCTCTTCTGCACAGCACTGTACACGCTATCACAGCAGGCAGGCATCCCCCGTCAGCACGTCTGATGTACTGACGAGAGACAACTTCCTGCTATGTGCGTAACAGTACAAGCAGGCTTGCTATTGAGAATGAATGGAGGTGGCAAGGGGCGATTCACCACCCGCCTACCACACAGTCACCTCAGTATGCTGCCTACAGCGTCAGCCCACCGAGAGCAAACAGGGTGCGGCCAAAGGCAGGTAGTGAATCGCCCACCACCACCCCCGTTCAACAGGCAGCCACCTGAGGCACACTACAATGCTGCTCCCCTGCCGCCCCATTCACCCTCAATGGCCTCTGTTCAGCCAGAACCGGGTCACCGCTTGCAGCATCACCAGCCACCCACCGAGAACGAACGGGGCAGCTGTTCGAGGGACACTGCAAGGCTGTGTGGTGGGCGGGCAGTGAAACGCCCCCCCATACTCTGCCCCCCCCACTCTGCCCCATCCAGTCAGGAGCAGTAGCTGCGGCGGCGTGGAGGGCGGGCAGCGAACTGCCCCCCTCCGCCCCATCAAACCTCCGTCTTGCACACAAACGCTTTCCACGCACCCAGCCTCCCACTGAGAATGAAGGGGGTGCGCCCCCCACCGCACCATTCATGAACTGGAGCCGCCCGAGGGACACTACACTGCGCGAGAAGTGAAACCGACCCCCTCCAGCTACCACCTGCAGCGTCCCCAGACCGGAGCTGACAGAGCGGCAGTTACTGCGTCGTGTCCCCCAGAGAGATGAAGGAGCAGCTGCGGCTCCTGGGGTTCGTAACTCGTATGTCTGTAACTCGGGGACTACCTGTAATGGATTAAATGGTGCTCTTTAACATATTTAAAATTTGGGATATTTTATTTTAACCCAACTCTGACCTGTTTTGGAGTGCTCCTTGGCCATCATGTTGCCTGCGTAGTGGTGTTGCAGAGTCTGAGGCCTTTCAGAACGGGACATCATGTGACCAATCATGTGACACTTGGATTGGACGCATGCGGACCCGAATCAACTAATTACGGGAGTTGTGAAGTTTAATATGGTTGGACCAGATGTTGTTTAGGTGTTTCATAGCAAAGGGGACGAATACATGGGCAGTCACAGCTTTCTTTTATGTACTGTATATACAAAGTGTTTTACTACTCTCTGGACTATTTTGTTAAATGCAAATGAAAATCCATTTTAATTCCAGATTATAATAGAACAAAACAAGAAAAACCCCAAAATTGAATAGTTTCGCGAGGCCCTGTCAATAACCAGTTGACCTACGGTGGGGACAGGGTGGGAAATGGCCCTCTCTGCCCAGATTGTGACTGTGCCAGGATTTGAATGGGTTTCAGTTTCACTCAAAGTTCAGAGTGAGGGTGGGACATGTGAGAGGCGCACTTGCAGGGCCTGGAAAACCCCCAACCTTGACTTCTATGGCAGCTGTTGGTTTTGATTTTGCAGACTCCCTGACTTTGCAGATTCGTTTTTGCTGATGTTATTGATACGTCTTTTTATTCTTGTTTATACTTTTCTGACTTGCACATTTAGGCTGTGTGATTCTCTTCAGATGACTCGGCCCCATTGTTTAGGTTGTGTGATTCTCGTTGGCTTCTCTTGGAAAGTTTTTATTTTTACATATTCAAATTCGATGTAATTCCTTTCATGCATTGGGCAGCTGCTCGCACAATGCTAATATTTCATTCTGTGTCATCGTTCAAGGGAACACAATGTCTACAAAAGAAATGTTTGAGCACCAATCTGGTCGCACCTTTCAATAACGATAGAGTCACACAAAAATAAACAGGTGCTCAATGGCGTGAATGAGTACAAGTAAACGAAAAATGCAAAGGCAAATAAGGCCAGGTTCAGGGTGAGTCGACGCTCTGGACAGTGGGAGCTCTGCTCTGTGGTCTGATCTTTCCGGAATGAGGATTTGACACCTGCTCCACCCAGCTTAGTATCGGGGCAAATCCCTGACGTACCCAGTTTCAAAAACATAGTTTTAGAAACAGGGGAATACCCAGAATTATGCAAACTTTCTGTCAAAATGGCTCAACAAAACATTTTCAAGAAAGCAAGAAGAGAAACCGTACAACGCAGAATACAAAATTCTAGTAGCTCCTTCATGTCTGACTGGTCCACCAAACCTTGATCTCTCCCTCCTCTTCTGCTGTTTCCTTCTTCTTATCTCTCAGGTACTACCATTACCTATCTCCCAGACTTAGCTAGGTCACATCAAATGTCCCGAGTCACCACTAGAAAGAGCTTGGGCTTGGTGTCCCTGCACATGGTGGCTTCCTATGCTGGTCCACACATCCCACTTTAAGCCGGAGAATTGTTTCCTACGAGATCATTTAGGAAAGTACTGGCCTTCTGGCTGGGCACCTATCAGTGTGGGGGGGCCTCTGGCCTCCTACCGGCAGTTGACATTTTGGTTATAAGGTGAGGTACACCAAAAACTTGAGTACAGAATCGGATACAATAAAACTCTTACAGAGCCTACAGATGGTACCCTTCACTATTTTCACCTTTAGTTATGTTGCGGTCTTGAGTTAAAGTCATTTAAATTCATTTTTCCCCACCTGAAGCCACCCTCGAAATGAAAATGTGAAAACAGGATTTTGGAAATATTTGCAAATTCATTCAAATTTAAGAGAATAGAAAATAAACCAAAACTTTGCAGTGGCAATTGAAAATTTGCATCCCGTTCAATGGATTATTATTTAAATGTTTGGAGACCACCTTTGGCACGATTAGGAGAGGCAGACGCCGCTCTCATAGTTGAGTGAAAACCACGCCATGAGGTTGAAGGAGTTGCCCGCAGGGCTTAGAGGCAAAGATCAAAAAACTTTCCACAGCATTGAAGGCTCTCGGCAGCACAATGGCCGTCCATAATTCTTTAACAGAAGAAGTTTGGAAGAACCACAACACTTTCTAGAGATGGCAGTTGGGCATACTGAGCATACTGGGGAGAAAGGTCATTTTAAGAGTGGTGACCAAGAACTTGATGATCAACTCTCAAAGTCCTGTGTAAAGATGGTATAAACTTCCAGATGGACAACCATCATTGTAACTACCCACCGATCTGGACTTCCTTGACAGAAACCTCTCCTCGGTTAAAGCCAGTCTTAAGAGTTTGCCAACTAAGGAACTCCCAGATCGTGAGAAACAAGATTTTCATGATCTGCCGGAACCAACATTGAACTGTTTGGCCCTTATTCTAAGTGTTATCCATCCATCCATTATCCAACCCGCTGAATCCGAACACAGGGTCACTGGGGGTCTGCTGGAGCCAATCCCAGCCAACACAGGGAACAAGACAGGAACCAATCCTGGGCAGGGTGCCAACCCACCGCAGTCTAAGTGTCATGCATTTGCATTATCATTATAGGTAATCCTATGTGAAGATGGGAGAAACTGCCAGAAGGTTAACCATCACTGTAACTCTCCACCGATTTGGGTTTTCTTGTCAGAAGTCTCTATTGGTTAAAGCCGGCCTTGAGGTTTGGAAGCGGAGATGGGGCACCCTTAGCCCAAAGAAGGCACTCGGAGTCTCAGGAGAGGCCGCAGAATCGAGCTTTATTGTGCAATGCACATAGAAACTCAATTCAGGTGAATTGAGCACCCAGCAATGGGGCCATCTTACTTTTATTACAGTTCTTATCAAGAGCTTACCTCACTTAGATTCTTTATCAGCCTCACCTGACTCCTAACACTTCATGGCCTTGGTCCTGCCTCTTATTGGCTCCACCAATACTTCCCAGCCTAATGAGTGGAGCACTCTGTTCTATCCATCATGCCCACCTGACCGGCCCTCTCCCCACATTGTACCCGTCCAGTACCTGCCACCATTATTTCCAGGCCTCGGCTCACGTTCACCACACACAAAGGGTTGTTTGCCTGTCGGCCCCTCTCGGCATATCTGACCTTGACTTATGAAATATCGGTGTTTACATATCCTGAATTCAAGGCCTGTTAGACAGCAGTGGTGACCTACTCCATATTTCTGAAGACATGTTTTCAGTTTGTCATTATGGGTTGTGGAGTTTGCAAATTCATCCAATTTTAAAACGAAATGTACAACACGACAAGGTGTGCAGAGTGAAGGGGTCTGAATACTTTCTGAGTCCACTGCATGTTAAGGTTCTGCGTTGCGATTTTGGTCTTCATTCTGGCCATTTTGTAATGCATTGTTGCTGGTCATGATGCTCGTTGCCTTCCGCGTGGCCGTCTGTCACCATCTGCGTGACATCATTTCTGGTTTTTATCTAAGTGAGTGTCGGCTCTCCCCGATCTGAACCCGAGCGGTGTTTTGTTATTGGACTTCTGTGCTCGCCACGGATTGTCCATAACGAACACCATGTTCAAGCATAAGGGTGTTCATATGTGCACTTGGCACCAGGACACCCTAGGCCTCAGTTCGATGATCGACTTTGTGGTTGTGTCGTCAGACTTGCGGCCACATGTCTTGGACACTCGGGTGAAGAGAGGGGCGGAGCTGTCAACTGATCACCACCTGGTGGTGAGTTGGCTTCGATGGTGGGGGAAGATGCCGGTCAGACCTGGTAGGCCCAAACGTGTTGTGAGGGTCTGCTGGGAACGGCTGGCAGAGTCCCCTGTCAGAAGTAGCTTCAACTCCCACCTTCGGCAGAACTTCGACCACGTCCCGAGGGAGGTGGGGGACATTGAGTCCGAATGTTCTGTGCCTCTATTGTTGAGGCGGCTGACTGGAGCTGTGCCCGTAAGGTGGTCGGTGCCTGTCGCGGCGGCAATCCCCAAACCCGTTGGTGGACACCGGCAGTGAGGGATGCCGTCAAGCTGAAGGAGTCCTATAGGACCTTTTTGTCCTGTGGGTCTCTGGAGGCAGCTGATAGGTACCGGCAGGCTAAGCGGAATGCGGCTTTCGGTTGTTGCTGAGGCAAAAACTCGGGCATGGGAGGAGTTTGGAGAGGCTATGGAGAACGACTTTCGGACGGCTTCGAGGAGATTCTGGTCCACCGTCCGGCGTCTCGGGAGGGGGAAGCAGTACAGTGTCAACACCGTATATGGTGGGGATGGTGCGCTGCTGATCTCGACTCGGGACGTTGTGGGTCGGTGGGGGGAGTACTTCGAAGACCTCCTCAATCCCGCTAACACGCCTTCCAATGAGGAAGCAGAGCCTGGGGACTCTGAGGTGGGCTCTCCCATCTCTGGGACTGAAGTCACCGAGGTGGTCAAAAAACTCCTTGGTGGCAGGGCCCCGGGGGTGGATGAGATACGCCCGGAGTTCCTTAAGGCTCTGGATGTTGTAGGACTGTCTTGGTTGACACGCCTCTGCAACATCGCATGGACATCGGGAACAGTGCCTCTGGATTGGCAGACTGGGGTGGTGGTCCCCCTCTTTAAAAAGGGGGACCGGAGGGTGTGTTCCAACTATAGAGGGATCACACTCCTCAGCCTCCCTGGAAAAGTCTATTCGGGGGTTCTGGAGAGGAGGGTCCGTCGGATAGTCGAACCTCGGATTCAGGAGGAACAGTGTGGTTTTCGTCCTGGTCGCGGAACAGTGGACCAGCTCTACACCCTTAGCAGAGTCCTGGAGGGTGCATGGGAGTTTGCCCAACCAGTCTACATGTGCTTTGTGGACTTGGAAAAGGCGTTTGACCGTGTCCCTGGGGGAATCCTGTGGGGGGTGCTCCGGGAGTATGGGGTACCGGACCCCCTGATAAGGGCTGTTCGATCCCTGTACAACTGATTTCAGAGCTTTGGTGGTCCGCATTGCCGGCAGTAAGTCGAGCCCGTTTCCAGTGAGAGTTGGACTCCGCCAGGGCTGCCCTTTGTCACCGATTCTGTTCATAACTTTTATGGACAGAATTTCTAGGCGCAGCCAGGGTGTTGAAGGGGTCCGGTTTGGTGGACTCAGGATTGGGTCACTGCTTTTTGCAGATGATGTTGTCCTGTTTGCTTCATCAGGCTGTGATCTTCAGCTCTCTCTGGAGCGGTTCGCAGCTGAGTGTGAAGCGGCTGGGATGAGAATCAGCACCTCCAAATCCGAGACCATGGTCCTCAGCCGGAAAAGGGTGGAGTGCCCTCTCAGGGTTGGGGGCGAGATCCTGCCCCAAGTGGAGGAGTTTAAGTATCTCGGGGTCTTGTTCACGAGTGAGGGAAGAATGGAGCGTGAGATCAACAGGCGGATCGGTGTGGCGTCCACAGTGATGCGGGCTCTGCATCGGTCTGTCGTGGTGAAAAAAGAGCTGAGCCGTAAGGCAAAGCTCTCAGTTTACCAGTCGATCTACGTTCTTACCCTCACCTATGGTCATGAGCTATGGGTAGTGACCGAAAGAACGAGATCACGAATACAAGTTCCTCCCCAGGGTGTCTGGGCTTTCCCTTAAAGATAGGGTGAGAAGCTCAGTCATCCGGGAGGGGCTCAGAGTAGAACCGCTGCTCCTCCGCATCAAGAGGAGTCAGATGAGGTGGCTCGGGCATCTGATCAGGATGCCTCCTGGACGTCTCCCTGGTGAGGTGTTCCGGGCACGTCCAACCGGGAGGAGGCCCCGGGGAAGACCCAGGACACGCTGGAGTGACTATGTCTCCCGGCTGGCCTGGGAACGCCTTGGGATTCTCCCGGAAGAGCTGGAAGAAGTGGCCGGGGAGAGGGAAGTCTGGGCTTCTCTCCTTAAGCTGCTACCCCCGCGACCCGACCTCAGATAAGCGGAAGAGGATGGATGGATGGATGGAGTGTCGGCTCAAAGTGGAACAGAACATCTCTGTTTTGTTAGAGCAGTTAGGGGAAAAGAGCCAAGCTAGTGATGGACCATTTTGGCTGAAACTCTTCTTTTTGTTTCCTGTCTTTGAATTCAATTTGCATTTTGGTTTTGGTGCCTCAGGTTCTCCATTTTCTGAGTCTGAGCTCCTGCCTGTCCCCTGATGCTGATGTGTTTTTGTTTTTTCCATTAGGTGCCTGGTATCACTATTTTAAATTCCTCATAAAACTGGGAAATGCTATCATTATTCTAGTCCATCCATCCATTATCCAACCTGCTATATCCTAACTACAGCGTCATGGGGGTCTGCTGGAGCCAATCCCATCCAACACAGGGTGCAAGGCAGGAAACAAACCCTGGGCAGGGCGCTCACACACACACACACACCCCAAGCACACACTAGGGACAATTTAGAATCGCCAATTCACTTAACCTGCATGTCTTTGGACTGTGAGAGGAAACCCACGCAGACACGGGGAGAACATGCAAACTCCACGCAGGGAGAGGACCCAGGAAGTAAACCCAGGTCTCCTAACTGCAAGGCAGCAGCGCTACCCACTGTGCCAGCATGCCTCCCTTCTATAAGTCTATTTTCCTTAACTGTGTCCTCCATCTTGAGTTTATACACTTGATGTCTTTGATTGATACTAGCATAAAAACGACAAAGTGATGAATAATCTAACCCAGGGGTGTCCCAACTCTGGTCCTGGTGGGCCGCAGTGGCTGCAGGTTTTTCATTCTAACCCTTTTCCTGCTCGGCGAGCAGTTTTTGCTGCTAATTAACTCCTTTTCCCTTCATGTTACTAGCCCAGTTTTTAAGGATTCACTCCTCTCAATTGATTCCTTTCTTCATTAAATGACAGCCAAACAGAAATGAGATGACAGATGACCAGCTAAACTGGGATTTCAAACTCCAACCAATTTCACTCCAACCAATCTCTTAATGAGAAGCCGATTCTTGCTGTTATTGAGTATCCTGACTTGTTGCTGCTCTCGTTCGGCCACAGCAGACTGTTGATTTCCTGTTTTTTCCAAGACCACCGTCGAGATATTTTGGCGATGTGAGCAGACCAACATAACCGAGACCTTCACCTTTTTTATTTTCAGGTTAGCTGGTCATTTGGCAGCTCGTTTTGTGTCTCATTATTGTTTGGCTGCTCATTAAGGAAAAAGAAACCTCTAAGGTGCCTGAGTCACATCAATTAAAAGTAAGGCAAAAGAAATTAATTAGCAGCAAAAACTGGTCACTAATGAAGAAGATGGTTAGAATGAAAACCTGCAGGACCGGAGTTCAACACCCGTGATCTATTTTTTTTTTTTTTTTTTCCTTTTTATTAATTTTATTGCATTCCATACAAATCAATCAAGTCTTTACAAAAAGAAAAATTGAGTTAAGAACAAATCTATCCCCACGCCTGAGAGAGAGAGAGAGAGCAAGGCAAACGGCGTGAAATTTAAGACCTGTAAACATACCTAAATTAATAGATTCTCTGTGCTTTATGAGATTATTCTAAAATATTACTGATTAGATCCTGCCATGTTTTGAAAAAAGGTCTGTATGGATCCTTTAACTGAGTATTTAATTTTTTCCAATTTCAAATAATATAACACATCGGTTTCCCACTGACTTAAAAGAGGAGAGTTAGGATTCTTCCAGTTTATCAGGATAAGTCTGCGTGCCAAAAGTGTAGTGAATGCAATCACAATTTGTTTGTCTTCCTCCGCTTTAAACCCATCTGGAAGAACACCAAACACAGCTGTTAATGGGTTAGGAGGGATTGTAAGTCCAAGGCTCTCTGAAAGGTAATTAAAAATTTTCGTCCAGAATAATGTTAATTTGGTGCAGGCCCAGAACATGTGAGGCTAGAGCTTGATTGCAGCGTTCGCAGGTTGGATCATGCCCTGGAAACATTTTGGAGAGTTTTAGTCGAGACAGATGTGCTCGATATATAATTTTGAGTTGTATAATTGTATGCTCTGCACATATGGAGTTCGAGTGAATTCTCTGCATTGCTGCTTTCCACTCCTTTTTTGATATATTAATTAAGAGATCTTTTTCCCCAGTGTCGTCTTGGATCTTTGAAAGGGAGGGATTGTAAAATGATTTTATATATTGTAGAGAATGGTGTCTGAGTCCTTGAGATTGAGCAATATTTTTTCCGGCATGGATGAGGGTGCAAGATCAGGAAAATCTGGAAGGTTCTGTTTTAACAAAGTTTCTGATTTGAAGATAGTGAAAGAAATGTGTAGCTGGAATGTTAAATTTGAAATGTAATTGTTCATAGGATGCAAAGACGTTGTCTATATAAAGATCTCTAAGCAGTTTAATTCCAAATTTTTTCCAGGTATTAAAAACTGCATATGTCTGCGAAGGTTGAAAGAGGTGGTTCTCCTGCAGAGGTGCCACAGATAGAAGCTTCTCCGTCTTAAAATGCTTTCTACATTGGTTCCAGATTCTAAGTGAGTGGAGCACAATTGGGTTATTAGTGTATTGCTGATAACGTGTGTTTATTGGAGCACAGAGCAGGGAATATAAAGAGGTACTGCAGGATTTTACTTCTATTGCGGTCCAAGCCTGTGTATGTTCTTCTATTTGTGTCCAGGTTCTTATCGCCTGTATATTTGCTGCCCAGTAATAAAACTGGAAGTTAGGTAGAGCCATGCCGCCTTCTGTCTTTTGTCTTTGTAGGGTCGCTCTTTTGATGCGTGGATGTTTTGAATTCCAAATACATGAGGTTACTGTTGAATCTAATTGCTTAAAGAATGATTTATTAATGTATATTGGAATGTTTTGAAATAAAAAAAGGAGCTTAGGAAGAATATTCATCTTAACAGTGTTAATTCTTCCAGCTAGTGTGAGATGAAGGGTTGACTATTGTCGCAGTAGGGGGCAGTAGCGCTCCCTTGAACCCTCAGGTACCACGCTAAACACCTGGTAAAATTGCCACAATAATTATATTTATTATAATAATGTGCACCAAGCACCCTCCACTCCACTATATTCATAAATCACAATAATAATCACAATGCTCCATTCCCCGACGCGTTGCCCTCCTACCACCCAGCTCAGCTCGATGTCTGGGAGTTCCCAGAGTCCTTTTATTCCTCCTGACCCGGAAGTGTTTCCGCCCAACAGTTCCACAAGTCCTTATTCCTTCCGGGTCAGGGTAAACAGTACTTTTCTTCACCCCGGAAGCCCGTCACTCTTCCTGTGACAAACTTCCGGGTCATGGTGCACAAATGAGTCCATTGGCTTCCCGACAGCGACTCCCAGTGGCCCCCAAGGTATCCAGCAGGGCTGTGTATAAAAACTACATAGTCCATGAGGCCCTGCTGGAATTCAGGGCCCATATATGCTCTCGGGAGAGCTCCTCCTGGGGGTGAGGGCCGGAGTAAAATGCCGGCAACCCACCACACCATCTATGCAAGTCTTGTTTAATTTTTTCCATGCAAACGGCGAAGTTTTGTTGATAAAGAGCTTTATGTTTACTTGTGATGTTTACCCCGAGGTATTTAAACTGTTCTGCAATGATAAAAGGTACGGTATCTAATCTAATATATGCTTGAGAGTTCACTGGAAAGAGTACACTTTTATTCAAATTAATTCTGAGACCAGAGATCTTTTGAAATTCTGTGAGTGCCGCTAAGACTGCAGGCACAGAATTTTCTGGGTCCGATTACATACAGTACCATATCATCTGCATATAATGAAATTTTCTGTTCCAGTCCTTCTCTGCTAATCCCCTTTATCTGATCAGTATTTCGAACACCCGTGATCTAACTAAAGACACCCATATATACATAAAGAACAACAGCTGACTCTAGTGACAGACAGTAATTTGTCCTGCTTGACTTGTGACACCAGAACCTTCGTGCCCTAAAGTACCCAGAATGCTGGACAGGGAAATATCAGCCACTAGCCTAAAGCGTAAAAATGCAATGCGCCACAAGCCTGCTACATCAAACAAAATTATGCTTTTACTGTAACAAAGGAAGTTTCACGGCTTTACTCTGCCCGGAATCCAGGCTGAAATATTTAATGAGGTTATTGGAAGTTAAAAGATTACACAACAAGGGACTCTCTGCTGAGAAACACTAACATTGGCGATGGCCCAGTTTATCTCACCTCCCACCTACTGCTGTTCCAGAAGAAATATCGATCAGTCTTGAGGACTCGGGCCGCATTTCTGTAAAATATGAAAACATTTTAAAGTCTCTCTTCCTTTCAAAGATCCTAGAGTACAGTGGGGGGAAAAAAGATCTCTTACTCAACATTTCAGAAAAGGAGTGGAAGGCAGCCATGCACAGAATTCACTCGAGCTCCATATGTGCAAACCGTACAATTATTCGACTTAAAATCTTTTATCAAGCACATTTATCTTGTTCAAAAAAATTGTCGAAAATGTTTCCAGGGCAAAATCCAATCTACGGACGTTGCAGTCGAGCTCCAGTCTCATTGGGTGACATATCTGATAGCGGAGTTATGGCAACTGGACTTTGTTCTTGTTAGGTAGATACGTTTCACTGCTTCTTCTCTGCTTGGATGAGCAGCGAAACATATCTACCTAACAAGAATGAAGTCCAGTTGCCGTGACTCAACTACCAGATAATTTCACCTGGATAACTGAGAATCTTCACAGACTTTGGGTGTGGCGGACGGTTTGGACCCTTGCTTTGCTGGGACACCTCGCTGATGGAAGGATTGGGAAAGAGGACATAACCACAACAATACCTCCAGGATGCAAGAGGGCCACGGGCTTGGAGACTCAACCCAGTTGGGGGGCCCTTGGTCACCGCCAGGGTCGCCTGGACAGTCCCCAAGCCATGGACTTGCAACACTTCCGCCACACCTGGAAGTGGATCTGGGAACATGCGGTGTATTTTCGGGGACCCTTACAGCACTTCCACCACACCTGGAAATGTATCTGGGAACATGCGGTGTATTTCCGGGGACCCTTACAGCACTTCCGCCACACCCGGAAGTGTATCTGGGAACATGCGGTGTATTTCCAGGGACCCTTACAGCACTTCCGCCACACCCGGAAGTGGATCCGGGAACATGCGGAGTATTTCCAGGGACCCTTGCAGCACTTCCGCCACACCCGGAAGTAGATCTGGGAACATGCGGAGTATTTCCAGGGACCCTTACAGCACTTCCGCCACACTTGGGAGTGATGCCGAAGGACGATCTGAGTGCACCTGGAGTACTATAAAAGAGGCCGCCTCCCTCCCTGGAGGACAGAGCTTGTGTGGAAGAGTGTAGGTGGTAAAGAGAAGAAAAGAGAGAGAGAGAAGAAGAACCTGAGGTTATTGGTGGAGATTTGTGCGCCGTGTTTTAAGAAAAAAAAAAAAGGGTGTATTTTGCACTTGTGTCTTTGTGCCCGTGTGTGTCTGGGGCAGATAGTCCACAGGGTGTGCACCAAATGAACATCATTCTGGGCCAAAATCTTTAAATGCCTATCACTTGGTGTCACAATCCCTCCTAATCCACTAACGGCTGTGTTTGGTGGGCTTAAAGTGGAGAAGGACAAACCAACTGGAATTGCCTTCACTTCACTATTGGCATGGAGACTTCTCTTGCTCAACTGGAAGAATCCTAACTCTCCTCTTGTAAGTCAGTGGGTAACTGATGTGATGTACTATCTAAAATTGGAAAAAATCACACTCTGTCTTAGAGGATCTGTACAAAGCTTTTTTAAAAACTAGCAGGATCTAATTAATAACATTTTAGAATAAGCACTTATATTTTGGGGGGGGGGGGATTTTTCTTTTTTTCTACTCTTAAAGTTACCCTCTGGCTGTTGGCGTTGCTCTCTTTCTCATAGGTGGGGGTTGAATTAAATTTTAGCTTTGTCAAGTTCTCGGTACTCCAATGTGCCACTTAGTGCCACGGCCCACCTGCCAAGTTGTTTTGCCTGCCTAAGGTAAAGTCAGCCCTGATTGGAGGATTGCAGGAATCGTAGGGTCCTTTCGTCAGATTAGCGCTGTCTCAGCTGTGGAATGGCCAAATGGGGGAGGCAGCTTGATGGCTGAGGTCTCCAGGACTCTAAACAAATCCAAATCATATTATGTGATATCATCTACTGTTAAATTCTGCTCCGTACTTATAAAATTTTTATTTTTATACTGTATTGAGGGTTTGTTCTGTTCTGTGTATTGTATTGTATTGACCTCCTTCTTTTTGACACCCACTGCACGCCCCACCTATCTGGAAAGGGTTCTCTCTTTGAACTGCCTTTCCCGAGGTTTCTTCCATTTTTTCCCTACAAGCGTTTTTTGGTAGTTTTTCCTCATCTTCTTAGAGAGTCAAGGCTGGGGGGCTGTCAAGAGGCAGGGCCTGTTAAAGCCCATTGAGGCACTTCTTGTGTGATTTTGGGCTACACAAAAAAATAAATTGTATTGTAAGTTTGATTTGCTTGAATGGAATGTTACTTGCTTTTAATAAATTCAAGAAAATGTAAAGAAAAAAAAAAAAAAACTTGCCGATTGCTGTAAAGCAGGGATCTCCAACTCCAATGCTGGAGCGACACGGTGAAGGATCTCCGTCAGAAGAGGTCGGTCCTCCACCTTGTAGCTAATCATGTTTGGGCCCGGCCAGCACTTGGATGGGAGACCATCTAGGACAAGCTTGGGTTGATGCTGGAAGAGGAGTTGGGGAGGCCAGCAGGGGGCACATGCCCCGTGGTCTGTGTGAAGATCGCAATGCTCCCGGGCAGTAAAAATTGTCATGCTTCAGATAAGACATAAAAACAGTTTCCTT
Source organism: Polypterus bichir lapradei (assembly GCA_026402145.1). Taxonomy (NCBI): domain Eukaryota; kingdom Metazoa; phylum Chordata; class Cladistia; order Polypteriformes; family Polypteridae; genus Polypterus; species Polypterus bichir. The sequence continues at coordinate 15,440,953 of JANRMT010049829.1, forward strand.
CTAAATATTTTATTAAACCAGATAGTTTACGATTAATACACATAGGAGTAAATGGAGACAAGTTAGGTGGGGAAGTGCTAGATCCTTTGTCCTTAGCATGTTATTGTTAATTAAGAGCCATTAAAATCAGTAAATGCAACTTTTGTAGACCAAAATAAGCAATTAAAGGTGGAAAATCTAAAGCAGAGGTGTCTAACTCTGCTCCTGGAGGGCCACAGTGGCTGCAGGTTTTCATTCTAACCCTTTTCCTAATCAGTGGTCAGTTTTCACTGCTAATTAACTCCTTTACCCTTCATTTTAATAGCCCTGTTTTTAAGGACTTGTCCTCTGAATTGATTCATTGCTTCATTAAATGACATCCATCCATCCATTTTCCAACCCGCTGAATCCGAACACAGGGTCACAGGGGGTCTGCTGGAGCCAATCCCAGCCAACACAGGGCACAAGGCAGGAATCCAATCCCAGGCAGGGTGCCAACCCACCGCAGGACACACACACACACACTCACACACCAAGGCCAATTTAGAATCGCCAATGCACCTAACCTGCATGTCTTTGGACTGTGGGAGGAAACCCAAGCAGACACGGGGAGAACATGAAAACTCCACGCAGGGAGGACCCGGGAAGCGAACCCGGGTCTCCTAACTGTGAGGCAGCAGCTCTGTGCCACCGTGTCGCCCCTCATTAAATGACAGCCAAACAGAAATGAGATGACAGATGACCAGCTAAATTGGGGCATCAAAATCCAACCAATTTCACTCCAACCAGTTCCTTAATGAGAAGCCAATTCTTGCTGTTAATTAAAGCCGTTATTGAATATTATGACTTGTTGCTGCTCTAATTCTGACACAGCCACAGACTTTGTTTCGCCTATTTCAGAGATTCTCAAACTGGGGGGCGCCCCCCCCTACCCCCACCCCCCCGGGGGGTCGAATAAATGAAAAAGACATCAAAATTAATTTTTTACATTTTTATTTCAAATTTTAAATTTGCAAGCATATAATCGCAACGAATGCATTATAACTAAAATTAAAATAAAACATTTCTAAGGCATAGATCTAATGACTACTAACTGACGAGCGGCACCGCTGCTGCTGCTTTTATAGTCGCGTATTTTCAATCCAGAAAGTTCGAGACGTATCAGTATCTGTCGTGAACATTCGGGTAACAGTAGATGAGGTGATAATGCGGCGCGACTGCACCACATTGGCAGAGTAGCCAATATTGCCAAATTGAGTTAAATAATTTACAGCGTATTGGGTTATTCTCATGATACAACTAACAGCATATAATATTTATCGGACTAAAATATGTTTGTCTCACGCAGATTGACTTCATTGGTGTCCTCGTTTACGAGATTTTTTAAATTAAAACAAATGTAATCATTTCTTTACATAAAAAAATTAATTAAATAAGAATGAATAATTTATTGTTTTTGGGATTGGAATTAATACCAAAAACCACACAAGGCATTTTAACAGTTATTAAAGCACTTCAATGAAATATTTGCATTTTTTTTTTTTTTTTTAAAGTTAGCCGAACATGCAAATCTTATGGAAGTAAGAATGATAGGATACCGCGACACTGCACGAGTATCATACCTTTTGTTAGTTGTATCATGGGTTATTCTCATCTATCTTATATTATGCAGGGGGCACAGAATTATTCCAGGTAGAAAAGGGGGGTCGCGAAATATGAAAGTCTAAGAACCGCTGGTCTATTTCAGCTGTCAAGATGTTTTGGTGACCTGAGCAGACCAACATGGCCGAGACCTTCACCTTTTTTATTTTCAGGTTGTTTTGTATCTCATTATTGTTTGGCTGCTCATTAAGGAAAAAGAAACAACTAAGGGGTCAGAGTCTCGTCAATTAAAACGAAGGCAAAACAAGTTATTCTGCAGCAAAAACGTCTCACTAATTAAAGGGATGGTTAGAATGAAAACCTGCAGCCATTATGGCCCACCAGGACCGGAGTTGGACGCCCGTGTGCTAAACAAAATGAAGCACTTGAGCAATAAGTGACGTCTCAAAAAGAGATTGGGTTGAAACCGGTGTGGCTCACCACTGATTTAAAAGGGTCTGAGTCTTAATTAGCAAAAGAAGAAAGTGCAGCAAAAACTGGTCACTAATTAAGAGAATGGTTAGAATGAAAACCATCAGGTGGTATTTTTCAAACAATGAGCCATTGTCTACAGGTGTACTTTTTATTGCAAAAATAGCAGAGACAATTCACCTGACTTTAACAATACATTTACTGTTATGTGGCAAAAGGAACTATTCAGACTTCTGCTTTTTCGGTGTTATCGTTATCAGTTCATCGGCAGGTCATGATTGAAGAATTATTGTTGAATTCCATGCTCAGATATTTCTATTTATATCTGCATGATCAAAAATAATCTCATCTATTTTAAGAGTCACTGCCAGTATTTAATTGCACAATTGTTGTATTGTTGTGGAGGTACAAAGGTATTTGTCCAAGGAGTCTTTCCTGTTTGGATGTAAATGTTTTATGTTGTTTAGTGGTGACGTTAAAGGCATACGCCACCCATAAATGGTGTTTTAATAATTTGTCACTGTCAATCTCACACTCCATTCTTCCTTCACTCGTGAACATGACCCAGAGATACTTGAACTCCTCCACTTGGGGCAGGATCTCACTCCTAACCCTGAGAGGGCACTCCACCCTTTTCCAGCTGAGGACCACGGTCTCGGATTTGGAGGTGCCGATTCCCATCACAATCAGCTGCGAACCGATCCAGAAAGAGCTGAAGATCATGGCCTGATGAAGCAAACAGGACAACATCTGCAAAAAGCAGTGACCCAATCCTGAGTCCACCAAACTGGACCCTCTCAATGCCCTGGCTGTGCCTAGAAATTCTGTCCATAAAAGTTATGAACAGAATTGGTGACAAGGACACTGTGCTGTAAAAATGGTGCTTGTCCTTCAGATGAGATGTAAAACCAAGGTCTTGACTCTCTCGGGTCATTAAAGGTCCCCGGGCATCCTTCATAAAGATTAGGGTGTGTCTCCGATGTCCTGGCTAAACTGCCCACCTCGGCCTAGTCATTCCAGGCCCCCTAATCATACCCAAGTGCAGTGATGAGGGGCACTCTGCTGTAAAAATCCTGAGTTCACCAAACTGGACCCTCTCAACGCCCTGGCTGCGCCTAGACATTCTGTCCATAAAAGTTATGAACAGAATCGGTGACAAAGGGCAGTCCTCACTGGAAATGGGTTCAACTTACTGCTGGCAATGCGGACCAAGCTCTGACAGGTATCTCTGCTCAAGCTGCTGCCCCCGCGACCCGATCTTGGATAAGTGGAAGAGGATGGATGGATGGATAATATGTTACCCCGTTTTGTGCCAGTCGAAGCCCATTTAGAGCTCTAGGGTGTGGGATGGCTCTCATGGCCGGTAGTCAGTATTAGACTTCGACAACTGTCCACCTTGGGTGACGCCACACAAACAGTATTACTTGACTTCATCCTCTGTGGCTGGAGCATGTGCCCCTTCAGTTACATAATTGGCACCCTTCTGTGTACATTCCGTCCAACCCCCCTTTCATTAGCGACGTCCCTAATGGATTGACTGGTTCAGGCTGTAATCACCATTCTGAAATTGTTTTTTTTGGATGCGTATCGCCCACACCTAAATGTGCAACTGTATGTTGGAAAATTATTATTTTATTTTTAACCGGTCAGGATATGAGAAGTTGTAATGAGCAGGATCCACTCAAAGAAGGGCCACATAATAAGCACAAACCAATGGGAAGGCCATTTCCGGCCTGCGTTTTTGCCTGTCCACATTACGACGCTGAGGCTGCGTTTTCAGAGGTACGCATCTCTCTGGAGGGCATTTTCAAAAGTCTTCATTTGAAAGACTTTGTGTGGATGAAAGATAAAATTGGAGACTAAATGCAAAAGCAGCAGTGCGGAAGTGGTCTAAGTCAGTAGATTGCTTAACTATTGAACCGATTTGAAGTAAAGATCCTATTCGGGTGGGCTCTCGAACAAGGCCCACAACCTTAAAATTGCTAAAGTGGTGCTGTAAAATGCTAAAAATTCACGCAAAAAGGAAATTTCCAATCGGGAACCAACAATGAAGTATGTGAAAAATTCAAACCACCTTGGTTATCTGGTGAGTAACTGCCATCGCTAGAGGGGTCTTGTCCAGGAGTGCTGCATGGCAATCAACGGTTATCCATTTAATATGCTGTAAGGTCATTTGAGTGCTTTTCTTAGTTCCTGTTTAAGAAAACAGTCGTAAACAATGCAGTGTGTTTACCTCATTTAATCTTTGTATATATAAATTCCAATGTCTGTCTGTCTGTATGTCTGTCCACTTTTCACGAGAGAACTTAACGGATTTAGATAGAGTTTTTTTCGATTAATTTGCATTAACATTGTAGCGATCCGGTGCCGCCAAGATTCACGCCGTCAAGAAGACGGTGATTTATTTATTTTTTATAGAGGAGATCCCAGGGATGCTCCCAGCCTTGACCCGACCCGCACACACTCACAAACCGAGACAAAATAATGCACACTGGGAATATAATGAAATTAAATAAAATAATTTAAAACAATACCACCCATGTACCCCTATGGTGATATTACATTAAACACAAACAACCCCCCACAGCAAAGTCCATGGAAAACAGCACTGGATGTAATGAAATGATGAAGATAATAAGTCCAGAGATCTGTACATTGAAAGGGAATGAAGAGACAGTCCTACCGGCAGACACTGTAAAGGTGAAGACAGGTGGACGGTTCAGGAGCGCTCCCTTTCTTGTGGGAAAGCCATGAATCCACTATCAGTCCTCAGCATGCAGAAAGATGATCCAGACCCCAACAATGAAACAATCCAGGACGATGATGACTAAGTACGGGTAATCAACAGAAGGCAGCCAGACAGGTACACAGAACACAGAATACAGTGGAACCTCGAGTCACGACCGTAATTCATTCCCAAACTCTGGTTTTTGGTGATGACCCGAAGTAATTTCCCCCATAGCATTGTATGTAAATACAATTAATCCGTTCCGGACCGTACAAACTGTATGTAAATAAATTATTAAAGATTTTTAAGCACAAAAATAGTTAATTATACCATAGAATGCACAGTGTAATAGTAAACTAAATGTAAAAACACTGAATAACACTGAAAAAACCTTGAACAGAGAAAACTAACATTGCAAGAGTTCACGGTACAGCCTTAACGAACCGCTCGCTGTAAACACTTTTTTTTTAAATGAGTTTTAAGCACAGAAAAAAATGAACATTTAAAAAATCTGTAATTTATACAAAATCTAACCATAAACAACCAAAAAAACTAACCTTGCATGAGTCGCGTTCTGACATGAAGGAAGTGAGGATGAACTGGGTAGAGAGGAGATTAGTTTTGAGGTAAAGTCTGTGAAGATGCGGGTTCGCTGCATGCTCCCATCTCGATTCCGGGAGCCCTTAAACCAGTCACCGTCAGTAATGTTACCGATAAAGCACGACAGGCACTACAATGGAGCAATCGGATGGTGCAAAAAGTGCCAAGTGCTTTTATTAAAATAAAGAAAACAACAATCAAAAACAGAGTCCAAATTAAATAAAGTGCAGTGCTTTCAGAATCCTTCAATAAATAAATGATCCCATAAAAACAGAAGTGTAGTGGAGGTTAAAATCCAATAGAAAAAAGTCTTCATTAAATACAACAAGGTTAAAACAATGCTCGAAGCAGTCTCTTTAAAAACAAGCCTGGTGCATTCTTTAACTGCTTTTTCCCTCTCTCGCTCTCTCCCCCTCTCTCTCGCTCGCTGCACAGGGAGAGACTGAACACGTGCGGAAATCATCGGTGTGTACGAACCAGAAGAGAAACTGGCTTGTTCATCACCTGAGTGTGTGGTCGTGAACAGGTGCAAAAGTTTGAACTTTTTGGTCGTAACCCGATTTTGTATGTGGTCCGAGACGCTCGTGACCTGAGGTTCCACTGTACAACAAAAAAACATCTTTTCTTCTTTGGATACCTGCCCTCCTTTTAAGATCCACTCTGACCACTTTTGACCCCAACAGCCCCTGCACCCCAGACAGAAGACCAATCAGAGCCTCTGCAGGGACTGCTGGGAGATGCGGTTTTAACTAATAGTAGCACCGCTACAAGACTCTGGTTGATTTTGCGACTTCTGTCATTGCACCAAGTACCATAGTTCGGCTGCGGCACCAATTTATTTGCGTGAATCCAAGACATGTTGTGGGCCGAGGGAGGCGGGACTTCAGGAGTAGGGAGCCAGGTGGGGTCATCCTCACTTGCATTCGAGTCGCTCACACTCCAACATGTGGCGAGAGGTAATCTCGCCTCCACTTAGCTAGCGATACCTGTTTGTTTAGCCGACATTATTATCTAGAGATTGTTAAAGAGTAACGTTTGACGTTTTTGACAGAGAGATCAGAGCTATGTGTGTTTTAGAGGGTAGCTGATCATTGCCAGAGATATCAGGGCCATGTGCTATTCTCCCTACGCGGGGTTCGCTCTCCCATCAGACCTGAACACGATCGGATACAGTGGCAGAGATACCCCGCCAACTTTTTACATTTTTGGCAAAGAGATCACAGCTACATTTTTGCCCCTGATAGCAAAACCACAAATATTGTAAATCAAGAGGCCCTCACATATGAAAGCTATTAATAGAAATTTTTCTCAAACTCCATACCAATATTTACATTTTTTTATGTTATTGATTTTTAAAGTTTTGTCATGCGTCACTACTACGTGGGTGGAGCTATGGGGGACAGCTAGTTATTAAATATAATTTTGTTCTTTCTGTTTCCTTCAGGAAAGCAGAGGACAGCAGGCCCACCTCTTTGTGCACAACCAGAACCAGCCACATGTGAACAACCCAGATTTTCCTGAAAACTCAAGATATGCAGACCGAAATCTCAACAACCACCTCAACTCCGTTTGGAGTTTGGAAACCATTCATAAGCAAATGTTCATCCTACAGGATAAGCCCAATCATGACTTTATCCGGACCAAGGCTGGGGCACTTTGCTTTCGCCAGGGAACAGAGATTGCAGAGAGAGATGGGAAAGTACCGCCATCCCAGCGCTCCAGAGAGGACAATATGGCAATGAAGGATCCCCGGTTGAGAAGGGTTATACTGGCTGAAGGCCAGGAGCCCCCAACAAGGAAGCTACTCTTTGTTGAAGAGGAGGCAGGCCACGCAGTAGCTGTGCCAAGACTGACAACCAAACTCAAGAGAGGAAAGCGCCTTGTCAAGTGTGTGTGCAGGCAAGGATGGCACGGCCCCTACTGTGGCGTACCCACCATGGTACAGCACTCGACTCTGCCTACCAAAGAGAGGCTGACGCCTCGGGAGATACCAAGGAGGGTCATCAATGCTATCAACGTCAACCACGAGTTTGACCTTTTGCATGTGCGTTTCCACGAGCTAGGTGACATTGTCGATGTGTTCTTGATTTGTGAATCCAACTTCACAGCCTATGGGGACCACCGTCCCCTCCACTTCTTTGAACGCCTGAAAAATGGCACTTATGACTACATTCGGCACAAGATCTTGTACGTCTTCCTTGACCACTTCCCAGAAGGAGGCCGACAGGATGGCTGGATCGCAGATGATTATCTTCGCACCTACCTGACCCGGAATGGCATCCAGAGGATAAAAGGGTTGCGGCGGGATGACATCTTTGTGATCAACGACGCTGATGAAATCCCGGCCCGAGAGGGCATTCAGTTTCTGAAACTGTTCGATGGTTGGACGGAACCATTCGCCATTCACATGCGAAAATCGCTTTACGGTTTCTTCTGGAAGCAGCCCGGCTCTCTGGAGGTTGTATCCGGTTGCACAATTGGCATGCTGAACGACGTCTATGAAAACGATGGCATCAAACTCCGCAGGCGAGAGTATTACACTATGCCTGGCTTTCGCAGCTATGAGAACAACACGGGCCATATTTTAGTGCAGTGGTCCATCGGTAGCCCGTTCCACTTTGCTGGCTGGCACTGCTCGTGGTGTTTTTCACCAGAAGGGATCCTTTTCAAACTCACCTCGGCACAGAATGGGGATTTCCCCCGCTGGGGAGATTATGAAGACAAGAAGGATCTAAATTACATCAGGGACCTGATTCGCACAGGGGGATGGTTTGACGGAACGGTACAGGAGTATCCACTGGCGGACCCCAAGGAGCACATGTACGCTCCTAAATATCTGCTAAACAATTTCAAGAAATACCAATATATGCTTTTGAACCCTTACAGAAAAGACAGAGGTGGGTGAAAGATGATAGAGGCAAAGAAAAGGGAGCCCCCTTTTAAGATCAAAAAAGAAAAACACACAACACACTAAAACTGAACATTCCCACCTGAATTAAAATACCGGAAGGAAGAAACGGGGGACTAGAAAAAAGGGGGGAAAGAAAAAAAAAAAAATGGAGGAAAGGCAGGAGGAGTAAAGCACTTCAGAGCACAGTCTGGACACTCGCCTGCGAGGACGCAAAATGGTTGAATGTAAGGAGCGACAGACGGTCACTTTTTTTTTTATTATTTTATTTTTTTTTGTCTGTTGTTTGAATAAGGATGCCAATTATTTATTTATTGTTTAACATTGTTTTGCTTCTCTTTACCCCCACCCCGGTAATGAACCAATGCCCTCCCCGAGTATTAAAGGTAATATTTAATAAACACATCCTTTTTATTTTTTATTATTTCACGTAGGGCCATCCATGCATGACTCCATATGGTGGTGTCACCACAAGTAGCTTGCAGCTGAGTTTCCAGGGCAGTAGGGAATTTGAATGTGTCCCCTTAGAAAACATCTGGCATGCAGCTCTACGCAGAGTGCCAGTGCCTAGAAACGCTGTGCCCACAACACAAAAACCACATTATCAAAACATGGGCAAGGACTTGGCTTTCATTAAGCCCATTTCAATAGCACAGTAGGCTGAAAGACTTCTCTTGGGTTTTTTTTTTTTTGGGGGGGGTGGTCCCTCTACACAAAAAAAAGAAAAAAAAAAAAGAATTGCACTGGAGTCGCATGGGGTGCAGTGCCAACACTAGATAGCTCAGGTTGGCACTGGCCCTGCTTCACATACAAGAACATGTGAGAGGGAAAGGGCCTGGACGGGGAGGGGCAATGGCGACTTACGAGAACGCTGATCCCTGCCGCCTCCCTCAAAAACTCCACCCTCTACACCACTTGTGAGTCTTATTGCTTATCTGTTGCAGCAAAAGGGTGGGATTCACAGTATTGGCATGGACTATTATATAAACACATGCTAATCTATAAAAAGCCTTCTCATATGCATACTGAACCCGTGCCATCACCACTCAGACGCCATTACTGCGGTGGTACCGGCATGGCACACAATTCAGGGATTGTGCTTTGGGGTCTACACAGAAATTGGGTTTGTTTCCCATAAAGTCAAAGTGCTTAAAGTGGAACTGCCAAAGGGTGTAAATTTACAGTCATCTGGATTTGGGGGGTCTGCTGCCCTAAATTATAAAGCCCTGCTAATCTACTGTGTAAAAGGCTCTATAGATGTGCAGTTTAAACAAACTCTTCCAGAGCTCAAACCGTTAGTTTAAGAATGTTTTGGAAATGGCCACTGGTTTAATGTATATTGTTACTTATTTTCTTTATTTTCCCCCCAAATAGACTTTCTTTCTTCTTCTTTCCCCAAGAGGGCTGGTTAGGAGTTTTTAGGGTGTGCTACAATAGCCGCCAAGCACTTGATCAGATTCATTTGTGGCCTTAAACGTTTAGAAGTGGGCTGCTTTATTGTTAAAATGTAAAGATGTAAATCGTGCGGATTGACAATGTCATTACTTCAGCTAGAACAGAAAAAGTCAATGAAGGAGGTAACACAATTTAAGATGGGTAGGAGGCCAAACGTGAGATTCCTGTCACCAAGGATCAATGGGGGAAAGAAAATCATTTTAAAGGGTTCCTTCTTGAACTGGAATGACGCAAACGGTGAACAGGCATAGCTTTAAATGCAAAAAGGAAGCGGGCCGGCCTGGCTGAAATCGAAGTTGCACTTCTGCTTTGCTTGAGCGATGACGTTTAGTTTGCGCCACGTCTCACCAGCTTTCTTTCAGATGGAAAAGCTGAAACCTGTCAAGATTTGGATGTTCGTTTAATGTAATCTGTCCAGTAAAGTGGTTGGTAAACAGAATAAGCAGTTAGGGTTCGTTTTTAGTTTTTCATTCAAATTCTATCACATTGGTGATTTCGGTGCCTTTGCAGTAAACCTGCTGGATCATGCAACGTTAAATATCGATGCAAATGTTACATTTGGATTTGAATAGGGGCTATATGGCTTTAGGCGATGCGCTTATCATTCGTCGATTCACTCTCAAACCTGCTTAATCCAGTTCAGAAAAAAAAAACCCTGGATGGGCGCCAGTCCATACTTATCGCACATGGTCAAGCTAATGTCACACACTGTCACCTCGCACAACTTCTAGTCACAGAGGATGTTAGACCTGATGACTGCTGTCGGTGATCTTGTCACCCAAGTATATTAATTGACACGTATGTTAATAGGAGGGCATGACAAATTACACGACTTTCATAACGAGAAAAGTACGTACACCGACGAGTTCACAAGATTCATCTGTACAGTATTTCCACTAGTGACTACACATAACGACTCTGTTCTCCTTGGCCGATTTAGAACGATAATTTCTTCACATACCCACTTTCACTCATTCTGGGAACATGATAAGCTTGTCACTTGAAAATATAAATTTACATAATAAGAAACTAAAAGGCATAACAAATTACACGACTCTGCGACTTTTACATCGAAGAAAGTACATACACGGATGAAAAAAATAGTGTACAAGATTCATCTGTACAGTATTTCCACTAGCGACTACACATAGCGACTCTGTTCTTCCTTGGCTGATTTAGAACAATAATTTCTTCACATACCCACTTTCACTCATGCTGGGAACATGATCAGCTTGTCACTTGAAAATATAAATTTACATAATAAGAAACTAAAAGGCATGACAAATTACATGACTGCAATTTTTACATCGAGGGAAGTACGAATACCAATGGGAAAAAAATAGTTTACAAGATATGTCTGTACAGCATTTCCACTAGCGATTACACATAACGACTCTGTTCTCCTTGGCCGATTTAGATCGATTAATTTCCTCACGTACCCACTTTCACTCATGCTGGGAAGCTTGTCACTTGAAAATATAAATTTACATAAGAAGAAACTAAAAGGCATAACAAATTACACGACTCTATGACTTTTACATCGAGGAAAGTACATACACGGATGAAAAAAATAGTTTACAAGATACATCTGTACAGCATTTCCACTAGCGACTACACATAACGTCTCTGTTCTTCCTTGGCCGATTTAGAACGATTAATTTCCTCATGTACCCACTTTTAATACTCGTTCGACGATCTTCTTTCGCTTTTTATGTTCACAATGAAAAATGAGAGCAAAACTTGCACAGTGAGGCGTAATGCAGGCTTATTGCTGTTGGTATAAAGGAGCCTCAACAGCGTGTCTTCACAATTTGGTATGGGATTTGTAAAAGCAGTGCCAATATCTGTATTGCGCCATCTGTTGGAATGATACATGCAAAGCATTTTTATTACTAAAACTGTTTGATGTGCCATCTTTTGGAATGACCGAGACATAGCAACTGGCTGGACACACAGACACTTACACTTCTATTAAGGTAGAAATGTAATATACTTTTAAAATGAATTTTTTATTCAGACTTGAAAAAAATGATACATTGCACATAATAATTTTAAGGATAATTATTACTTACAAAAAGTAGTCACTTGCTGATCCTGTGAAGGTGTGTCATGGTGACATGACCAGCAGACATCTGCTAACACAGACTCGCTCCACTTTCCAGCATGGTGGATCCTCTCCTCTCTTTCGTTTTTAAGAGACCACTGCGTGTTCCCAGGGGGAGAAAATCCAAATGAGGGTGCAGGAAATGGATTTTTAAAGACAAAGTAGAAAGAGTAGAAGCTCCTCATTTAGATCTTTGGGAGTTTTCTGCCTTTTGTATTCCCAAGAAAGTTGCGATTTTTATTTATTTATGTATTTTCGAAAAAGGAAGGCTGTGTACCCTTTTACCGTTTTCCTTATCTGTTACCTGCTCAAGACAATGGAGGGATCAACCCACACTTTGCACATTTCTGTCCAATCCATGTATGGCTACAACTTAGTCTCTTCTATACAATAAAAAGGCATCCTTTTAATTTTCTAAATATAAATTCTGAAGGAATAAAGAGAGAGAAAAAAAATACTGACTGTTGGCAGAAAATGTGTAGTAAACGCTTGATTGTGGGTTGTTTCCACCTCAGCTAATGTTAAGAATGAGGACGACTGCCATACTTCATCTCAAAGTCATATTCTGAGGGTGAAAATACGTAAAGGCCTAAAACAAATGTGACTTATTTATTTTGTTTTTACAGAAATGTACATTTTTATTTCAAAATCCATTATCTCGTGATAGCAGGCTGTGATATTCGCTCCAATGACAGAAATGGATTCATTACACATAAATCTGTAAAGTATAAGTTTTTTTTAGTTTTGCATGGGAGTATTTTGGTGCAGACCGAAGTTATTTGCTTTTTTTTTTCTTTATCTTGCTTTTATTTTTATCTTCCTTTTTATATATAAACAACGCACACAGAAAAAGACCACCTTATTAAAAAAAAATGCCACTTGGATGAACTCATCTTGACGTTTTTACTTCAAACAGAGGGCGTTAATGCCAGCCACACACCAGGCTCGACTTTGAAAATGCTTTACTGTAGGAGCTAAAGTTTGCCAGTTGCATAAATACCTGAGGGGTATAACCTTTATCTCAGAAGTACGAAAGTATTCAAAAACAAATGTTTGGGTTAGGAAGAAAAAAAAAATGTAAAAGCAAGCAAAATCTCTTATCAGCCGAGGGCAGAAGTGAGAGAAAATATGAGGATGTGCCAAGTGTGTGGAACGTGGCGGGCAAGAGCCCACTAGAAAGCAAGGAAAGACGCGGCCCACTTCCTGCACAAATGAAACGGCTGACGGTGTGTGGGGGGGCTTCACGCAGCTGACTTGACAGTTTAGGATGGTTTGAAAATAGGTGCCAAGTCCGACTGCATTTGCATAATACATTTTTGACAAAATGAACACGCAAAGACTTTCTGTAGAAGATGTAAATGATTCTTCCCTTCATATCCTTGTTGAAAATGTCACAGGTGCTCTGACAGAAACAAGCCGGCCCTTCATTTTAATATGCTGCTCTGCATCGAATTTGCTCGATAAAATGTCGTCGCCGGTGAAACTTCTGCCCTTCTCGTTCTCGCCTCATCTGTAAGTGCTGTAAAACATGGCCTCCTTCTTGCCCCTCACTAGGAACCCATGTGGACGATGTCCTATATAAATGTGTACCCTGAATTATCTTCTCAACACGAAAGATTGTTGCTTCCATATTCCTTATTATCGACAGTCATTACAGATAATCTTTTCTTTTTATGATTTTATTAAAATCAAATAGCATTCCATACAAATAAAAATACAGACCCCCATGACCTTGTGTTTAGGATATAGCAGGTTGGAAAATGACTGATGGACAAATAAAAATAACTCAAGTTTTATATAAAAAAAAAAGGTTTGAAACAACCTGAGAAAGAGAGCTAGGCCAGCAGAGTAAAACTTAAAACTAGTTAAAATAAGTAAATCGATAAATTAATAAATAAATAAAGACAAATGGAATAAAAGAGGGAGAGAACCTGCTTCCTCAGTGCTTTAAATGCTTATTCCAAAATGCTATTGATCACATCCTGCCAGGTTTTGAACAAGTTCTGCGAATTTGATTTCTTTTCCAGTTTCAAATCATATAAAACATCAGCTGCCCACTGACTTAGACTAGGTGAGTTGGGATTCTTCCAGTTGACCAAGATTAGTCTACGTGACAATAGTGTAGTAAAGACAATGCCAAATATTCTAATATTCTGGCGTTCGCACACCTGGTTTGGAGAGTCCGGTGGTTCTCGGCCTACGTCCAGACTACTACGGATTTGGGTTCATTTTATTATCTCATTGAGTTTTATCTAACAGTTTTGAGTACTGAAATACCAGGAAATGATGAGCAAAATCCACTGTTCGGTGTTATTTATTTAATTTGCAGGCAAATGTGCATCAATTTATGTGATCCAGAACTTGTTTTTGGGGTTTTTAGAGCCCTTTAATGCATTTCTGGAATTTTATTTTTTGCTACTCCACTGCATATTATTTTTCGGACGGCTGTTATTAGGATTAGGGTTGTGCGGTATACCGGTACTGGAAAAGAACTGATAAAGCCCTAATTTTAAAACAGTACAGTAATCAGCATTTTGAGATTTTCAGTACTAGAAATAAATGTCAACCTTCCTCTCAGTGCATCCTGTCCCATTCCGAAAACACTTGAGAAAATCCGTTCTGTAGACTTAACGAAATTAAACCGCAAGCTTTGATGTGATCAGGTCTTCACGGGACAACCTCAACCCCCCCCAAAAACACGATCGGGACTTCACGAGGGATTATATTGGTATTAGGATTAGGGTTGTGCGGTATACTGATACTGAAAAGAACCGATAAGACGCATATTTTAAAACGGTACAGTAACCAGCATTTTGAGATTTTCAGTACTAGAAATAAATATCAACCCCCCAAAAACACAATCGGGACTTCACGAGGGATTATATTGGGATTAGGATTAGGGTTGTGCGGTATACTGATACTGAAAAGAACCGATAAGACTCATATTTTAAAACGGTACAGTAACCAGCATTTTGAGATTTTCAGTACTAGAAATAAATGTCAACCCCCCAAAAACACAATCAGGACTTCACAAGGGATTATATTGGTTTGACGGCCACCTCGCTGCAAAACAAATGCACATGCAAAAACTAGACACAAAATCTTTAAACGGGACTTGTTTTACTCTTATTTAGCAAAAAAAATTCTGCCAATGTGGTAAGCAAAATTTACTCAAAGATTTCCTGGGGTGGCAGCAGTATTGAAACGAAAGGTATAAGCTAGGCAGTATAAACCACTAGGAGACCAAGAGCCTGAGAAACAAGCTCAATACGCAAAACCAAAATTGTAGTTGAAGGGAGTAGCAAGAGAAACGACAACTAGAATATGCACGAAAATGGAGACAAAACATAACACTGAAAGAAGATTATGAAAGCAGGGATCAAAATGATGCAGAATAATAACAGACTAGAGACTTCCAGGACAAACCAGGAAGTTCATGATGCTGATATTATGCCGGCCCACTGATGACATCATGTGTCCCACCCTCCTAGTTGTCCTGCCCAACCACAGCAAGCAATTGTCAAAAAATTTACAGGAATGTCTCGGCCTGTTCGCCAACATGTTCAACTCACACAAACCAACGAGCAACAGTACCGTTTAAAGCCCGGGGAATAGATGACACCACAGTCGGTATTCTGTCCTTCAGGTCATTGATATTATGAAGTTTCCTGCTGTACACATGCACTTCTTCACCATACCCTATAACCAGAAATCACAGGGTGTCAAATCAGGGGAGTGTGGAGGCCATGGCTCTGGTCCACCATGACCTATCAAGGTGTGGTCGACATAAAAAAAATCCATTCATTTTGACTCGCCCTGTATTTATGAGGAAGTGCCCGGAGAAAAGACGAGAAGCAAAATAACATACCAAAGGTCAAAACCTGAAACACTGAATTTCAATTTTGTTTTAAAGTACAGATCAAAAGACTTGTCTTTAAATATTCACAAAAGAAAGCTGCGAGAGGTGACCTTTATATTGTCATGCTGTCAATCTGGGGAGGCATTACCATTGGATCAGCAATGCGAAATTCTCAAAATGGCAGCACCTGTTGGAAAAACCAAAATGCCGTTGAAAATGACATTAAAAAAATGATATCTTTTTAAATGAGGTGTCCAAATGGAGAAAAAAAAAATGTCAGAAATAGATTCTCTGGGTCAGAAAGCCCCACAGAAGATGTATAGCTCATCTTTAAAGCTTCGGGAAAGCTTAAGAAAAATGCTGATTTAGGGTGTACTCACACTGGCAATTTGTTCCGTGTCCGAACATGTTTGTCTGCATGTAACCCCAAACAAAGTCTAGTTCCTTTCACTAATGTGATTGCTCCGTACCGTGCCCAGGCCTGCTTGGAAGAGGTGGTCCCGAACACGGTTCAGTAGCATTCGGGAACAGTGTGATCGCTAAACATACTGATCATGGAAAACAGACATAACGTCAATGGTGCGACAAGTCAGATAAAGCAATTCTCAAATCATTTGATAACCTTTGAGTTAAAGACAGGTTTTTATTTTCACCTTACACATGAACGTGAATTGTAGTTGGCAAGAAAAGCTGAAAATTCCTCCCTTAGCATCATTTGTCATCGTAAAAACCTCCTCGGACATGCAGCACAATTAACGGTGAAACGCTGTGCTGCACCCTCGATAAATCTGTAAGTGGGTAGAGCATCATCCTGCCCTACACGACTCCAAAATGACCACAACATAAGTCAAATCATTTTGACATTTATGTTGTCGCTCCATGTCCGGATTTCATTTTTGCTTTACACGAAGTCACGTGGTCGTGACGTTAAGCGGGGAAGGGGTAGGGAGGGGAGACAATTGCGCTTGGGCACGGTACGGTACAAACGTGCCTAGTGTGACTTCACCTTAAAGAAGGCAAGACGTTAACTAAAAGTAACTTTCTCAATACTTGTTTTATTCAATAATAAAATTAATGGGAACTGGTCACTCGTTAATGATAAACCCCTGAACACACACACATAACAATATATATTATGACAGCAGCAGCTTCAGGCTCCATATTTTCCTCGCTTGTCTGTCCAAATCTGTTTCATCAATGGCTGTGTACCTACCAAGGTTTCAAACAAATGATGCCCTGCATGAAAGAGTGCAGAATGTGTGACGCACTTCTTTACACAAAGAGCGATAGTCACTTGGAATAACCGACCAAGCAGTGGGGTAGGCAGTAAGACTTTAGGGACTTTCAAAACTCGACTTGATGTTTTTTTGGAAGAAATAAGTGGATAGGACTGGCGAGCTTTGTTGGGCTGAATGGCCTGTTCTCATCTAGAATGTTCTAATTGGTGTGGTAGAAAGAATGACAGAGGATGGTGTTTTTTTAAGGGAGTAAAAGTACCGTATATACTCTTGAAACCCGAAAAATCAATCATAAAATTAAACCCCGACTTATACGCCCGTTCAAAAATGCGACACTTAATTTTTTTCTTGTTTTACATCGTCTTGCTTCCTCCAATCTCTCATCAGTTTCTCAGACACGTGCAACGAATTTTGTTGCAGCGGCAGAGTTACCAATTTCTTTCGTCACTTCAACGACTTTTAATTTCAAACCAGCTTCATATTTTCTTCTGATCGAACGCTCCATCGTAGATAAGGGATGCTCTTACGATAACTGTGTATGAGGGTGTGAGATACAAAAAACACAAAACAATGCAAACGTTGCTTCAGATTAGTTTGGGTATTACAGTGTGGTCACGTAGAAATAAAAAGGCCGTGCGCTCCGTGGTTAATCTCTCAGGAGGGCGTTGGCATATCATAATCTCTTGTGCCAATAGTGTGAGTTTTCCACATTCGACTTACAGTATACGACCAACATTATAAAATACTGGAAATTATACGGTAAAATCAAGCTCTGACTTATCTGCGGGAGAACTTATCTGTGAGTATATACTGTAATCAGTAATTTTTGCAGTTAAGTTTTTCAAGCCCATAATATGATGAGGTAGTTGTGAGTTGGGATTCACAGCAATTTATTATAAACCAATAACGGCATACTGCACGATAACTTGCAGGAATACAGTTGATTTATAGTTTTCATCCTCTTTCTCTGTACGTTTAGCATTCATTCGCTCAGAGGTTGATGTGCTTGCTGCTTCGTGAGCAGCTCTTCTTTTATCCATTCTAGCGGCCCGCTTCTTCTCTTAATCCGTCGGCATCTTTTCAAGTTAAAACTGATTCACTTAAGCTGGCACTTAAGTCTTCAATCTGCCTCAAGAATGATTTAAGATATGAAGAGGTAGGGGAAGTGACCGCGAAGGTGATAGGGAATGAGAACGATGTCCGTACGCATGCGCCGTTGCTGTGCGCTGCCGAGAGTTGATTCTACAATAAAATTAAAATAAAAAGTGTAATAAAAATCATCACCCTGAAAGCGGACAGTAGACGTCACGTAGTATATGTGTACCAAATTTCAGGTCAATAGGTCAAATGATTTGCGAGCTACAGGTGATTTAAAATCCTAGACAGACAAACGAACAGCCACGGTAGCGAATTATAGAAGAAGATACATTTTGAATGGTTTAAAATCCCCTTTATCATCTTAGTGAGTGGCAGCTTTTCCAGCAGCTCCTTGTACAACTTTATCTTTATCTTTCTACCTTTTTCTCTAGTTTTTATCAGTATGCTGCTAGAGTACGTATGTGAATTTCCCCTTGGAGATTAATTATCTATCTATCTCAGTTATCCTGCCTACTATACTAAAATTCAAGTCTATCTGTCTCGGTTA
>JANRMT010049829.1:15459551-15499045 GCA_026402145.1 Polypterus bichir lapradei
AATTCAAGTCTATCTGTCTCGGTTATCCTGCCTACTATACTAAAATTAAAGTCTACCTATTTTATCCTACCGACTATACTAAAATTCATCTATTTAACTGCTGCATGGGACCCTGCAGCCATCTCTATGTATCCACAGTTTCCCAAACCCAAGCACCCGCGCTAAAGACAGGATTAAAATAACTGGAGCGACAACAGTTTTTCGGATTAGCCTATGACACATAGTGAAAGATTGTGAGTGATTGGCCTTTTTTTATTGATTCTCAACTAATTAATTCATTCATTTATTTTCTAAATTGGACTCATGCTTCATTAACCCCATTTTAAACTGAAAAACAGGCACAACGTTTTTAAATTTCATCACCAATGTTTCAGTTTTGAACACAATTTCATACAGCAAATTAATATACACAGTACCGCGATTGTGAAGAAACAACTTCTGACTTGAGAAATACCAAACTTTTATCTTTTCTAATTCGATGAACGGTTCTCCTTCCGTTAAGTATTTCGGGAGCCTCTACTAAAAACAATACCATGGAATGAAGCTGTGCAGCCCGATTTAACTTCGCCCCCTCGAGCAGTTGGGGTGGTCCCTAACCCTAACCTCTAATCAGAAAGCACAGTTCCTGTTCACTCCAGTTCAAGCGACAGCGGCTGATTTTCTTAATAATTATTCTGATAACTGCCATTTAGCCAACCCGCTACTAAATGGAGGGCTTGTCAAAACAGAATATAAATCGCGTCCAAGCTGGTGACAGGCAAAGGGGAAATGGGGGGCGACTGTATGCCATCTGGCAGCTCGGTGAGTGGACGGGAAGTTTCTGGTCAAAACCCTCCCTCCGCAACGTAAATTAATTTTTTTTTTCTTGAGCAAGGAAATTTTATTCAGAATTTCACCAAAAAGGGCAATACGTCCAGCACTTTTTAATTTTCTTAAAATACTTTTGCACAGAAACTGTTTTCGTTTCTTACAAAAAGTGCAAGATCTGTGTTTTTTTTTTTTTTTTGCTTAATTTTGTTTTCAATTGTTTGCACTCTTAGAATCCTTAACCTTTTTTTTTATTATTTTTTTGTTAGTAAATTTCAAAAACCTGGACTTAAAAATCCAGCACATGCTACTGATTCTTTATTAAGGTCTAATTTATTGAAATGTCGTGTTTTTATTTTATTATTTATTTTTGTGGAAGAATGGTGGGGAGTGGAGCAGGAGGGATGTGAACCTGCTGCTGTCAACTCATCTCAGGCTGGGATCAATGAAACAGGAAATCCCATTCCATAACTTGGATGTGGTGGCTGCTGTTTGGCTTCGGAAATATCATTTCCTCCTTTCTCCTCCACCATCACAGGAAGGAAATGTTTAACTAAAAAACAAAAATCACTGTAATGTTTATTTGTATCTTTATTTTCTGTCTTTAACAATGGTGTAAATACTCCCTAATACTATGGGTCTGTACATGACTTCTTGTATGTTAACTCGTAAAAATCAGATCTAAGGAAAATAAAGAGAATCTAATTAATATAAAATGTGACTCTGTGTAACTTTATTTAATTGGGTATGCCTTAGAGCAGGGGTGTCGAACTCTAGTCCTGGAGGATCACCGTGGCTGCAGGTTTTCATTCTAAATGAGTGACGTGTTTTTTGTTGCTAATTAAGTTCTTTTGAACTCATTTGAATTGACTTTCTCTTGAAGAGAACGGCACGGTGGCGCGGTGGGTAGCGCTGCTGCCTTGCAGTTAGGAGACCTGGGTTCGCTTCCCGGGTCCTCCCTGCGTGGAGTTTGCACGTTCTCCCCATGTCTGCGTGGGTTTCCTCCCATAGTCCAAAGACATGTGGATTGGCGATCCTAAATTGTCCCTAATGTGTGCTTGGTGTGTGTGTCCTACTGTGGGCTGGCACCCTGCCCGGGGTTTGTTTCCTGCCTTGTGCCCTGTGTTGGCTGGGATTGGCTCCAGCAGACCCCTGTGACCCTGTAGTTAGGATATAGCAGGTTGGATGATGGATGGATGGATGTTCTTGAAGACTCAGACCCCTTAATTGTTTCTTTTTCCTTAATAATGAGATACAAAATGAGCCAAAACAACTGGTGTCCATCACACAATATCTGAAAATAAAAAAAGGTGAAGGTCTCAGAAATGTTAATCTTCTCAGATCCCCAAAACATTTGATCAGTGTTCTTAGAAAACAGAAAATCAACAATTTTGGAAATGTCTGCTAATGCACCACGAGAGCAGCAACAAGCCATGAAATTAAAGAACGGGTTTAATTAACGACAAGAATCGGCGCCTCATTAAGCAGCTGGTTGGAGTCTGAGGCCCTGACTTAGCTGGTCTTCTGTTGGCTCCCTCACTTCACATTTCATTTCTGTTTGGGTGTCATTTAAGGAAAGAAATGACGCAGTTCACAGGAAGGATGAAGAAATTCTATATTTATGTATCTAGATTGCACAATACCATACATTGCATCAATTTTCATATTGCTTACTACAAGTCAATATTGCTGCTACTTTGTCTTGTCTTTGCACAATGTCTTGTTTGTGTTTTAATTCTATTTTTAATTTATTATTTGCACTTCATGTTGTTTCACTGTGGACCCTGAGCTTCACAATTCTGTCTATCTGTATACTTGTATATGGTTGAGATGACAAAGTTCGCTTTGACTTTGACATTCAGGGGAACAAATCTTAAAGTAATTCTATTAAAATGAATTCACAAGAAGTTAATTAGCAGCACAAACAGGGTACTCATTTAAAAAGGGTTAAAATGAAAACCTGCAGCCAAGGTGGTCCTCCAGGACTGAACTTGGCGGCCCCTGCCTTAGAGCACGGGTGTCGAACTCCGGTCCTGGAGGGCCGCCGTGGCTGCAGGTTTTCATTCTAACCATCTTCTTCATTAGTGACCAGTTTTTACTGCTAATTAACTACTTTTGCCTTCATTTTAGTTGACTTTCTTAATTAGCAGCCAAACAATAATGAGACACGAAATGAGCCGCCACATGACCAGCTCACCTGTGCCCATCACACAATACTTGGAAAGGTGAAGCTCTCTGTAAGGTTGATCTCTCAGGTCAACAAAACATTTGAACAGAAAAATCAACAGTTTTGGAAATGTCTGTTGTGGCAGAATGAGAGCAGCAACAAGCCATGGAATTAAACAACGGCTTTAACAGCAAGAATCAACTTCTCGTTAAGAGATTGGTTGGAGTGAAACTGGTTGGAGTTTAAAATCCCAGTTTAGCTGCTAATCTGTTGGCTCACTTCATGTCTCATTCCCATTTGGCTGTCATCTAATGAAGAAACGAATCAAATCAGAGTACTGAGTCCTTAAAAACAGGGCTATTAACATGAAGGGTAAAGGAGTTAATTAGCAGCGAAAACTGATCACTGATTAGGAAAAGGGATGGAATGAAAACCTGCAGCCGCTGCGGCCCTCCAGGACCTGAGTTGGGCACCCCTGCCTTAGAGATTGGACCCATCTGGCTCCTTTCAGGTATCTGTGGATGGAGAGATGATGAAAAATTCAAGCCAATATCCAGAATAACTACAAAGATTAACATGGATGACAAGGGGAGTAGTCGGCAGGATTTAAGTGTTCAGGTAGGACGACTCCTGATAACCTAAAGAAAAACTGAACAAAAAAAAAAAAAAAAAAAAAAAGTTTGATTCTCTTTGCCAAGGGGACCCCCAGACCACCCCATTAAAGGGTCAGGTAAGTGTAGAGCTGCCAAGTCTCTTTCTCTGGAGATGAGGCCATTTGAGTTGAAAAATGAGGAATTTTGAGGACACCTGGGCAGAGTGGTGGCTCTGAGGCCAGGGATTTGTACTGGCAATCGGAAGGTTGCTGGTTCGAATCCCGTTAATGCCAAAAGGGACTCTACTTCATTGGGCCTTTGAGCAAGGCCCTTAACTTGCAATTTCTCCATTCTGGGTATGACGTTAATCTCCATCCAGCCCTGCAAGTAGGCCTTCTAACCTGTAGGGAAAATCCTGGGGGTTGGTGGCAGAATTGGCACTCCAGCCACCATTAAAAAAAACCTCCCACCGCTCCATTCCATTTGAACGTGTGTGGGGCTGAGGCAGCACTCGAGTCCTAACCTGGGATCTTGAGTTGGTTTGTCATGAGGCGAGTGCGGCAATACGCTCTATCAGTGCGTGCTCCTTACCTTGTCTTTCTCTTTGCCTATGACGCCATAATCCGCCTTTTATACTGTTTTACGGTTTTATAAATTGATATAAACCTTTAATAGCAGTTTATAATTATTATAATTCTTTGCATTTATATAGCGCTTTTCTCACTACTCAAAGCACTCAGCAATTGCAGGTTAAGGCCCAACAGAGCAGAGTCCCTTTTGACATTAACGGGATTTGAACCAGCAACCTTCCGATTGCCAGTGCAGATCCCTAGCCTCGGAGCCACCACTCCGTTCTGTCACTATCACTATACTGTAAATGATATGATGGCCACAATCACAGCTTCTGGCAAACTAATAAGCCATTAAATATTTTGAATATGTCAGGCCTCTTAAATTAACAGGCAATCCCAATAAGAATGGAAGGAATAAAGTCTAACTGTCGTAAACCTGTAAAAAAAATGATACATATTATACAAAAGTTCGCTGACGACACTGCTATCGTGGGCTGCATCAGGAGTGGGCAGGAGGAGGAGTATAGGAAGCTAATCAAGGACCACTGAATACCACCATTAGATAGCTTGGACAGAAGCAGTGGTGCTGTAAGAATTATGTTTTTGGACTTCTCTAGCTCCTTCAGCACCATCCAACCTCTGCTCCTTAGGGACAAGCTGACAGAGATGGGAGTAGACTCATACCTGGTGGCATAGATTGTGGACTATCTTACAGACAGACCTCGGTATGTGCGTCTCGGGAACTGCAGGTCTGACATTGTGGTCAGCAGCACAGGTGCGCCGCAGGGGACTGGACTTTCTGCGGTCCTGTTCAGCCAACATACTTCAGACTTCCAATACAACTCAGAGTCCTGCCACGTGCAAAAGGTCACTGACGACACTGCTATGGTGGGCTGCATCAGGAGTGAGCAGGAGGAGGAGTATAGGAACCTAATCAAGGACTTTGTTAAATGGTGCGACTCAAACCACCTACAACTGAACACCAGCAGAACCAAGGAGCTGGTGGTGGATTTTAGGAGGACCAGGCCCCTCGTGGACCTCGTGATCATCAGAGGTGTGTAGCGGTCCGGTGCCG
This sequence comes from Polypterus bichir lapradei, assembly GCA_026402145.1. Taxonomy (NCBI): domain Eukaryota; kingdom Metazoa; phylum Chordata; class Cladistia; order Polypteriformes; family Polypteridae; genus Polypterus; species Polypterus bichir. Next base: position 15,464,766 of record JANRMT010049829.1, read on the forward strand.
CTAAGGTTCACACCGTCAAGATGGCGGTGATTTATTTATTTTTTATAGAGGATCCCAGGGGTGCTCCCAGCCTTAGCCTGCCCCGCACACACTCACAAAAAGAGACAAAATAAATCACACTGGGAAATAACAACAATTAAAGAATATAATGAAATTAAGTAATATAAATGAAAAAATACCACCCCTGTACCCCTACGGTGATACTACATTAAGCACAAAAACACAATTCCACACAGCAAAGTCCATGGAATACCACACTGGATGTAATGAGAGATGACGAGAGTAAGTCCAGAGATCTGTATGTTGTAAGGGAATGAAAAAAACAGTCCTACCAGTAAACACTGTAAGGGTGAAGACAGATGGGTGGTTCAGGAGCGCTCCTATACTTGTGGGAAAGCCGTGAATCCAGAATCAGTACTCTGCACACAGGTAGACAGACGATCCAGACCCCAACAATGAATACAATCCAGAACACAGCGATTAAATATGACTTAATTAACAGAAGGAAGTCCAACAGGTAAACGACACACAAAATACAACAAAAAACACTTTTTTTCCCCTTTGGACACCTGCCCACCTTTTAAACCCCTCTGACTACCTTTGACCCCAACAACTCCTGCAGGGACTGCTGGGAGATGCAGTTTTAATCCATAGTAGCACTGCTACAGGTGACTGTGTGCAGAGAGTGCAGACCTATAAATACCTGGGAGTGCAGCTGGATGATAAATTGGACTGGACTACCAATACTGATGCTCTGTGTAAGAAAGGACAGAGCCGACTATACTTCCTTAGAAGGTTGGCGTCCTTCAACATCTGCAATAAGATGCTGCAGATGTTCTATCAGACGGTTGTGGCGAGTGCCCTCTTCTACGCGGTGGTGTGCTGGGGAGGCAGCATAAAGAAGAGGGACGCCTCATGCCTGGACAAACTGGTGAGGAAGGCAGGCTCTATTGTACGCATGGAGCTGGACAGTTTGACATCTGTGGCAGAGCGACGGGCGCTGAGCAGGCTTCTGTCAGTCATGGAGAATCCACTGCATCCACTGAACAGGATCATCTCCAGACAGAGGAGCAGCTTCAGCGACAGACTGCTGTCACCATCCTGCTCCACTGGCAGACTGAGGAGATCGTTCCTCCACCACACTATGCGACTCTTCAGTTCCACCCGGGGGGTAAACATTAACATTATACAAGATTATAGACTGTTATACCTGCCTGGCACTCTCCACCTTTTATTTTTTAACTTGCACTGCATTTTTATCACTCTTTAATTTAATATTGTTTTTTATCAGTATGCTGCTGCTGGAGTATGTGAATTTCCCCTTGGGATTAATAAAGTATCTATCTAACTAATTCACTTCTAGTAGAATAAAAATAATTTTACTCTTTTCAAATTAGTTTATTTGCATTTATCTACATTCTTTTATATTTTTCCATTTAAGCTATTTTTCTCAGTAAATCTCAAATAATCAAAAACTAGGTTTTTTTGGGAGTTTTTTCGTGTCTTCTTTAGAGTCCAGGCTGGGGGGCTGTAAAAAGGCGAAGCTTGTTAAAGTCCATTGTGGCACTTCTTGTGTGATTTTGGGCTATATAAAAATAAATTGTATATACAGTGATACCTTGAGATACGAGTTTAATTCGTTCCGTGACCGAGCTTGTAAGTCAAAATGCTCGTATCTCAAATTAGTTTTCCCCATTGAAATTAATTGAAATGAGATTAATTCGTGCCAGCCCCCAAAAAACCACCCCATTTTTTTGTTAAATGTTTTCAATGTAAGAAAAATGTATTTATAATGAACAAATATTGTATACAAACAAAATAAAATCTAATACATAAAAGAGAATCTAAAGAAATAAATAGATGTTGGCAAAGCTTTTGCTTTGCTTAACTCAATTTTCTTCTTCACTAGTTTTTTCTTTTTTGCCACGCTTTCATCACTTTCATTCACAGGGCGTTTCAATAGCAACCTGTCCAAGGAGCTTTGTTTAGTCCTCCCCTTTAGAATGTTTCTGAAATGAGTTAGGCAAGTGTCATTAAATAGCGCCGCTGCACGATCAGTTGCAACTGGTGTTTCTTTTCAATATACTCAAGTGTTAAACAGGTGTAGTTAAATAGCGCCACTGCACGATCAGTTGTAACTGGTGTTTCTTTTCAATATAGTCAAGTGTTAAACAGGTGTAGTTAAATAGCGCCGCTGCACGATCAGTTTTAACTTTTTCAGGGTGTTTCTTTTCTTTAAAGTTCAAAACTTTTTCCCACATTGAAAACACTTCCTTTATCTCACTTTAAGAGATAACCTCCTCCACGATACCAATCTCCTGCAGAACCTCCGTATGTTGCCGCGTCTGTAGTTCTGTCAACTCCTCCGTCGTCGGTTCCTCGGAATGCTCTTTGATGGCTCGTATTTCGAATTTTGGCTCGTAACTCAAGGCAAAAAATCGACCTAGTGACGTCTCGTATCTCAAAAAACTCGTACGTTGGGGCACTCGTATCTCAAGGTACCACTGTAATCTGATAAAACAAGGATATTTGCTGTTTACGTGTCTGTGAACTTTCTTTTTGGCATAATGCATATTCCTCAATTTATGAAGATGAAAGACTTATGAAAATGTTAAATTACTTGAAGTGACTTATTACTTGATCAACTGATAACTACAAAGATACTGCATTTATATGACAAAATATTTTAATCAAAGTTTCAGTTAATAGCTGACTCATTCATTTACAATTATAAATCCATTTTGGAACAACGGGTGGTAATATTTTCCATTAAATACAGGGCTATTCAAAATGAGAGAGCAGATTTCAAACTGTATAAGACAGAAACACCCTCCACATATCACTGGACAGAAGAAAAGTTCAAAGTTTAAAAATTCAACTTCAAGAAGATTCAAATGCAAGATGGTGCCCCGCCACATTTCCACTTGGTGGTCCGGCGTTACCTGAACGACACCATTCCAGGACGATGGATTGGAAGAGGTGGACAACAAGATCTTGCTCATCGTCTATGGCCTCCCTGGTCTCCACACTTTACACCCTGCGATTTCTATCTATGGAGGTACAATGAAGAAAGAGTGTTTGTTCCACCTATGCCTGCTAATCTTCAAGATTTGCGACATCGAATTGAGGAAGCTGTGAATTCAGTAACTTAGGGGCCAGCTGACTCATGTGTAGCAAGGAATGGTCTACTGTTTTGATGTTTGTCGCACTACACATGGTGCTCATGTTGAGTGCATGCACCCTCAAGGACCATACGGCCAAACTGTGAACTTTTCTTCTATCCAGTGATGTGTGGAATGTGTTTGTCTTATACAATTTGTTTGAAATAGATTTTTGAAATCTGCTCTTTCATACTTGCCGTTTTTATTTGTGTACCACGCGCCCTCGTGTAAGGCGCGCACCCTAATTTTTACAAAGAAAAATCGCGAAAATCATTTTGCCCTGTGTACGACGCGCATTGTGATTGTATAGGAAGCGTTTAGGGCACGTTTTCCGCGAAATGCCCTTCTGTTTTTGTTGCATGACGAACGTTTTTCTTACGTCGCCAATCTCGAACACATGACTCTGGAACATCGTACTTGCGACCTGCTACCTGATTTCCTATCTTCTCTACTTCCAAAATCACTCTTAGTTTCTCTCCCGCCGTGAAGAAGTGTAAACGCTTGCTACTATCCATGCTGAATGACGACGCCAAACTGATTAAAAAACGAGAGCGTGAGAGTGCGAGCGCATATAGAATTACATTTCCTCGTGTATGACGCGCACCTGATTTTCTAATGCTAATATTCGGGAAAAAATGTGTGCGTGGTACATGGGTAAATACGGTAAATACAACGGACTGTACCTCGATGTATGAAACCTCTTGTTTAACCGAGCTGCTGAAAGAAGAAACGTGAAATTGTAATTTGTGATTTTGCATAAATTCATTTAGTTACAGTTAATTAGGATCACAAATAATTAAGGAAAGGAACAACATTTATAGTGAACTGTCTACTCGCCAAGAAGATAAAGCTGAATTCAAAAGCTGAAGTAAAAAAGCCACGGAGGGAGAATTTGACTATTCTCGTCAATATCTACATTGTCTACTACCGGAAGTGAAGATTCTGGGGAAAAAACAGTGTGCACTACACTACTTCTGCAAATGCTGACTGGTGTATGCCTTTCAAATTTTACCAATGATAAGAATATGGAGATTTTTAAATTTTAGGAGCTAAAATTCTGGACATTTTCAAAATTTTATAAATTCCTCCCAGAAAGTCCAGGGCACATCCGGGAAAATGAGGATGGTTGGCAGCCCTAGGATGGTGTGACAAGACAGGCAAAGAAGTGTGCAGAGTAGCGACCGCCTGTGACAAGGCTCACTTCAAGGAAGATGCTGTTGAGTTCTTAGTAGTGATGAGCGAACCCCATAGAGTTCACGTCATGCGAGTTCAGTGAAATCACCAAAATGTTCAGGAACTTCCTCAAACTCCATAAAGTGCATTGAAGTCAATAAGGAAGGAGGAATGGAATGAGTTATGAATGGCTTTTGAATAGCGCAATGGTCTTTTAAGTGTCCCTAAGGCCTTGAGAAGCGACAATGCTAGACTGATTGCTGGTACTAAAAATGTGACCTGAGCAGTGAGGTGACAGTAGTAACCACTGTGCTGGCCTGCCTTAAACAAGAAAAAAGACGCAGACGGAATGATAACCACAAGCAAAACACAACAACTGGCCACAAACTAGCATAAATAAATAAATAAATAAATAAATAAATAAATAAATAAATAAAATAAAAGTATAGATCATTGACTCCCTGAGTTCCAAATGTGATGCACACACAACACAATACAATAGCCTGCGACTGGCTCCTTCTTTTGTTTGAAGTTGTGACTTGGCACGGTGAGAGAATTGTTTCTGATCTATCTGTGCAGGTACTTTGCACTTTGTTTCTTCGAACAAGATGAGAGAAATGCCTTGCAAAAAGTTCAAACAAAATCTATTATTTTGTAGGGTTTCATTCTGACTTGAGGAGGACAAGGAGGTCTCCTTTAAGGCTTGTTTTAAATCGTAACTGCAGCACATGGCAAAGTATGTGTGAGGTGCTGCATGAAGACGCCGAGTTAGGGGGGCATCTTATAACACTGTCATGTTTAAATTCGGTGGCATGGTGGCGCAGTGGGTAGCGCTGCTGCCTCGCAGTAAGGAGACCTGGGTTAACTTCCCGGGTCCTCCCTGTGTGGAGTTTGCATGTTCTCCCCGTGTCTGCGTGGGTTTCCTCCCACAGTCCAAAGACATGCAGGTTAGGTGCATTGGCAATCCTAAATTGTGCTTGGTGTGTGTGCCCTGCAGTGGACTGGCACCCTGCCTGGGGTTTGTTTCCTGCCTTGTACTCTGTGCTGGCTCCAGCAGACCCCCCGTGACCCTGTAGTTAGGATATGGCAGGTTGGATAATGGATGGATGGATGGGTAAATGTTGGTGGTGAGGTCAGTTTTGCACACAATACAATAAAGGATTTAACATGATATTTTTCATGAAGATAAAAAGAAATGTAAATACTGTAGGTCTGGTGATTCTAAATTGTCCCTAGTGTGTGCTTGGTGAGTGGCTGTGTGTGCTGGCGCTTGGGGTTTATTGTGCTGGTGCCTTGTGCCCTGTGTTGGCTGGGATTGGCTCTAGCAGACCCCCGTAACCCTGTATTAGGAAATAGCTGGTTGGATAATGGATGGATGTTTAAAGTCACTGAGCTCTTCAGTACGACCCATTCTACTGCCAAAGTTTGGCAATGGAGATTGCATGGCTATGTGCTTCAGTTTATGGGTCTACGTAGAAGAAACACCCAAACTCAATAGTTTGGAAGGGTCTCCACATACACTATATTGTGTAAATTAAAACTAATAAGTAAAATTAAAATATAAAAAGCATAAAAAACTGAAAATACTATTAAAAAATTACTAAATAGAAATTTCAGCATAGTTAGCAAAACAGATTGCAATTTTAGTATAGTTGGCAGGATAGACAGTAATTTTAACATAGTTTGCATGACAGATCGTAATTTTAGTATAGTTGGCAGGATATAAGATTAGATACTTGTCCTCAAGGAGAAATTCAGATGTTTCAAAAGCTCAAATATTATAACAAACCACAACCCCCCTAAGCGAGGGGTGTCCTGGTGGGCCGCAGTGGCTGCAGGTTTTCATTCTAACCATTTTCTTAATTAGTGAGCCATTTTTACTGCTGATTCACTTGTTTTGCCTTCGTTTTAATTGACATGACTCAGCCCCCTTAGTTGTTTCTTTTCACGTAATAGATTCATAGATACTTTATTAATCCCCAAAGGGAAATTTACATAATCCAGCAGCAGCATACTGATAAAAACAATATTAATTAAAGAGTGATAAAAAAAGCAGTGCAAGTTAAAATAATGCAAGGTGGAGAGTGTGAGGTAGGTATAACAGACAATAACTTTGTATAATATTAATGTTTACCCCCCCCCGGGTGGAATGGAAGAGTCACATAGTGTGAGGGATTAACGATCTCCTCAGTCTGTCAGTGGAGCAGGATGGTGACAGCAGTCTGTCGCTGAAGCTGCTCCTCTGTCTGGAGATGATCCTGTTCAGTGGATGCAGTGGATTCTCCATGATTGACAGGAGCCTGCTCAGTGCCTGTCGCTCTGCCACGGATGTCAAACTGATGAGCAGTAATGAACAGCCAAACAATAATGAGACACAAGACAAGCTGCCACATGACCAGCTAACCAAAAAAATAAAGGTGAAGGTCTCGGTCATGTTGGTCTGCTCAGGTCACCAAAACATCTGGACGGTGGTCTTAGAAAAAACAGAATATCTACAGTCTGATGTATCAGAATGAGAGCGGAAACAAGTCACGATATTCAAGAACGGCTTCAATTAACAGCAAGAATTGGCTTAAGAAACTGGTTGGAGTGAAATTGGGTGCAGTCTGATGTCACAATTTAGCTGGTCATCTGTTGACTCATTTCACACCTCATTTAATGAAGAAACAAATCAATTCAGAGGACTGAATCCTTAAAAACAGGGCTATTAAAATGAAGGGTAAAGGAGTTAATTAGCAGTGAAAACTGCCCGCTGATTAGGAAAAGGGTTAGAATGAAAACCTGCAGCCACTGCAGCCCACCAGGACCAGAGTTGGACACCCCTGCCCTAAACACACATCAAGAGCTTCTGGCTTGAACAACAAGAAAGGTGCTGCTGTCAATAAGAGTCCTGTACTTGGCAGTAGATTTGGTCAGATTGGCCCAGTTGTCCCACAGGTTTACATTTAAAGACATTAACATTTGGACAGAGCAGGTCCAGCATGCTGGGTCCTCAACTTGAACATAATGAGAGGACTTTGTTCCTTCCAAATGTCCCCTGGCTAAAGTCACCAGCATTCTCTGGTCAGAATGATTCATCATTAGAGTATTAACCAGGATGATGTGACATATCTCCCTCGGAAGTAACATGGACACGTTCAGTCGGCATTTTTAATCTCTTGATCATACATTTTAGTTTTAGTCGTGATGTACTTACTTACTTTTCCCTTTGCTCATTCACATAGATGTTCAGTCCCCCTCTTGCTTTTTATTCTCCGTCTAATCGTGTGAAATGCAACCTGTCCACCACTAAAACAGCATCTGAAATAAAAAGTTTAAGCCGGTCCTGCGCAGCACCCAAAACGCCAAAGTACCTGAATTTGCCTTGACTCAACTTGAGATGTGATAGTTCGGCCAACTTATTTAAAAGTGATTGGACAGTCGTTGCTCATGGAGGCAGGCCGGATGTGAAACCCTATAACCTTACTTTTATTCTTGCTCTCGATCTTTGCCCTTTTCCGTCCTCAGACATGCTGCTCCTCTTATAAAGTGTAACAGCCCCTTAGGCTATAGTGCTTGCACTGCTAAAAGCTAAAACTTAAAATAAAAAATCTTCAAATTACAACAAAAAACACAGGTATCGGGAATATAAATTTGAATTTCATATTGTAAAGCGTTTTGTCCAATGGGCATTACGGTTCTCCATCCACCTCCCAATCATGCATGAGTCAGGTTAATTAGCGGCTCTGAGCATGACTGTCGGTCACAGTCCGGCAACCCTGTCTAGTGTCACTTCCTGCCTTGGACCTTATGTTACTCGGATAAGTGCCAACTGCACGACCCTGAATGGGTCAAAGTGACTAAAGGCAATTGATAGACCACAAAAGACGGCATCCTGTCTGTCAAACCTGCTCTGAAGTTAGTTACATGCATGCGGTTAAACCTGCTTTTGAGATACCATCTTCATGCTCAGGTAACCTTAGTGCCCTTTAAATGCCACTTAACCTGAGCTTTTTCTAAAGAGTGCATGGCAAAATCTAAAGGACTGTCTCATTAACCATAAATATATTCGAGTGCAGGGCCACCTCAAGTGGAGTTATCTAAGAACGCAGGGCTCAAAACAAAGACATCTTTTTTTTCTGTTTTGTTATCCTGTTTGCTCATTCACCCTGTACCTAAAATGCTTTTCTAGGCCGATTAAGTAAATTAAAACTCGCTGACTTCCTCCTTGCATTTTTATGGGTCTAGCAATCGCAGTCTTGCAAATATTTTGACTCTGGGCTTGGCTATCGCCTGCTCTGCATTGTCAGCCTGCCAGGTTTGTGAAAGGGTTCAGAAACTTTTAAGATTGTGCAAGTATGTCAGACGGAGACTTTTCCTTAGTAAGTAGAACAAAGAAAAAAAGAAACGTATGAAGTTTAATAATGGCTTACATGTTAATATTCTTCTGCGGTGGGCTGGCACCCTGCCCAGGATTTGTTCCTGCCTTGTGCCCTGTGTTGGCAGGGATTGGCTTCAGCAGACCCCCGTGACCCTGTGTTAGGATATTGAGGGTTGGATTATGGATGGTTAATATTCTTTACATGTTCTGTTATTATTCTGGTCTGTTCTCTCAAGACATATAACAAAGGAGTTAAATTAATATCCATTTACATTTATTTATCCAAAGCGACTTACAGCTGAGGTCAAGGTAAATTAGACTAGAATAAGTGTTACAAGACAAGGTTACAAAATGAAACCTCGTGAGGAGCTCAAAACAAAATGCATAATCTACAGCTGTGCTTGAAAGTTTGTGAACCCTTTAGAATTTTCTGAGGAAAAAAGTGAATTTAATCCATTTTGGAATAAGGCTGTAACATAACAAAATGTGGAAAAAGCGATGCGCTGTGAATACTTTCCGGATGCACTGTATATCTATATATACATACAGTGATACCTTGGAATCTAAACTTAATCAGTTCCAGAACCCTATTTGAGTTCCAAGACAATTTTCCCCCTTTCAAATAATAGAAACTGGATTAACCCGTTCTTAGGTCCCACAAACCTGAATGTTCAAAATGATTTTAACAATAAATACACTGGATTTTAAGGTAATCTCTATATATAATCTTCATTTGGATCTTGATCTTTGTTTGTCCGTGAATTAATTAGAAGAAGCAGCACTAGATGGCAATAGAGAGATAGCTAAAACATAGGCATTGCATTAAGAATCTCCTCCAGGCTTATACTACTGAAGACTGTAGTACTCCAGTCACACCTTAAAACACAGACATTCAAACTAAACAAATTGTTGTGCTTTAAATTAAGTAAAGAGATCTTCATTTAGATCTTGATCTTTGTTTGTCCGTGAATTCCACGCATGCGTAGACCACCTTCCAGTTTAGTACGTTGTTGTTACTCACTGATGTCAACAATGTGCCGGAATAACGAAAGGGGTGGTGGACAGTGTTACGCTGGTTAGCTCCTGAGGCCTGGTTAGAGAATGAGATTGCCGAAGATAAAAGGTACGTGCCTACGTAACATATGAATGAAAGACAGACAGTGGGTAAAATGAATGACAACGTAACAGCACGTTCCGGAAATTATTATTCTTACATTGTAGCTGGCGAGTGCTGCGCGTCTCACAGTTGTACCGTGCCTTGCTCACATGTCAGTGAAGTGATCCCTATTTATGCTTTAAAGAGCCTGGATACCTATGTGTCCCCCTTTTATAACTATTGCTCCGTGTATATTGCCTTACTCTTTGGATTGCCACAAAGCAACCTGCGAGACTGGAGAAAGGTTGAGAAGACATCGTGAGAGGAAACGATAGCGTCGTGAAAACGAGACGGACTGTGAACGGACAGAAGCAGAAATGCTCCTACACCACCACAAAATTACTATTCGGACAGTGATTCCGAGTAGGACGTTCCTATCGAATCAATGTCCAAGGGTTTTCTTTTGTAATTTTGTTTCCCTTATAAAAAATCATAATGCTGTGCGACGAAGGGCCCAGTTCACTGACTGGCAGCTGCGTTTAAACAGGGGGCCCTTTACAGACAACTTTAACACGCGCAATGTAGTTGGGCGCACATGGCTAGTAATAATAATATTTGAATAAAAATGTAAATTAATAAAATTAAAAATTGTAGATCTAACAGCTTTCCTCTTACTCTTATTTTCCTCACTACACTTTTTAGGACCCATGGCGAATACACTAAGTTGTTATTATATAAAAAAAAAAAAAATAACACAAAACAGGCACAAACGCATAAAATTAGCAACAAAAAATCACACGAGATGCTTTCACTACAGCTTCTGACAACGAACTGAACATCAAAGTGTATGGGTGGCCCAAGTGCTAGGGAAACGTACACACAAACAACGTGTTGGCCGTTCGGATTCCGGGGCAAAATTTGCTTGAATTTTTCATTCGGATTCCAAGTTGTTCGAGTTGTGGGGCGTTCGGATTCCGGGGGCAACACTGTATATACATACATACATACATACATACATACAGGGTGAATCAAAATAATGTTCACATTTGAATGGCAGAAACAATTTTTTCACAACACATACTTCATATGTGCAAGATGATTTACAGGAATGTCTCAACCTCGTCACCATCATGTTCAACTCACACAAACCGACGAGCAACAGTACCATTTAAAGCCTGGACACACATTTTGCAGGGAACAGATGATAACACAATCCATGTTCTGTCCTTCGGGTCACTGATATTATGAACTTTCCTTCTATACATGCCCTCCTTCACCATACCCCATAACCACAGGGTGTCAAATCAGTGGAATGTGGAGGCCATGGCTATGGTCCACCATGACCTATCCATCGATCTGGAAAGGTGTGGTCAACATAAAAATAATCCATTAGTGTTAACATAATTTTGACTCACCCTGTATATTAAAAATAGCAGCAATAACATAACATAAACATTTAAAAAGTCTTGTAATGCAACTACAGTATGTAAACTTATGCTCTCCTATAAGAATGAGCCAAAAGGCAGATGGGAAATAACTTGCTAGATGTTCTTAAGGTGTCAAGCACAGCCTACAGCTGCCAGTTAAGATTTTAACAGCAATGGCAGAAACCCCACATGGCTTTTCATGCTTATTTTTGCTTTTCTTTTGGGTGTGTAGCCATGCATTTTTGTAGGACACACCCAGCAGTTGAAAAAGATAACATTTTTTTTTCTAATACAAGCACAAAGAGTTTGTACAATTAAACAAGAACCAAAAAATAAATAAATCTATGTATGAATCTGCCTTTTCATCCTGGTAAATATCTGTTTTGCAGGGGAGCTAGAACAGTCTCACAGGGATTGGTGTGCACAGCAGAGAGACAGATTTGTGCTCCTTCCGTCCTCAGGAGCAGAAATGAAGTAGTTTGTTAGGAGGTGGTGAGATAAAAATAAAGAGAGATTTTGAAAACTAGGACCATAAATCAACCTGTAAATTCCTTCCTTTTGGCAGTGTAATTTTTATTGGTTTATATATATATATATATTTTTTTTACATTAGTCAACTCTACCATGATGCACTCCACTCCGATCTAATCCCGTTTTAATTAGTTCAATGCGGAAAAGAAGCCTGGTGGGACTTGCTTTACCAAAAACTTAAATGTCCTTAAAGTGACCTGCCAACCTCCTCCTTAGTTTATGGCAACAGTGTTTAAATGTGGCTGGCTTGCCTCGGTCACACTTTCCATCTTAAACACAAGCAAAAACATCCCCCAGACTGGCATCTTGAGAACCCCCCAGACCATGTCATACATACATGCAATCCACCCAATTGAAAAAGAACTAAATGTACACATGGGAAAGGATAGGACCGGGTGACTTTTACTCTGGCACAACTTCGCCCAGCCACTTTAGATATGGGGGGTTTCCTTGGTCGATGGGTAGACTAATGACCTCTGCCACCTCGTAAGGATGATTAGACCTGGCAAAAGACAAAACAAGAGAAACAAAAAATAAAATGCAGCACATAAGTGTTGCCCCCCCCCCCCCGGACTCAAAACACAATGGCTTCAGAAAGTATTCTGACCACTTTATGTTCTGCACACTTTATTGTGCTGTAGATTTAAGTTTTACTTGATAAACTTGCTACTTTTGCCCCTCAATATACCGTATATTTTATAACTCACGATGACGAATTGGTTTGCAAATTTATTAAAAAATCAAAAAAAAAAAAAAAAATGTATGGACCCTTTGCTGTGGCACTACGGATTTAAAAAAAACCCTTTTGGAGGATTTGGGATCTATCTCAATTCTTTATGCTTTTTAAATTTAAGCACCTTGTAAGAGCCATTTGCTAGTTATTGAAGTAATATTACATGTTTTCTTATATATTAGTGCATAGTCTATGGACAGTTCTTATAATCCCCACAAGCTGAACTAAATTGGTATATCCTAACTACAGTATGTCTTGTCTCTCTGACTACAGATTAGTCTCAGTTAGTGACCTGCCTTGCCGAGGGGGCAGGCATGGAGGGCACACTGTTTTAAACCGGGCCTTTACGTGCCCGACAGACTAACGCAACATGCTCTATTGAATGTGCAGTCCCGTACGTTTACAGCGTACTTTATCTTTAAATATAGAAACAACTGAAGTTTGTCAAGAAAACCTAAGTTTAGAGAAGAGACGTTATATCCAACTTTTTTTGCCTTTTATTCTACGTGTGTAACAACCCCGTTCTTTATTCTTGCGTGGACCGTTTGCTTCGAATTTTTACTAAATCACGAATTTTGCGCTCTGTGTGGGAGAAACTGGACAAACACTCCGCCAAAGAATAAATTTACACAGTTTCCACATTAAACGTGGCAACACAGATGTTCCTGTAGCGGCCCACTTCAACAGCCATATGGACACTGTGAGAGGGACTTTAAAGTCACAGTGCTTATGGGCAACTTCAAAACACAGCAAGAGAGAAAAGAATGGGAAGTTAAACTCATGCTAAAATTTAATACATTACAACATGGCTTGAATAAAGACAACAGTTTTATGGCGAGATACGAGGATTATTTGCATCTCTCAGACTGACATAGATAACCTGACTACAGACCCACATTGTTTTGAAAAACCCATCACAAACTTCAAAGGACTTTGTTGGACAGTGTGAGATATGGCCAGCCTTTCAACCCGGCCAATACCCCCACGCCGCTAGGTGGAGCCCTTCCGGAAGCATGGAGGTGCCCCGAATTCCAGCAGGACATCATGGATATTGGAGTTTTCCTTCACAGCCCTGCTGGATACCATGGGGGCCACAAGGGGACGCTGCATGGAGGCTCAGAGACTTTTATGTGCCCTATATCTTGGAAGTACGTCATGGTCACAGGGACAGAGGAAATTACGTTCTTCCGGGATGAAAAAAGAAGAGTTTTGATCTGACCTGGAAGTGCTAAGAAGTCACATGGACTGAGGGTTCAGAAGCACTTCCGGGTCATGGACTATAAAGGACTATGGGAAATCCCAGACAGACAGGCTGAGTCGGGAGGAAGGGTGGCAACGCGTCTGGGAGAGGAGAATTGGTTATTGATTGTGGATTTATTATTGTTTATGAGAATTGTGGAGTGAAGGGTGCTTTGTGCACTGTATTGTCCAAATTAAGAAAAGTATTGGACTTTTACCTGGTGTCTGGTATCTGGCGTCTAGTCTGAGGGTTCAAGGAGACGACAGCACCCCCTATCTGTCACAACAGTTATCTTATCCAAAGATCTTGACCATACATTGTTCTTCTCTCTCTTGTTAAATAACCCTAGCCTGAAGGAATCTATTAATTTTGTACATTTAAGATTTTTCATTTAAAGATTTACCAATGTTGTTTCTTGTCCTAGAGTGTATATAAACATAGGGAACTCCAGTTTCTGTTTTACATCTCACCTGAAGAAGGGGCCTGAGTTGCCTCGAAAGCTTGCATATTGTAATATGTTTCGTTAGCCAATAAAAGGTGTCATTTTGCTTGGCTTTTCTCTACATTTATAATGGCTAACACGGTACAACACCCTAGTAACACTAAATCTTTTAAAGCAAACTTTTGGACTGAGAGATTTCTTTCGGCACGCGTTTGAACCGTGCTTAATTCTGCCTTACTTACCAGCAGCTAGACACCTTTTAATAAAAACCTTTACATTTTTCCGGCATACCAACAGAACGTTTTTTGAGATGGATCAACAAATGCTACCTTCAGTGCAAGTAATTGCTGGTTACTACATTTCACACACATAAGCTCTTTCTGTGATACCAGGGTGCAAAGCAAACTTAAAAATGATGATAGTTTAACTAAGATTAAAGTGGCAGTTAGAAAGAAATTCAGATTTATGTACATTTTACAAGTGCCAGTGAGGGCAAGATATTTTTAAATTAAACCAGCAGACCCCCGTGACCCTGTGTTAGGATAGAGCGGGTTGGAAAATGACTGACTGACTGACTTTAGAACACTTCACGTGGTAAATGCTTATACTGTATACCATGTTTGTGAATAAATAACTTTGACTTGGAAAAAGCCAAACTTATCCTTTGCGCTGCCAATACTTTGATCCTAAAAATACAAAAACAAATGTGTTACAGAGATTATGATTTGTAAGTAATTTGGGATAAAAGTATCAGCAAAACTAATCCTTAATAGTGCTCTTAGTACTGACAAATGAAAGCTACACCGTTGAGAACGTAACCTAATGCTGCAGCACTGTTTCAATTGAAAAATCACATTACCTTTACAGCACATTTTATCAAGAGCATACAGTGCCCTCCGTAACCCATTTTTCCTTGATTGCTCCCTCTGCTCCACAAATCAAGCAAATCAGACATTGTGATCAAAGTGCACATCGCAGGCTTTGATTTAAGGGGATCTGCATACATTTCGGTCACAGGACACTTTTTCTATATGGTCCACCATTTCAGGGACACAGCAATGGCAGGTCTATTAAAGCCGTTATATTTAGGACTTTGTCGCACATCTCTGCCATGCAATGACTGTTTGGAGTCTGCGGTTCAGCAGGTGCTGAGGATCTTCTCTGGTGATGCTCTGCCAAGCCTCTAATGCAGCCACCTTCAGCCCCTGTTGGCTTTGGGGGCTAATCTCCGCTTATGTTTTCTCTTCAGCATATGGAAAGGCTGCTCAGCTGGATTTAAACTGGGTGACTGGCTTCATCATTCAAGAATTTTCCATTTTTTAACTTTGATAAAACTCTTGTGTGGCCTCAGCAGTATGTTAGGGTCGTTACCTTGTTGTGGGATGAGGTGGCGTCCAGTGAGTTTGGAGGCATTTACTGGAATTTGAGCAGATCCCAGCAGCTCTACACCTCGGAATTCATTGTGCCACTGCCATCAGCAGTTACATCATCAATAAAGAAAAGTATGCAGCCATAATACCCCCAGCAGCGTGTTTAACAGATGAGGTGGTCTGCTTTGGATCTTGGGCAGTTCCTTCTCATCTCCACTATTTGCTCTTGCCATCACTCTATCCATAAGACCTTTTTCCAGAATTCCGCAGGCTTTTTTAGTTTTTTTTTCCAAACTGTAATCTGGTCATCCTTCTTTTGTGGCTAACTAGTGGTTTGCATCTTACAGGGTGGCCTCTGCAAGTCTTCTGCTGATAGTCGTCTCTGACACGTCCACATCAGCCCCCTAAAGACTGTTTCTGGTCTGTTGGACAGGCGTTTGAAGCTTTTTCTTTACCATTGTGAGGAATTTGTCTGTCATCAGCAGTGGTGGTCTTCCTTGGTCTACCAGTCCCTTTGTGATTAGTGAACTCACCAGTGTGTTCTTTCTTCTTCATGATATTCCATATAGTTGATTTATGTCATCCTAAAGTTTTATTGATGTCTCAGATTGTTTAATTCTTGTTCTTCAGCATAATGGCTTCTTTGACTTTCATTGGCACAGCTGTTGTCCTCATGTTGAACAATGGCAACTACAGACTCCAAAGGTATAAGCAAGCCGAGGTATCTTATGAAGCCATGAAAACCACCTGAGGAGTCACAAGTACCTGTGACACAACAGGTGTTCTGAAATGCGGGGGACCAAATACAAAATGTGTTGTGTGACCAAAATATATGTAAATCCCCTTAAATTAAAAATCTGCAATGTGCACTTTAGTCACGTCTGCAGGGCCGGATTTTCCTATAGGCTAACTAGGCTTCAGCCTAGGGCCTCAAGATCAAGAGGGGCCTACATTCAAATTGTTAGCAATTTGAACAAACTTAAAAATGGGAGGTGAAAGGGCCTCATAAGTGGAATAGCCTAGGGCAGTGGTGGCGAACCTATGGCACGCGTGCCAAAGGGGGCACTCAGAGCCCTCTTTGTGGGCACGCGCGCCTTCAACCCAGCACAGAGTTCGTTACTATAAAGCCAGAGGGATGCGGGACCGGGCTGCTCCCCTCCCAGCTCCCCCTGCGCCGGTGGACTTTTATCACATCACCCTCCCCTCTGCCCAGCAGCCCAATGGGAGTGCTTCCACCCTCTCCTGTCTGGGGTAAGGCGGGCGGCTCACATGCGGCGTGAGGGTGCGGCACGGACTGCAGCCTGTTGAGTCTGTGATTCCAGTGGTGGGGTTGGAGGGGATGTGGTATAGCGGGTCCACAGCTCAAAATTGAAAAGGCCAGTTTTAATAGATAATCGCCGCACTCGCGGCTTAAAGGGGGTTATGGTAGAGTGGTCGAAGCGGTTTCCGGGAGCTTTGTAATGCGGGCGGTCCTCGCTTAAGCGCACAGGTGAGGAGTCGTCCCAATCTGTAATTGTTGCCGGGAGATGCTAATCGCCACACCTGATCCACGAACCCGTAATATAGAAGAGAAACGTGAGGTGGATGGAAAGGGGATAAAGAAAGAGAGAGAGAGAGCGCGCACACGGGAAAGGGAATGGAAATGGAAACGGGGGTTAATGGGAAAGACCTGCGTGAAACACTTGAGAATATAGAAGGGATGACAAAGGACAGCACAGTTACTTCTGAAAATAGAATCCTTAAAGTGTGGAATTCTCTGCCAAATAATTTTAAGTAAATGAGGGCACTTGGGATTGCTTTCCTTACTTTGTTTGGAACATCTTATGGTTGTGAGCAGCTGTTTTCATGCTTTGAATTATATCAGCGTTTCTCAACCTTTAAGTACTTGCGACCCAAGTTTTCATAACAGTTTTAAATGCGACCCCCAAACGTTTTTTTGAAACCCTAATAAAATGTATTCCTATATTTTTTGCTGCCAATACACCGCTACAAGTTTAAAATTTCCCTACGAATACCGAACTTACGCCACATATGGCAACATTCGTGCCCCCTTTTTTGTTACTTTGCGCGGCCCACAGTTTGAGAACCGCTGAATTCTATCAAATCTGACACCAGAAACAGACTAACAGATGACCTGAGTGCTGCATGTGTTGCTCTCAAACTTACAAAGTGTGAGCCAAGGTTAGACAAATTATCAGCATGCATACAACAGCAAAAATCACATTAATTGTTCAAAACCATACCGAATGCAGACTTTTACCTTTCAATAAAAAGTTGTTTGTATCATTGAAAGCTCTGTTATTATGTTTTTCTTTTAAGACAAAAGATGTTAATGTATGAGTTGTTTTCAGGTTAAACCTGTCAGTATTCAGGTTAAATTGCCGTGTTGGCACTTTGTGATAAATAAGTGAGTTTTAGGTTGCAGTTTGGGCACTCGGTTTCTAAAAGGTTCGCCATCACTGGCCTAGGGCCTCTTTTCATCTAAATCCGGCCCTGCACGTCTGACATGTATGATTTGTCATTTTTATCTGTAGAGTAATGGGGTAAATCAATGAAAAATGGGTCTTTGTCCCAAACCTTATGAAGGGCACTGTAACCTGCTGGAAATGCAAGCACACATTGTATTAAGTTGGATAAAACGGGGTGCAGAGCAAAATACAAATAAAACAACCCACAGACTGTCTAAGTTACCAGTAAGCCTACGGGCCTATCCTGACATATCATACTACCTGTCATGTGAGCAGAAACACAAATTTAAAGGCGATGAAATGGGAGTGGGAGTGAGATAGACCAAGTATACATTTAAATGAGGGGAAAAGAATTTCAGTGTCAGTGCCAGATGCATCGACGCTGCTTACCGGATGTATTCGGCCAGTGCCGACACCTTGGAAGTTCTTGTTTTAATCATCTGCAAAAAACATCAGAAAAGTGATAAGGTTTACAAATAGTGAAGTTGTATAACCAAAAAAAATTGAAGGCTTACTAAAAAAGTAAAGACATCTCTGTACAGCAAGAGTCAGCCAGAAGGTTAGGAAGGCATGGAAAGAAGTGAACTTCAGGAAAGTCTTTATGCTAGGACAGGAAAGTGAGGTTCGGACCAGGGCTGTGGAGTCGGTAGATAAATCCTTCGACTCCAACTCCGACTCCTTAGTTTCTGGTACTTCGCACTCCGACTCCCCAACTTCGGCTCGTCTGTATTTAATATGCTAATGTATTTTCCAAGTTGATTAAAGGAAGGTAACATACAAGTCATTTAACCACAGAACTACTGGCTAGGAAGCTGACTCTCTACCGTATTGGCCAGTTTAAACAAAAGACAAGAACCCCTGAACACACATCAGGCCATAGCACACACCTCCACCTACATCATTACACTTGTTTACACTCAAATGAATTTGTTAAACACATTATATCTGAAATAAAATGAAAACACTTTTTGAAATGTACCATAATCCAGATTACAATATGTGAATGTCAGGTTGTATAATAGCTCAGCTGAACTTCACGCTAGTAGTAACACAACTATGCACTGGGCTTTATTCTTACATCAGAGAAGTACTTAATTATGACTATTGTTTGTGAAATGGGAAATTTGAACTTGCTGTATTTTTTTCATTAGAATTTAAATTTATTAGGAGTCGGTACATTTTTGTCGACCCCGACTCCAGGTACCCAAAATTGTCTCCGACTCCAACTCCACAGCCCTGGTTAGGACCCTCATCAAGTTCTCATTGTCAAAGGAAGTTAATTAAACACTGAAAACTCTCAGCACTGGCTCCCATCAGGCACAAACTGGTGTGAGATATAGATATATTTTTTTCATTACTGTTTTTGATATTTCTTTCCAGACTTGTCAAACATGAATAAAGCCATTACTGGTCATGATAGTAAACGAGAATCAGTGGAATAATTACTTTAATAATAATAATAGTATCCTGAGATCCATGACCCTCACCTGGAAAAGCAGATGGGAAGATGAGATGAGAATATGCTGAGAGTTTATTTCAAATTAATTAAAAAATTTTGTAGATTTCTTTACAACTTTAATAAAGTTATGTGTTATGTGCAGGTTTGAACCATAGACACATAGTTTAAGCTACCAAGTAGTGTGGTGGACAGTAGGACTTTAGCAGGTTTTATAATTAGACTTGATGTTACTTTGGCTAAATGACCTGTTCATGTCTAGATTTTATTTTTTTTTAACTTTTACTGAATTAATTTAAAGCATGTAACATTCCATACAGTCAACTCAAACTTAACAAAACTAAATTCTAAATTCAATTCAACCCTCACCCATGTAAAAGAGAGAAAGGCAAACAGCCAGAGTAAAACTATTGAGAGTAGTATAGAGGGAAAGGAGTATTTCTCCCCAATATAAATGTTTATCTTACCTATAAACGTCTAAGCATGGAAGTGTGTGTGTCTGTCTGTCTGTCCGGCCAGGAAGTGAGAGGTGGAGTCGGGGTAAAGGCTCCACCTCCAAGGAAACAGAAACTCACTTAGCCACTAATAAAGAACGAGGCAAACACATCAGCAAAACAGTATCCCTTTTACTTTTCCTCCTGCCGCTAATACACATGCGAGGTGAGCACGTCTGCAAAACGAAACCTCCGAAGAAAGACAAAGTCGCTTAACTGCTAATACACAAGCAAGGCAAGCATGTCGGCAAAACGAAACCATTGAAGAAAGAGACACTCGCTTAGCTGCTAATACAGGAGTGAGGCGAATACATCAGCAAAATCATATCCCTTTTACTTTTCCTCCTGCCGCTAATAGACAAGTGAGGCAAGCATGTCGACAAAACAAAACCTCAGAAGAAAGAGAAGCTTGCTTAGCCGCTAATACAGAAGTGAGGCGAGCACATCGGCAAAATAATATCCCTTTTACTTTTCCTCCTGCCACAAATACACAAGCGAGGCAAGCACGTAAGCAAAACAAAACCTTCAAACAAAGACAAAGTTGCTTAGCCACTAATTCACAAGTGAGGCAGGCATGTCGGCAAAACAAAACCTAGTAGAGAGACGCCCAGAGGAGTTCCCTTTATGTACATGACATCTCAACATTTCAATTTTTTTTTTTGATGATTCCAATAGTTTCTAGGACTCCATGTACACAGCTAGTTCTAAAATATTATTGATTAGATCCTGCCAGGTTTAAAAAAAGTTTTGAACAGACCCTCTAAGAGAGAATTAGATTTTTTCAAATGGCATAGAACATCAGTTACCCACTGACTTAACAGAAGTAGGCTGGGATTCTTCCAGTTCAGCAAGATAAGTCTATGTGTTAACAGTGTAGTAAAGGCAATTCCAGTTTGTTTGTCCTTCTCCACTTTAAGCCCATCTGTGAGCCCACCAAACACAGCAGTTAATGGGATAGTAGGGATTGTGACACCAAAGCTGTCTGATAGACATTTAAAGATTTTGGTCCAGAATGATGTTAATTTGGCGCAGGCCCAACACATGTGGCCCAGTGAAGCCGTAGCTCAATTGCAACGTTTGCAGGTTGAATCTTAACTTGGACAATTTTAAATCAGATAGATTTGCTCAATAAAAGATTTTAAGTTGAATAATTGAATGCTTTGCGCATATGGAGCTCAAGTGAATTCTGTGCGTGGCTGCCTTCCACTCCTTTTCTGAAATGTTGAGTAAGAGATCCTTTCCCCGCTGTACTTTGAGATCTTTAAAAGGGAAGGACTTTAAAATGGTTTTATATATTATAGAAATGCTGTCTAAGTCTAAAAGACTGATCAATATCTCTTCTGGAATAGAAATAGCAGATTGTTTAGCGAAGTTTCAAATTTGGAGATAGTGGAAAAATGGTGTTGATGGGAAACTAAATTTAGAGTGTAATTGTTCATAGGATACAAAGACATTATTTTTATATTCTATTCTCTATTTAGTTGTAAGTTTGAGAGGGTAGAAAAAGGTGGTTATCATGTAGAGGTGCCACAGATAAAATATGCTCTAACTTGAAGTGCTTCCTACAGCAGTTCCACATTCTCATCAAGATTGTTCTAATGTGTATTTCTACCTTTAAGATAATATACACTTTTTGTAATATTATGCAATGGATCAATATTCATTCTGTTTAAATATGTTAAAAAAGTAACACATTCATTACTTTAACACAGCATATTGCTGTCAGAGCTTTTTCATAGGTGTAGCGACCGTTGTGATTGGTTACTTCAAATTATTTCCTTTTCTCTTTCAGTCCTCCTAACCATGTGATGTAACCTGATCTTTCACCAAGGATAGCAGATTTGCAAAACAGGACATTGGAGAGGTGGATGTGTTATTGCCAATAACAGAGGAAGTGTCAGACATTCCCTGCATTGCACATGAACTATCGACCTTTGTCTGTTTTGTTGTGCGTTGTAGAATTTCTGCAGACAAGTGACTCATGTGGCCACATGTGGTACACAACAGCTGAAATCTTTGACCCTAATTTCATTTTTATCTGTTTTTTTGAATTTGGGTTTGGATCCAATTTGTGTTTTTAAAACATCTAGTAAGTATACTGTATGTGTGTAAATTACATATATATAATAAATGTGCAACAAATCAATACAGTATTGTAAAGTATTATTGCTACCATTTTTCTTTTTGCTGCAGCTGCAGGTATAGGAATCTTTGCAGGAGTGACAGGCGTGGATCTACTCTGAAACCAATGAAGCTTAAACTTCAAGGCCTCTAATCCCAATGGGGTCTCAGAAGTGACTTTAGTCCACACTGCTTACAAATTTTAGGTGTCTACTGTATTCAAACCCCTACATGTAGTGGTTACATGTTTTTAAAAACTTGTGGTGATCTGTCATGGAATAAGCCCATTGATGAAGATAACAGTGGTTACCGAGACCCTGTTGCTGGTTGTTAAGGGGCCCCAATAACAGTTCAAGCTGTTAGAATCTTAAAATATTGGTCCGCCACTGAACAGTGCAAGTGTTTACAGTGTGCCATCTGCGGTTATACAGAAGCAGTGCATTTAGTGGTACATGCATAATAAAATACATTCTTATAGGTAGCACTACACAAATATCAGCACTTCTTAACAGACTCCTATGCCTGTTCTTATACTGCATACTGGAAATGAGTGGGGGAAAAACCTTGACACTTGTGCTTTGTACATTGATGATATGTTCAATAAATATTCTTATACCAAATGCTTAAGTTAAATGTTTAGGTTCAATGTTACAGTGAAGGAAGAAATACGAGACATGTGAGAAAATATCAAGCACGTCAGATTAACATCAAGTAATTTTTCTGGCATCCATGCCCTAAAACTGATATAATCAAAGACAAAGTGAAGAAAGAATAAACCTCCGGAAAAACTGCATTACATTAGGCTTGGCTGTTTGCTCCTGACCTGTCTATGCAAAATACTTCTCAATGTGAAGTATAAATCTAAGCTGAAATAACAAAGTTCGGCAAACTACAAAAAAAAGAAGGCTAAAAAAAATGTTGGTGACATTGTAGAAGTGTCACGAAATAAGCCGTGAAGCCTAACCTATCATTTGAACCATCAAAGTGCAGAGGGTGGTTTTGTTTTTGACCGAAGAAGCAACTACCGTATATACTCGCAGATAAGTCATGACTTGATGTTACAGTCAGTCGTATAAGTCGATTGCGGAAAACTCACGCTATTGGCCCAAGAGATTATGATATGCTAACGCCCGCCCACCTGAGAGAGTAACCACGGAGCACACGGCCATTTTTGTATGTGGGTGTGGCAATGCGCTGTATCAGCGTGTGCTCCTAACTTCTCCCTCTCTCTCTATTATGCCTACATGACCACACAGTAATATCCGAACTACTCCGAAGTGACGTTTGCACCGATTTATGTTTTTTGTATCTCACACCTTTATCGTAAGAGCATCCCTTTATCTATGATGGACCGTTCGATCAGAAGAAAATATGAAGCTGGTTTTAAATTAAACGTCATTGAAGTAGCAAAAGAAATTGCCAACTGTGTTGCTGCAACAAAATTTGATGCGTCTGAGAAACTGATGTGAGATTGGAGGAGGCAAAAAGATGTAAAATAATAAATAAATAAGTAAGTGTTGCATTTGTGAATAGGCGTATAAGTTGGGGTCTGATTTTATGATCGATTTTTCGGGTTTCAAGACCTGGCTTATACGTGAGCATATACGGTATAGAAAAGAATGTGAATGTTCAGCCATCAAGGACCACATTTATAGTAGATACTTCAGATGAATTCCGAGTTTCTTAAATTAAAGTAGTCACATTGCATAGCCATTTTGGGAAACTTTGTATTGCACTCAGATCCCGCCATGGACATTCATCATTCATTTTCCTTCACCATACACTTCCAAGACTTCATTTATAAAAAAAAAAAAAAAAAAAACAGTACTCACTGGAGCCCACCCTGTCAACTCTGAAAGAATGAAAATGACAGCTTTTGTTTCAAGGATTACCATGTTGTGTGTGGTTTCACAGAAGAAATGATTAAATAAATACATAAGAGATAAAAAACAAAGTTGCAACACATTTAATTATGTATGATCACCTTATTTTGTTATAATTTATTGTCACATTTTACAATATACTTATTTAATTAATTTTGTCCAAAATAGTCCTACCTAAGATTGATAGCTATACAAACGAGGTACAGTGCATTCAGACCCCTTCACCTTTTTCACATTTTGCTATGCCGCAGTCTTAGGTTAAATTTGTTTCTTTCCCACATCAAGCAACACTCAATTCTCAGAATGATAAAGCAAAAAACAGGATTTTAGAATGTTTTTGCAAATTTATTACATATAAAAAAAACCTGAAATATCATATTGACATAAGTACAGTAAAACCTCGATTATCAGCCACATGATTAACCGTCAGTCTCCGTTAACCATCAGGGCTAAAATAAAAATTAAATTAAAAAGCGCACACCAGCGCCTACCTATCACTGTACTACTACTGCCATGCGGTACGCTGCGAACTCTGCACATTGGAACAACTCTCCCTTCTGCTAGCGCATAGTGTTCTTCCCCAGCACCATGTGTCAGGCCGCATTTTGAAATCACAGTGTCAGTTACATACCTTCAGTTTTAATAGTGTTTCGTAGTTTTACTCTTTTGTTATAATTAATCTACTATACATTGTTATGGCTGATAAACGTTAAGTGTATGGTGAAGATTGAAGATTAAAATTATTAAACGTTTATGAAACGGCAAAAGCGCTTCATGCATTGCTTCAATTTACGGAGTAGGAAGAACAGCTGTGAATGATAGAAAGCATGATGCCGACAAAATTGAAAAATGTGTCGATAATGGAAACCACTGATGGTAACGTTAACGTATTAAAGTTAATGTTCTCCTGTATCGTAATTTTCTTTTTAAATTCTGTTATATTTTGTTTTGTTAATATATTATGACGTGCTGGCAGGTTATGATGGCTTGTTGGGAGCAGAAAGTTTGTCATGAAATGGGGGGCTGGGTGAAGGGCTTCTGTTCTGTAAGGGGTGGACATGTCTGTTAGGAGATGAGTGACAGGAGAAGTAAGGAGAAAATGGAAGGTGTGGCGGAAGGATGTTTTGAGTTTGAGACAGAAGACAATAAGCAGGAGTGTTTGTGGTATGGAGAAAAAAGGAACATGAGTGTCAGGAGATAAACTGATTGGTTGGGAATCCTTTCATTTATTGTTTTGGAGGTGTGCTCTGTAACCCAGATAATGGAGTACAAGACAGAGCACCGTTTGTTACGGAACGAAGACTCCCAAGTAAAATGTAGAAAAGTCCAGTACCTGCGAGTTGTGTTTCCTTATTAAGCTGGTTGTTACAATATTATATGAATTAATACAATTTGTTGTTACTATATTTTGTCTTGTAAATAAATATGACTATTTGCTAATCTACAGTATATCATTTTTAAAGTAGCTGTTCTGTTATCCGTCCTTTCTCTTATCCGTCATGGCCTCGGTCCAGGCCCCTGACAGATATTCAAGGTTTTACTGCATTCAGACCTTTCACTATAACACTTGAAATACAGCTCAGATGTATCCCATTCTATTGATAATCATCGAGACGTTTCTATACTTAGTTTGGAGGCCAACTGTGGAGCAAAAACAAAGCCATGACGTCAAAAGAACTGCTTACAGAGATTACAGACAGGACTGTGTCAAGGCAGAGATCTATGGACGACTACAATAAAAGCCCTGCAGCACTGACGGTTTACATGAGAATAGTTACCCACATAACTCTTAAATGAAATAAGTTTGGAACAGCCACAGATCTTCCTAGACCAGGCCAACTCGGCCAAAAGGTGCAATCGTGGGAGAAGGGCCACGGTAAGAGAGGTGACTGAGAACACAACGGTTAATCTTGTTAAGCTCCGGATAACCTGTGTGGAGATGGGAGAAACTTCCAGATGGACAAACATCATTGCAACATTCCACCGATCTGGGTTTTTATGAAGATAGCCAAACAGAAGCCTCTCCTCAGAAAAAGACACATGCGGGCTGGTCAGAGTTTGCGAAAACTGTAACGGACTGTGAAGCGCAAGATCCTTTGGTCTGAAGAAACCAAGATTAGCATCAAGCATGGAGAGCATCACACACTGCTCATTACCTCTGCTAAACCGTTCCAACAGTGAAGCACGTTGGTGGCAGCATCGTGATGTGGGGTTGATTTTAAACATCCGTAAGTGGGCAACTACAAAGGGCTGAGGGGAAGCTGAATGGAGCAAAGTAAAGAGATATCCTTAGCAAAAACCTGCCCCAGAGCACTCTGAGCCAACGGTTCACCTTCCAACAGGACAATGACCCTAAGCACAAAACAAAGACAACACAGGAATGGTTTGGGGACAACTCTGGGAATGCCCTGGAGTTGCACAGCAAAACCTCAGACTTGAACTCAAGGGAGCATCTCTGGAGAGACCTAGAAAACAGCTGTCCAAAAACTGTCTTCATCCAACCTGCCTGACCAGAGCCTGAGAGGATCTGCAGAGAAGAATAACAGAAAATCCCCAAATCTTAATGTGCACTGCTCATCATGGCAAACCCAAGATGACTCCAAGACTGTAATGGCTGCCAAGGGGGCTTAAACTAAATACTGAGTAAAGGCACTGAACACGTGTGTCAGTGTGATATTTCAGCTTTTTTATCTTTAATAAATTTGCAAAGGTCATTCTGGGGTACTGAATGTTGCTTGATGTGTGGGGAAAAAAATTGAAATGACTTTATCACAAGGCTGCAACACAACAAAATGTGAGAAACAACTGAAGGGGTCTGAATATTTTCTGAATCCCCTACAGATTTGTAAGGTCCTGGTAGTTTTATTAGATGAATATCTTTTTGGAGAATCACTTCTATGCTGACTTTAATATTACTGCAATACCAGTACAAACCAGTATGCTTTTTTGCAGCTAGGTTTTACCCAGAAGATCAGTGAACAGCAAACAAACTGCATTAATCACTACACATAAATGAATGAGTTTTTTAATTAATGAATGAAATCAAAGGAACTTTGTGACTGCACATGTATAAGCTATGGACTGCAGACGACTTATTACTGTAGTTAATAGCCATTTCCGAATCCTTATTCAGACTGCATCATCTTGTCAGTTACAAATAATAGCATTGCAAGGAACAATTTTGACTTGAATCACAAGACTGCTAAATACGGGGCTTTGTAAAATGTACCAGTAGCTGCCCTGATGGGAGATAACTGGACCACTGTAAGATATCACAGCTGCAAAGGGGGTTACAGCACATATAATTGTCTTTGCATTTACAATGCAGTCATTTGCATTAACAGTAATGTACACCCCAGGGAGACATTATGTTGATACCTGCGCACAGTGTTTTCTGGGATAGGGCAAAGGAATAAGTTCCATTAAAATGTAACAACAATTAGTACTGACAATTCATTTACCATAGTCACAGCTGCAAACAATTTATTATACCGGCATATGGCATGCATTGCTCACAGTCGACCGCAATTCAAATCTGTTGAATGATTAAATATTGTGCTTGCAAAATGAAGAAAGATTGGGAGTCATTTAAGGCATAATTACACATGACTGTAACAAGCTGCACAAAAGACTGAGACAACAGTACCAAACATTGGACTGTACAGTACTAAAGAATCAGGTTCTAAGCTAAATTGGTTAAATTATATTAAATTTAGTTGAAATGGTGGTGTGTAACATTGGACCACCTCAGGGAACTGGGAGTCCTGTCTCCTTTCCTATCCACCTTTTACACAACAGACTTCCAGCACAATACCAGTGCTTGCCATCTACAGAAAGGTTCAGATGATTTGTCCATCACAGGCTGTATTAATAATGTAGAGGAGTCTGAGAGTGGGGAAAAGATGTGAAGGACTTTGTTTTAGGGTGCAGGGAGAAACACCTACAACTCAACATCAGCAAGACAAAAAAAAAAAAAAAAAACAACAAAAACTGGTAGTGGATTTCTGAGGTGCAAAGGAGTCTTTGAAACCCATTCGGAGGAGGACATGGAAGTGGTGCAGAGCTACAAGTACCTGGGGTTCCATATAAACAACAAACTGGACTGGTCTGACAACACAGTGGCGCTGGACAAGAAGGGCCTGGGAAGACTGAACATGCTAAGGAGACTCAGGTCTTGTGATGTGTGGAAATGTTCTACCAGTTCATAGTAGCCATCATGGTGTTCTATGCTGCAGTCTTCTAGGGAAGCAACCTGAGCACAAAAGAAGCACAATGCCTGAACAAAATTATCATTAGAGCCTTCTTCATTACAGGGCAAACCCTGGAGACACTGAAAGAGAGAACGTTGGCAAAATTGGATTCCATTATGAAAAATCCCCGCCATCCAATCCAGGAGATGCTCTCTTGGCGCACTTTTAGCCAGAGGCCTAATTCCACCACAGTGTACTACGAAGGACCTCTGGGGGTCTTTTGTGCCCACTGCTATCAGGCAATTCAATATTTCCACCTGATGTATTTGTCAACTTTACTTTTACTTATTTATCAATTGATTGGCTGTATTATCTGTCCTGTGAGTCTGTGTCCTTGATTTATTATATTTCTCTTGCTATATGCATCTGAATTTCCCCTTGGAATTAATAAAGCTTATCTAATCTAATCCTAAGAATCAGACTCTAAGCTGCTGTAGTTAAGGAGACCAGGGTACTTGTAAAAGTGTGTTTTCTGAAAATTATGTACAGTATATGAGAATTCTTGGCAATGTGTAAAATGCCACAAACAAAATTTATAAGAAAGGAAGACCCAAAAAAGGTCAAATGAGATAAACCACTTTTTTAAACAGAACAGGAATGACTTTTTAGGTCAACATTCATCTATCCATCTTCTAAACTCGTCTTACCCTGAGCAGAGACACAGGGAAGCTGAAGCCTATCCCTGGAAAAATCGCACACAAGGTAGGAACAACAGCTGGACAGGGTGGCAGTCCATCGCAGGGTGAATACACACACACAGACTGGGGCCAATTTAACTTCACCAGTTTTTTGACTGTGGAAGAAAACTGGAGCACCTTGAAGAAATGCATATGGATACTGGGAGAACATGCAAGCTCCATGCAGTGAGGACCCAGGATGTCAGCCCTGGTCTTCTTACTATGAGGCAGCAGTGCTACCACCACTGCACCACCATGCTGCCCCTTCAGATATACACAGAATAAAAGGTAAGGTGTGATACCAATGACAAAAATATTAAATAATCTTCAGCATTGTCAGCATTACAGTTCTGGAAAGGGTGCACCCTGAAGTCATTTACAAATGTGTGCTAAGGTTTAAAAGTATAATGTAATACATTAAATGAAAGTGTGATCCTGAATAGAATGAGCTTGTAAATTTAGCTTTTATTTTTTCCTCATATACATTGCACATACAGGGATTGAATGACTTGTAGCATCCACTCTGAGAACCCTATACTCCTGGAGAACCTTCCTATAGCACATATGTATACGGAAATGACAAATCTCATACCCCCCTCAGAAATCCATATAAAAAGAAAAGGGTTTATTTGGGGTTTTGACCATGGACTCGAGCACCTGGTCTACCACTTAACCATAGGCCTCGACCTCCCAATAAATGGAAACACGTACTCTTGTCCTATTTTAAAAATAATGAACCCTCTGGCCATCTGACTAGATGGAGAGGGGCTAGAAAAGGAACACTAGAGCTGGAACATCTTCTGGTGGTTAGATGGCACCTTCAAGGCAGTCACCATCTGATCAGCAGCCTTTGAGACTCTGGCATTTAATAAAGTATTGGTGCTATGGGGGTGGGGGCACACTTCTCTTCCCAAGGTACCATCCCAGCATTCCATGTAAAACTAAAGAGGAATGCTTCCAATATTTCTGCCTGTGTCTCATCCCACCTGCTCTTTAAGGGCACACAAAAATCATTCCCATCTTACTTAGGTGAACTTATCTAACAAACTGGGTTTTGCTTCAGTCGCTTTAAATGCCATCTCTGTGGCTCGTTGGCACACCTATGTTTAATCTAAAGTTGTTTATTCACTTAACAGTATGACTTTACACTGCGGGAGAAAACAAAAACACTGTTATAACATACTGTATATCTGAAGACCGACAATGTAGTTGTTAAATGGTATCCCGAAAGAGACATGTCTCTCTATTATAAAAAGAAATTCTGGGACGAGACTTTTTCAAATTGATAATGTCAAGTCCCGCGAGACAAGACTTTGGCCATGAGATTTTTTCAAGTCTCGCCCTCCTGTCAACCTTATTTAACCACACTCAAGGCCCTGTCACCTCTAATTCGTGTGAATGCTTTTGACAGACACAGTTTCTGCTCTCTTAGCTCTTATAAATTTTTACGTTTTTCTCTAAGCTCCTAATTAAAGAAGACTTATTATGTCCAAATCTTATTGAAGAATTTCATCCCAAAGGGTTATCAACAGAAGAAATGAGTATGCGGGCAATCTTAGCACCAAGAAACGGCGAAATCAAACAACATGAAAAATTGTCGATCGGTTACGTGGCAAATTGGTTAAATGTGTATCAATAGACTATGCTGAAACAGTTGGTGGTGATGGTGCGGAAGATGAAAACATCAGCTTACAATATCCTGAAGAATATCTACAACTGTTAACACTGTACGGTCTTCGACCGCCCAAATTACTGTTGAAAGAAGGATGTATCCAAGAAAGGTAATGTAGTACATCTCCCATGGATAATATTAGACACCAAAAGGAGATCTTGATATGCCATTCGTTTTAAAACGTTAAAAGTTTCTGGTTAGAATAGCTTTTGCAAAGACAATTAGCAAATCACAGAGACAAACGTTCAAAAAAGTCGGTTTATTTATTAGAGAGAAAGAAACGAAATTCACTCACAGGCAGTTATACATTGCATTGTTACGATGAAAGTCCAAACACAGAATCAAAATTCAATGCGCTATTGATCAAAAGTTAATTCAAAAAATATTTTTACTGAAGTTTAACAGTAAAAGTGTAAATTTAAAAAGTATTTGTGTGTTAATTTCAAATCTAAACAGAACAAAATCATATAACGCAACGAATACCTCTAACGCAACATGAAACATAATTTACTTTCAAATTATTACATTTTACTATTTTTTAATATGGTTAATTACACGCTATAATGTACTATGCATATGTAACAATTCCCATGAAAATAACAATCTGTTTAAATTGCACATCCGCATCCCCTTACGTAAGTGCAGAACCGCAAAGTGGCTAGCGTGTAGCGCCCACCCGGGGGTTGGCGAGCGAAGCAAGCAGGGGGCAAAGCCCCCTAGTTTTCTATAAAATTCGCTTATGAAGGCCATCGGATATATCTCACCATCAGAGTTTCACTGTCCTCTTCAATTTTCCCATTCCACTCGTACCTGGAAAATAAATAATCACATCAACTCGCAACAACTGAAAATAGCATAAAATGAAATGGCTTTAATTTTATAAGCATTACTTTTAAATTCCCCTTGGGGACAAATAAAGTGTAATCAATCAATCTATTTTATCCTGCCAACAACACTAAAATTAAAGTCTATAAATTTGTCTATTCTTTAGTAAACGTTGCCGACATAGAAAATAAAATGAATAAATACCTAACCACAAAATACCAGGAAACCAAATAAATCCGATTAGTCAAGTTTAACAATAAAGCCAGAGCCAATGTTATAAAAACACTCGCTTTGTTTCAATCAAAACTTACACTGATGTGATCTTTGGCACAATATTGACACAAGCAGCCAGCTTCTTCTCCACCAGCCCCCTGAAATTACAAGAAAAGAGTTTTGTTTTATTTTATTATTACATGGCTGAGGCAGGGAGATACAGATGGGCTTCAGAAAATGCTAGGATCAACTAACCTGGAACTAAAGCAAGTTGGTGGTTGAGTCTGATTGGCAGCATTAATAAATCAAAAGTTCAACATATCAGAAGTAGTAGTGGAGTGAAATAAAAAAATAACTGATCTGAAGGCAGCATAAAAAGAGATCTTTCACTCCTAGCATGTCTTGCTCCAAGATGGAATGCAGTTTGAAACGCGGCTCGCTAGGAGTAAAACATACGAGGCGAGACACAAAAATAACCAGACTGGGCTGGGGGCCTTTCCTGGAAAACCGTCTGGAGGTCGGCTGGACATGAATCATAAAACTATATCCCCTCCTACATGCCCTCTCAAAGTGAAGACCAGCTAGGTATATCTTGTGAATAGCCCAGTCAGTATGTGCACAACAATCACTACACGAGTTGCAGTGACAATGTCGGGTAAAAAATATGAAACAGCGAGACAACACAAGACAACGGTCCTACGCCCAATGCTTTTTCCGTAAAGCAGTTTTTGACTGACAAAAACATTCCTGTCCTCGATCATCCTCCCTATTTGCCCAATTTAGCTCCCTGTGATTTTTACTTGTGTCCGAAAATCAAAAGTGACCTGAAGGGAACACATTTTTCTTCAGCGGATGAAGTGAAGACAGAAACGGCAAGCCTGTTGAAGAGCCTCAAGCAAGAAGACTTCCAACACTGTTTATATCAATGGAAGATATGTATGGAGCGGTGTAGAGATCGGGAGGGGGAGCATAGAGAAGGTGACAACGTTTAGAATGCTGTAATTCATCAATAATTTTTTTTTTTTCTTTAACCAATCCGGCTATTTTTGTGTCTCACCTCATACTAGTAGACATAATAATATGGCAACAGTACATTACCTGGAGCAGAGCAGGCTGAGTGCAAACTACAGTGGGTATAGAAAAGAATCCCCCCCTTCGAAATATTCCCATTTGTTTTGCCTTACATGAAAACACACAAACCAATTTTTTTCCAGCTTGACTTATGCAATCTCTAACATCCAAGTGAAAGATATCACAGCTACAGTTCAGAAGAATTTTAAAAAATAAAAAACAAGAAATACTAAGATTAATAAAGCATCACCCCCCGCCCAAACTCAAATCAGGTGTAAGTGCCCACCATTTCCATTGCAGACCATGGTTACTGGCATCCTTTCAGCTGTAGTCAATTGTAATGAGTGTGATTAGTGAAGCTGTTCCTGGAGCATTCATTCCCTTCCTTGGTAGTGCGACTGACAGCAAACAACTGACTATGGGTGGCAAGCCACATCCAAAAGATCTCAGGGATAGAGTTGTGGACAGACATAAGGCAGGAGATGGAGACAAAAAAAATCTCAAAGGCTTTATCAATCCCAAGGGGCTCAGTAAAGTCCATCATAAAGAAGTGGCAAGTGTTTGGTACAACTAGAACCATCCCTGGATCCGGCCATCCCTCCAAACTGGATGGAGGAGCAAAGAGGAAACTGGTAAGAGCGGCTACCAAGAGGCCAATGGACACTTTGAAAGAGTTACTGGATTTTATGGCAAAGAGTGGCCATTGTGTGCATGTGACAACACTTTCACAAGCGCTCCACAATTGTGGCTTGTTCAGGAGGGTCGCAAGGAAAAAGCCACTTCTCAAGAAAGGCCACATTAAGGCTCGTTTGAGCTTTGTCAGAATGCACCTTGAAGATTCTGATGACAAGTGGAAAAAGGTCTTATGGTCAGATGAGACCAAAATCGAACTATTTGGCCTCAACACCAAACGGTACACCAATGCAGCTCACCATCCACAACACACCATACCTACAGTAAAACATGGCGGTGGCATGAACCTATTCTGGGTGTGTTTCTCTGCCGCAGGGCCTGGGGCTCTCGTTAGGGTAGAAGGAAAAACGGATGAGGTAAAATACTGCCAAATTCTTGAGGAAAACCTGCCACCCTCTGCCAGAAAGTTGAAGATGGGCGGAATGTTCACCTTTCAACACGACGACCCGAAGCACACAGCAAAATTGACCGCACAGTGGCTGAAGGAGAAAAAAGTGAATATCCTCATATGGCCAGACCTAAATCCCATTGAAAATTTGTGGAAAGATTTGAAGATAGCAGTCCACCAACGCTCACCATCCAATCTGACTGAACTTGAACAATTCTGTAAACAAGAGTGGGGGGCAAATATTTCTCAATCTAGATGTGCAAAGCTGATAGAGAAGAATCACCACAGACTCAAGGCTGTCATTAAAGCAAAAGGTGGTTCAACAAAATATTGACATTGGGGGGGCGATGATCCTTTATTAATCTCAGTAGGTCTTGTTTTTGATTTTTTATCATTTTTCTGTAGTACTAGGGTGTTGTACCTTGTTAGCCATTACGAATGTAGAGAAGAGCCAAGCAAAATGACACCTTTTATTGGCTAACTAAAAAGATTACAATATGCAAGCTTTCGAGGCAACTCAGGCCCCTTCTTCGCCT